>UESW01004172.1:335786-888286 GCA_900491605.1 Calamus simplicifolius | reverse complement strand
TTAAAAGTTAGTGATTGTAGACCACAATCAAAATATATGTAATAGTCAAGAAAACTTTTTCACAAGCATAAGTTCGATTGTTTTTCTTAAGAATATTATTTCTCGTAGCACTGAAACCTTTAGACCTGTTCTTTAGTATTTTCAGTACGTCGGGCCGAGATAGATCTTCCGCCGATGAACAAAGCGAGCAGGGACGTGGCCCTGCCGCATCAGATCACTTCATGAGCATTGAAGATGGAGAGTTTAGATTACAGCCTTCAAGTCTCATAGCCGATCAGCACAGACATCTGAGAGTTCTTCTCACGTCGGCCGCACCGTACTTCGACTGGATGTTGATGGGTAGTAAGTATATAATAATTGTAAATATATATTTATGTGTTAAAGTCAATTACTTATAAATATGAATTTTTTTGCAGCTTTACTGAGCAGCATTCTGTATTGAGCCTGATCAGCTCCATATTCCAGATATGTGCTGATCCCACTTGCTACGATTGGCATCATGTATCTGTGGCCATGAGGAAGTTTTATTTTTTAGAGTTTTAGGTAAACTTAGTAAATATAATTTATTACTGATATAAAATTACTTAATATTAATATATTATTAAACTAATTATTTATTTAAATGCAGAAAAGTTTATGTGGGACCCTACCATCCATGATGCCGTAAGGGCAGCATGGAATGCTCTTGCGGCACGCCGATACTCCGACATGCTTTATTGTTGGAGGAGATCTGGTGATCATTCTGTGCATGTGCCAGAGGGTATTTGGCACGATTGGCAGCAGGTGTGGCAGTTTGAGGCCTGGCAAAGGAGGTCCGCCACCACGAACTGTCGATCCGAGAAGGCCGGTCATGGCACGGGTCTCTCCTGCCACACTGCGGGGTCCATTTTCATTCAGGAGCACAGATGTCGTATGGTAAGAAAATATAAATAATTTAATTACTAATTTAGTCATTTGCAAATACTTACATTTATATCATTTCTTATGCTTTTATAGTCTCAGAAGGAGGGAAAAGATCCTGGTGAGTTCAACCTATTCAGGGCGATACACACCAGGAAGGACGGTACCTGGGTCGATGCATGATCACAGGAGGTTGCGGTAAGAAATTAGACTTACGTTGTAATTGTTAAATTTTTAAACCTTTATTTAGGTTCATATAATGATTCATTTATCGTTGATTCTATAATTCAAAGGCACGAGTCGAGGAGCTTCAGTCCCAGGCATCGCAAGTCGACTCCACTGATGGGGGGCCGCCCATTGAACTCTCACCAGAGGAGAGTCGACGTGTGTTTTTGGAAGCTGTTGGTGCCCAGCCGCAGACTGTAGGGTCTACGGTCTGGGCGCTAAAGCTTTTAGATATTTTTTTGGCTTCACTTCGCACTATTCTAGCAATATTCCTCCTGATCGTTTAGACGATATTCGAAGATCTATTACGGAGGAGGTTCGGCAGGAGGTTCGGCAAAAGGTTTGGCAGGAGCTTGCAGACATGAGAGAGCAGATGCATCAGATGCAAGATTTAGCTCACCAAATGTCACAGGGTTCATTCTAGCCTCTGCAGCCTTCCCATGATCGTGACGGTGCAGACTCTTGATGTATCTTTTTTTTTTGTGTATTCAAATTTTTTATTATTAATATAATAAAATTTTATAAATTATTAAAAATTTTGTGATGAATGTTTCGATCAATATTTTTGGATATTTAGTGATAATATTTCGATTGAATGCAATGAAATTGTATTAAGAGTTTTAATAATATTTTAAATATTATTTTTAAAAAATTTTGTTGCAATTTTTTTAAAAAATAAATTCATAATTTTGCAATGCATTTGCGATGCATATTGTGTCGCAATATTGCGACGCATATTGCATTGCAATATTGCGACACAATGATATGCGACGCAATATTGCGACGCATTTTAATGCATCACAAAATTGCGACTCAAATTACATCGTAATATTGCGATGCAATTTGGAGTCGCTAATGCATCGTTAAATTGCGACGACTTATGTTTTGTCATAAAATAGTGACGCATTTCATTGCGTTGCTAGGCGTCGCTATTTAGCGATGAAACTGCAATGGATAGCATTTTGCGATGAAATTTACAGCGACGACCAAAATGCATCGCTAAATTGAACGCATTTTGGCGTCGCTAAAATGGATTTTTCTTGTATTGAATCAATTCTAAATATCAAAAAATGATTGCTTTTAGAAATTTTATGATCTTTATTTTTACTCCACCTTCATCATTATTTCTGATTTAATTAAAAATATATTTTATGTATTCTATATTGGTCTTACTTAAGTTAAAATTTTTAGACTCTAATGCACTTTATCATAATTCTAATATGATTAATCCCAACTTTAGCTTCATCCATTAAGACTATATCATCCATAAATCACATGCGCTAAGAAATATCATCCTAAATATAACCAACAAGCTCACTATAACTAATACAAAAATATAAAAATTTAAAATAGATCCTTAGTTTGAATCCATTATGGTTTGAATGCTTCATTGTACATGTTCTTAATTAAATTTACATATTTAATGGATGTTCTATTATTTTCTATGGATGTTTTATTATTTTCTAACGTCTACTGTAACACTGCTCTAGGGATTCTATTATATACTTTCTCTATATTTCTTCAACAACCTTTAGAAGGGAAAGCTATTTTAACATACAACTTTCTTAAAGAATTTGCAAAATGCTTATGATTGCATCATCTACCTTTCTAGAAGATACAAAACCCAAAATGCTTTAAATCTATAGGAGATAGCTAATAATACTATCTTACATATGAGCAGCTTAAGAATGCTTTTCATTTTTATTATCTTTCTTCATTTTGATTATCTTTCTTCATGTTAGAACTTTCACTAAACCACAATGTGGGGTATCCATGGTATATGACTTGCCATAAACCATTCAATGAGAATAGTATATATTTTTAGATCTAGACCCTAAAAGTAATATGAACATCATTTAGTAGGTTGGCTACCAGCTAAGGTGATCCATTTTACAAAAAAGAATGCAACATTAGGCAATCATTCGAGAAGTCTTTTTTGCCATTTTAGGGGATAACCATGAAAAGGTAGTCCAATAAATTATGTTGCTATCCTTATCATTCCTCTTTATATATCTGTACTCAGATTTTATACATGCAGAGCCTCTAATGCGACATCTTACTCTATATCCCTAGTAATTAATATATTTGGTTTAGTCCCAAATAAGAAGGGCATGCACCTATCCCTTTTCCTTCAGTACACGCGCGGAAGTAAATACGTATAAACTAAAAGAAGAAAAATCAATACAACATAATTAAGCTAAAGCACATGAAAGAAATAAAGGATAACCTGAAAAAAAAAAATGTTACCTCAAAGAGCTGCCTAGCTATGCCATTGTTCTGCTGTTGCATTTCTACTTGCACCTATGCCTGTTTCATGTGACATGCCTTGTGAATTATAGGTTCTGATAAAATAGGGATCCTATCTCTTCCACAAATATAGGCACCCTTATTGCAAGACGAGCTTAAAAAAGATAGACAACATTCAGAAGCCAACTAGTACAGCTTTTTGGGTTATATATAGTCGCTTGTTGGAACAAGTAGCAAGCCTGCTCGCTTTCCTCTAGCTTCAAGCAAAGCAAGTGTTTGGTATATGTACTCATTTCAACCACAATATTTAAGTCCTTTTGCAAGAAGATTCCTAGCCTTCTTAATATTTCCTTGCTCTATCTCCAGAACTGCCCATCCATGCCAAGCTGCTGTTGGGGAACACGGAATACCCCCAAGATTACGGCTATAGCATATATAAGTAATACAAAAAAATTTTACCGTTCTAATCTATGAGTATAAGATCATACCTTCATATTTGAACTTTCGATCACTTTGATTCGATTGCTCGACCTCAACCTTCAGCCTTCCGCCGTATTCCCGAAAATACCTTCTTTCTCTCACAAGATGGTGGGATCTCCTGGCCATCCTAGGGTTTCTTATTTTTCTTTTTCCAAAAACGTTCACCCTAGCAACCAACTAAGAGGGTATTTATAGGGTTACAACATGGACCAATAGGAAAATATGAAAAGGACTTCCTACGTAATTAAATCTCCCAATCCTACCCGGGTTAGGATTCAATTACGTAAATTACAATTCATTCCACTAAAGAATTATAATTGTACTCCAAATCATATTCGAATTTATATTTTCGAGCCTTTAATATTAAATACTTATTATCTTCCCATGTTAAGATTACATATCCACCAATTAAATTTAATTACTGACAATATAATTTAATTAGCCTTTATTATCGTTGAGACCTATCCACTTAACTTATTTGATGTATTGGATTCAAAATCCACTTGCAAGATTTGATACAATCAAAACTTATAAGCTTCCTCAAGGGGATATCATCAATCCAATTTATCAGGACGTGGTTTCCTTCAACTATTAATATTCACCATATATATAATGTTATTGCCCAACCCACTGAGTTTATTGACTCATATAGAATCTCACTCTATGTGTAATCAAAGCAATAATCACTACATACACATGTCTAGAAATAGAATTCGGATTAAGAGCACAAGTAATCATAATATTCATGAGATTTAAATTATTTTATAAAGTTAGTATAAAATAATTAACTCAACTGGATCCTGTTCAATACACACAAAGTGTACTAGCATAAATAGTTAGAATAAACCATTTTTCGTAGTCAAGACAGACTTACTAAAAATTTATGCTACAGTTCTACTGATGGTGTGTCCAATTCCATCTAAAACTGTGAACAATAAACTTGTATTCCAAAAGAACCGATGATCTAGTCTTCTGTGTGTAAGCCGTACTCTACACACTAGATCAAATACTCTTTGTAAATACTAGACACATGCACATATATAGTAAATGGCATACATTGCTCAAAATGAATTCTCATTAAAATATAAAGACATAACATAAACATATCTTTTAGTCTATATCTCTATCAATCTCCCACTTAGACTTAAAGCAATGTTTGTACGCATCTAACTCCCATTCCCTCTACATGTCTATCAAAAACTTTCGAAGTTAAACTCTTTGTAAAAGGGTCTGGCAGGTTGTCCTCAGATGTAACCTTGGTCACCAGCACGTCACCTCTTTACACGATGTCACGTATTAGGTGATACTTACACTCAATGTGTTTAGTTTTCTTATGGGTCCTGGGTTCCTTCGAATTAGCAACTGCCCCACTATTATCATAATAAAGTGTAATAGGTAATTGCACTGAAGGTATCACACTAAGATCCAAAGAAAGTTTCTAAGCCAAACAACCTCTTTTGCAGCCTCAGATGCAGCCACATACTCAGCTTCCATGGTAGAGTCAGCAACACAAGTTTGCTTCACACTCCTCCAACTAATGGCTCCACCACCCAAAGTGAACACATATCTCGAGGTTGATTTTCTAGATTCATTATCTGATTGGAAGTCCGAATCTGTATATCCTATAGGCATAAGACTATCTGCTTGGTAAACTAACATATAATCTTTAGTCCTTTTTAGGTACTTAATTATATGTTTTACTGCAGTCCAATGTTCTTGCCTAGGGTTAGACTGAAATCTGCTAACCATACCTACGGCAAAACAGATATCAGGTCTAGTACATAGCATAGCATACATTAGGCTTCCTACTGCAGAAGCATAAGGAACTGCCTTCATACTTTCTATCTCTTCAGGTGTCTTAGGACACTGATCCTTAGATAGAGAAATTCCATGCCTGAAAGGAAGAAATCCTTTCTTGGAATTATGCATACTAAACCGGGTGAGAATTTTATCGATATAAGTGGCTTGAGATAACATATCATCCTTTGCTTGCGATCTCGCAAAAGCTTGATCCCTAGGATGTGACTTACTTCTCCCAAATCCTTCATATCAAATTGTCCAGATAACCATACCTTGACCGAAGATAACACTCCCATATCGTTTCCAATAAGTAAGATGTCATCCACATATAGACCAGAAATACCAACGTTTTTCCATCACGCTTCTTGTACACACATGACTCGTCAGGACTTTGATCAAAACCATAAGATTTAATAGTTTGATCAAAACAAGTATTCCAAGATCTAGATGCTTTCTTAAGTCCATAAATGGACCTCTTAAGCTTGCACACCAAGTGCTCCTGGCCTTTTACTATAAAACCATCTGGTTGCATCATGTAAATGCACTCGTCAAGATTTCATTAAGGAAAGCTATCTTGACATCCATTTGCTAAACTTTGTAATCAAAATGAGCTGCAATGGATAAGAAAATCCGGATAGACTTAAGCATAGCTACTGGTGAAAAGGTTTCTTCATAGTCGATCCCTTCTTTCTGAGTAAAACCTTTTGCAACTAGCCTAGCCTTGAAGGTTTCCACCTTTCCATCTGCTCCTCTCTTCTTCTTATAGATCCACTTGCATCCGATGTTTTTTACTCCTTCGGATGGTTCTACAAGATCCCAGACCTGATTAAAGTGCATAGACTCTATCTCTGATTTCATAACATTTTGCCAAAGAGTTGCATCTTTATCCTGTAATGCTTCATTGTAGCTTCTGGGTTCAGTATCCAGTTCATCAGAGATTCTGTCATATGACTCTCCAAGGAACATATACCATTCAGGTGGATTTACAACCCTCCCACTACAACGAGGCACATCCTAATTGTATGTGCTTGTAGTAATATGATCTGACTTTGATCTTTGTGCTCCATCAACCTGCACTAGTTCTGAAACTAGTGCATAAATGGTATCCTTTTGTACCAGTTCAGGGTCAGTTCATGTTACTGTACTTCTTCCACTATGAAGAGTTAATGAAAAGTTTGGGAACCCACTTTCTTATGGTGTTTCTGCTTGTACTATTGGTATTAAAGGAGCCAGTCTAGTTTTATCGCCTCTCAACTCTTCTAGAGCAATTTTACTTCTGGGTTTGTGGTCTATAATATAGTCCTCATCTAAGAATCGGGCATTGGTGCTAACAATGACCTTCTGATCCTTAGGACAATAAAATAAACCACCTTTTGTTCCTTTAATATCCAACAAAGAAGCATACATCTGTCCTTGATTCTAACTTATCTGGTTTGCCTTTTAGTACATGTGCTGGACAACCCCAAACCCGAACATGTCTTAGACTAGGCTTGCGCCCAGTCCACAGTTCTGTGGGTGTCTTAGGTACTGACTTAGATGGTACCAAGTTAAGAACATATGCAGCTGTCTCTAATGCATATCCCCAAAACGAAATAGGTAAGTCTGAATAACTCATCATAGATCTAACCATATCCATAAGAGTCCTATTCCTTCTTTCAGCTATACCATTCTGCTGTGGCGTACCAGGTGCAGATAACTGGGATTCAATCCCAGCATCTAATAAGTAATATGTGAACTCCCCTAAGAGGTACTCGCCACCACGATCGGATCGTAGTGTCTTGATATTTTTACCATGACGGTTCTCCGTTTCTGCCTTAAAAATTTTAATTTTTTTTAAAGCATTCAGACTTACGGCGCATCAGATAAATATACCCATATCTTGAGTAATCATCAATAAAAGTGACAAAGTACTCAAAACCACCTCTAGCCTGGATGTTCATTAGGCCACACAAATCAGAGTGAACCAATTCTAATATCTCCTTAGCTCTATTGCCTTTGGCCGAGAATGGCCGCTTGGTCATTTTTCCTTCTAAGCAAGATTCACAGACCGTAGTGCCTCTACTTCCAATGAACCTAATGGTCCATCTTGAACCAGTCTAGAAATCCATCTTAGATTTATATGACCTAGGCGCAAGTGCCAAAGATAAGTTTGATTCATTTCAGAAGGATGTTTTCTCTTACATGGTTTATTATAGTTATTCACTTCATTTAGTTGCACAGTAGGAGAAACATGATTAATAATATAAAGACCATCCACAATGTACAAGAACATATAAAATGTTTATTTTTCTTAATAACAATGGAGTCATTAAAATAAACTGAAAATCCATCATCAACTAACTTAGAAACTAAAATTAAATTCCTTCTAATTGAAGGTACAAAAAAACAGTCCTTTAATATTAAAATCCTTTTTCTACTAAAAGAAAAGCTAAAATCTCCCACTGCAACTACTGACACTCTCGTGCCATCTCCCAAAATATGTAAATCTCCCCATCACTTAGCTGCCGGGTCTGCTAGAATCCCTGCAAAGAATTGCAAACATGATTAGTGGCTCCCGTATCTACACACCAGCCACTAGTAGATAACACCACTAAACAAGTTTCAACTACAAGTGAATGAGATATACCTCTAGCATGTTTCCTGGCAAGCCAAACTGGACACTGCTGCTTCCAGTGACCTGGCTGCTTGCAGACGAAGCACTTTCCTTCTTTTTTATTTTCCCATTGGGTTGTGGGGCCTGATGCTGTTTCTTTTTCTGAACCTTTTTCTTCTTCTTAGCATGAGACTTCGAAGAAGAACCTTTTTCAGTAACCATAGTAACTGCAGGCTTCTTAATGAAACTCTCTGCTACCTGAAGTTCTTTAAGTAGCTCTACCAGTGAAAAACTCATTTTGTTCATAGTATAATTTAGGCAGAACTGCTTAAAAGAAATAGGTAGGGACTGGAGAATGATATCAACCTGGGTTTCCCCATCCATCTCCACTCCAAGGATCTCCTGTTCATTCAGAAGACTAATCATCTTTAGAACATGATCCCTGACAGGACTTTCTTAAGCCATATTAGTGTTCATTAGTTCTTTCATCGTAGTCTGCCTAGCTGCATGACTCTGATCACCAAACATTTCTTTGAGGTTGAACATCATGTCATAGGTAGAGGGCATAGATTGATGCTGATGTTGCAGAACATTTGACATAGATGCCAACATGTAACACCGCGCCATCTCATCAGCCTTAATCCACTTACGGTAAGCTTGGGACTCCTCATATAAGCCCCTTCATCGGGCTCTGTGGGACAGACCTGAGTGAGCACATACTTGTACCCTTTTGCAGTTAACACTATATCTAGGTTTCTTTTCCAATCAATGTAATTAGGACCAGTCAATTTGTTTTCTTTGAGTATCACAGCAAGTGGATTGAAAGAAGAAATTTTAATCCTGAGAATCATTCATACATCAAATAAGATATAATGAGCAATAAACTTTAAATTCAAAATTATAAGTAGAGCCCCTCAACCACTACAAAATAAAAGAATTTTCTAGCAGCCTAGTACATTTTGAATAGTATGCCTCGATGGGAGGACGTCTACTACTCATCATTTATCTAGACAGATAAAACCTATTAATTTTACTATCTAGGTAAAAGGTAACATACCAAGTAAAATTAATTAGCTGGCTTAATTTGGTCATATAAATATTTGTAGTGACTCCGATGGGAAGGATACTAATATTTATACCTAAGTGTATACCATCACTCAATCCTATATCCATTGTCCCATGGTGGATCCCTTAGATGGAGAGGTAATCCAACATTAACAATTACTAGGGATTATTCTTGGTGAGCTGGCAATCAATTTCATCCTATGGGAAGGAAAGCACTAATGCCAACACATGAAATTAACTACCTCACCAATAAACAAGTGATGGGACCATGAGATTTAAATGTGATTAATTCCCTCTCCCACTTAGTTATTTAAACAATATTTTGAGGGTTATAAAACTTGTGTTTGATTATCTTATAAATTCAAAATCCCATAGTAGTGGTCGATATATATATATGCAACAAATAAAACTCTTAATTCCCTTAAATTTAAAAAAATTAAATTAAAATTGGGAATAAATTTTACTCTCTAGTTGCCCATGTTCACACTAGTCTTGGAATTTCGAATATATATCAAAACACAAACAGCAAGTGATTATCCAATTAACCATGTTCTCCTAGTTATAGACATAAGAACAAAAGGATAAACAATGAAGTATGCAACATAACCAATATAAACAAGATAAATAAAATCCCTGGTCAAAATTCTCCATGCAGATGAAGATCCATGTTGCACCATGATTGCTACTTTGCTCGACGATTTGCCGCTTCGCATATAGGGTCTGGGGGCAGCGCCCCCCGCATGGTTTGGGGCACCGCCCCAAACTTAAACGAAATCAACTCCTTCCGATTCCTTTGCTTTTTGCTTCGGATTCTCCTTAGAATCCTATCCTGCAACAGATTCTCCTTAGAATCCTATCCTGCAACGGATTCTCCTTAGAATCATATCCTGCTTTTTGCAGCAGGTCTTCTTCCTCCATTAGAGCCGCACCAGATTACATAAATCCTATGCCTCCATATAGGAGTTCACATGCTACGTATTTACAATCACGAAGCTCTCAAAAAAAAACAGAGCATACATGCTATGAAATATTACAATGATCCTACGCCTCCTTAAACCGGAGTACACAAAACAGATCTAAGTAATATTAAATCAAAACACATACATTCATATGACCATAATAACAGGATAGAAACCTTCAAAACAACGTTAGCAGCAAGCACGATCTATCCTACGCATGCATATTCCGATTAATGGAGAACATGGCCGTATTATTCATATACAGTATCAGCCGTGGCTCTGATACCACTGTTGGGGAACGCGGAATACCCCCAAGATCATGGCTATAACATATATAAGTAATACAAAAAAACTTTTACTGTTCTAATCTATGAGTACAAGATCATACCTTCAGATTTGAACTTTCGATCACTTTGATTCGATTGCTCGACCTCAACCTTCAGCCTTCCGCCGTATTCCCAAAAATACCTTCTTTCTCTCACAAGATGATGGGATCTCCTGGCCGTCCTAGGGTTTCTTGTTTTTCTTTCTCCAAAAAATGTTCACCCTAGCAACCATCTGAGAGGGTATTTATAGGGCTATAACAGGGACCAATAGGCAAATATGAAAAGGACTTCCTACGTAATTAAATCTTCCAATCCTACCCGGGTTAGGATTCAATTACGTAAATTACAATTCATTCCACTAAAGAATTATAATTGTACTCCTAATCATATTCGAATTTATATTTTTGAGCCTTTAATATTAAATACTTATTATCTCCCTATGTTAAGATTACAGATATCCACCAATTAAATTTAATTACTGACAATATAATTTAATTGACCTTTATTATCCTTGAGACCTATCCACTTAACTTATTTGATGTATCGGATTCAAAATTCACTTGCAAGATTTGATACAATCAAAACTTATAAGCTTCCTCAAGGGGATATCATCAATCCAATTTATCAGGACGTGGTTTCCTTCAACTATTAATATTCACTATATATATAATGTTATTACCCAACCCACTGAGTTTATTGACTCATATAGAATCTCACTCTATGTGTAATCAAAGCAATAATCACTACATACACGTGTCTAGAAATAGAATTCGGATTAAGAGCATAAGTAATCATAATATTCATGAGATTTAAATTATTTATAAAGTCAGTATAAAATAATTAACTCAACTGGGTCCTGTTCAATACACACAAGTGTACTAGCACAAATAGTTAGAATAAACCATTCCCCGTAGTCAAGACAGACCTACTAAAAATTTGTGCTACAGTTCTACTGATGGTGTGTCCAATTCCATCTAAAACTATGAACAATAAACTTGTATTCCAAAAGAACCGATGATCTAGTCTTCTGTGTGTAAGCCGTACTCTACACACTAGATCAAATACTCTTTGTAAATACTAGACACATGCACATATAGTAAATGGCATACATTGCTTAAAATGAATTCTCATTAAAATATAAAGACATAACATAAAGCATATCTTTTAGTCTATATCTCTATCAGCTGCAACATATCTCTTATCAGCTACAGTAGCAGCATCAAAAAGTTCTCCTGCCCTTCGGGATTCCCAACCTTCTTTTCCAGGACAGCCCAGCACTATTTGGTTGAAGGTGAAAGAGAGAAGGGGGAAAGTAAGAGAAGTTAAATGCAGTTAATTAATTTCAGTGAGATTATGACAGTAAAGAAAAGCATCAGCTGTTGACATGCAATATAAAATCAAGATTTTCAAGTTGCACACAGGTTTCTTACTTTCTTAAAAAACAACTTAAGACTGAAATTGCAGCATACCGTCTGAAAAGTATGCAAAAGACATATCTCTGATAATTACTACTAATAGATTACCATAAACATCTGATTGTAGTATTCATAAAATATCATAGCATTTTGTTCTAATAGTTTGGATTTTAAGGTTAGTCATTATAACTGGTTGCAAGTCAAACATCACTGTATAAACCTGAGGTTCAGAATTGTCTCATACAGCATTGTCAGATCTCTCAAATCTATATCTAGCAACTCTTAGAAAAGAATTTATCAGAAAATTGTCTCCTTCTAGAGATAAAAAATGCAAAGTAAGAGAATGGAAAACAATGTTTATTTGATATTAGCTGATTCTGGCAGTTATCACTGATACAATTTAAATATTATATACTTGGCAAAATTTTACCTAGAAACATTTATCTAATGAAGGAAATGATGATAAACTCTGTCCAACCTTCTCAAATAGCACATTTCACTATAAATATAAAAAGCATTATCAAATTATTTTCTTTCTATTTTCCATAAATCTAACTTTACCTTATTGGGCATTGTTGTATTCCATCCTATCTAGCATGTTGTATCTGTCTGGGTAAAAGATGAATTTAAATTCATCATGAAAATTACAAAGCAGCTACATGCTAATGCATGTAGTAGTGTCAAGAGGGAAATTCAGCTATCATTATGATGGCTTTATCAAAAGTAGAGCTCTTTGTACTAATAGTAGTTTCTAAGCCAAACTTGATGAGGTATAGATAGAATCTGATGTGCTACTAAAAAAAATCGATAAAATATTGAGAATGACAATGGCACTGGCAAACCTGCCAGATATATGAGTTTTCTCCTTGTGTTGCTTGGCAACCTGTTTCATACACAGCTCTGGCTTCAGAAAATTTTGATTGTTTATTTAAAAGCTTCCGAAGGACCACATATGGCCGTCCATCTTCAGGCCAAAACAAGATACACTGGAGAGAGAAAAAGCACAACAGTTATTGTAGCCAAGTACCTTTGTGTTCCATGTATAGGTTGAAATTTACAGATGCACAGCATTGTACTTAACACAAAAATAAAAATATTTTAATAAGAGTTACATGTCAACCTCAATGACAAGTATGCTATGTAGCCTAAGGTTGATATATGGCAATACAAAAAAAGATACAGCAATATAAAAAACAATCTGCATAATATCCAAACAAGATTTGCAAGGCAAGAAACCAAAATTTTAACATAGGCATCCATCTAAGGCCTATTCTTTGATGGTTAACTTTCATGGGCAAGTTGATCAATTTTCCCATTGACTAATAACTTACCTACATTCTCTTGCTCCAATCAAAAAATTAGATGCCTAAATCGATTCTTTCCTTCCATCTCCTCTCTTATTTCCCTTTTTTTTCATCCACTTGAGAATGTGGAATCGTACTGTAGGAATCCACCAATCTGACGGAGGAGTTGTGTGTACAAAGGGAGGGTATTTGGTCATTTAAAAGGCAACTCCTTATGGAATTGGGAAATTCTATTGGCACCCCAAAGATTACTCTCCACACCCACACTTACTTAAAATTAAAATACCTAAAATACCCTAAGATGTAATGACTTTTCTACCCTCCTTATTTCTATCTACACCCACCTGATCAAAACCCCTAATAACATTTCCAAACTTCTCTCCCAGGCACAGCCATCTCCCTTCCTCCCTCCCTCTCTCAACGATTGTCTCTGAAATCAGGGTCTAGACAAGGTTTGTAGCTCTCATTTCAACAATGGAGAAGCAACTAGTAATCTGGGAAGGCGACGGTGACGATAAGGTTCGTTTTTAAAAACTGAATCGTCTTTTTTTTTTTTCCCGAAACGCGTTCCGTTCGGCCTACCAGGGCCGAACGGAATAGATTTGTTCGGCCAGGGCTGGCCGAACAGAAACAATATGTTCGGCTTAACCTGGCCGAACAGATGCATTCTGCTCGGCTAGGTTATGCCGGACATATTGTTTCTGTTCGGCCAGCCCTGGCCGAACAAATCTATCCCGTTCGGCCAGCCCTGGCCGAACAAATCTATTCCGTTCGGCCATACTTAGCCGAACGAAACCATTATATTCCAAAATATAAATTTAACATAATATTTTATCCTTGTAGGATGATGCGTCAACCGAATCAAGCAAAATTGGCTCAGATTGTGTTATGGATTACACAAATGAATTTACAACTTACGAAGTATGATAATTTTGATTGCAATTGTTGCTGACTTGTTTTAATTGTGTACTATACTTGCTAAATTATACTATTTATTGTGTAGATATTCAAGAGTAGAGAAGAATTGTGTAGTTGGTGTCGGGAAGCTGGGAGGAGGAACGGATTAGTTATTGTAATTAAAACATCTGATTCGGGAAGCAATGTTAGGAAACCAAGAATCAAGTTAGGTTGCGAAAGGAGCGGTAAGCACAAATGCACAAGCGGAAAGGAAAAGGAAAAGGGATCAAAGAAGAGGGCTAGTGGTACAAAGAAGTGTGGATGCCCATTTTTATTAAGAGGAAGGAAATTGGACACTGCGGATGATTGGATTTTGGAGGTTATTTGTGGAGTGCACAATCATCCGTCTGCGAAGCATTTCGAGGGACACTCATATGCTGGAAGATTATCTAGGGAGGAGACTTCATTGTTAGTGGATATGTCGAAAACTTTGGTTCGGCCAAAGGATATATTGTCCACATTGAAGCAAAGAGATGCCCACAATGTTACGACAATGAAGACGATATACAATGCACGCCAGAGGTGTAATGTTTTAGAGAAAGCAGGGAGATCACAGATGCAACATCTTCTTGGTAAATTAGCCGATGCTAAATATATTGAGTGGCATAGGAGTTGCGGTAGTACTGACGTGGTGCGTGACTTGTTTTGGGCACACCCTGGATGTATAGATTTGTTACGTGCATTTCCTCGTGTATTGATTATGGATTGCACATACAAGACGAATAGATATCGTCTTCCTCTGTTAGAGATTGTGGGGGTGACATCAACTAATCTCACATTTTCTGTTGCTTTTGCATACATGGACTCTGAGCGGGAGAATAACTATACATGGGCATTAGATAGATTGCGCAGTGTCATGGATGCTGATGTTTTGCCTGAGGTGATAATCACAGATAGAGATTTGGCTCTATTGAATGCAATTAAGAGGGTCTTTCCTACATCTTCACATATGTTATGTAGATGGCATATTAGTAGGAATGTTCTGGCTCAATGCAAAAGATTATTTGAAACAAAGGAGAAATGGGATCTGTTTATAATGAGTTGGAATATACTGGTCCTGTCAGCCACAGAAGATGACTATAATGTTCGTTGGAGTGCACTTCAGAGAGATTTCAGTTCATATCCAGATGCCTTGCGATATGTATCAGATACCTGGTTGAGCAAATACAGGGAAAGATTTGTCGCAGCGTGGACGGACAATTATAGGCACTACGGGAATGTGACAACAAATAGGTATTACAAGAAAAAGATTTCCCTTAGCAATTCATATATTATATTTTTATCTTTGATATATAACGTTGATCTAATTTGCTTACCTTACTAGGGCTGAAAGTGCACATGCAAGGCTTAAAAGACAGCTTGGTTCAAGCCAAGGTACTTTCGAGTCTTCTTGGACAAAAATAAATAGTTTGATTGAGTTGCAGCACAGCGACATTAAAGCCTCATTCGAGAAGAGTTTGACGGTCGTGCAACACAACTTTAAGCCTGCTGAATTCAAAGAACTCCGAGGATTCATATCTATATGTGCATTAAATCATATCCTTGCCCAATCGAATCGGGCCAATTCAGCTGAGATTCATGAATCAGCTTGTGGGTGTGCTATTCGACGCACACATGGCTTACCATGTGCTCATGAGATTTTGCGGTACAGGATGAAAGGTCGGCCTATTCCCCTCGACTGCATAGATCCTCATTGGATGAAACTTGATATGCAGCTTGCTAAAAATGTGCAAAGTTTGAAGTTGACCTGTAAACCAGAGTTGAATATAATTGCCGAGAAATTCGAGCAGTTAGATGGGGCATCTCAATTGCAAATGTTAAAGAAATTAAGAGAGATTGCAAGTCCTGATAGTACATCTCTTGAAGAACCTGCGAAAAGGAAGATCGGTATACGTGGGCGTGCTTCATTGGAGGTTGATACTTCTACTCGCCGTGACCCATCCGCATTTGAGTTGGTTCTATCTGGACAGGATAGTTATTCACCTGGTTCGCAGCAAAATATTTTAGGGATCCCAAGGATGCAGATGCAGAAGGGGCAGCCAAAGAAGAAGGTACGAAGCTTTTCTTTAATATAGCTTATCGTTATATTTTATATAATTCATATCATTCAATACAATTTGTAGGTTATTCGTCAACGAATCCGGTCACATAAGCCAATGATCTATATTAATCAACTTCCAGACGGGTTGAGGGCATTCATCCAGCACATCAAGGATGTCAAAGCTGATGGGAACTGTGGATTCCGAGCAATTGCTGACTTACTTGGCTTCGGAGAGGAAGATTGGCCACGTGTCAGGAGGGATTTATTACATGAGTTGAACTGTCATATAGAGCACTATCGCGCATTGTATGCTGTCGAGGGAAGGGTTGACGAGATCGCTCATGCATTATCATATTTTGAGGATTGTCCACCATATGACCGGTGGATGACCATGCCAGATATGGGGCATCTTATAGCATCATGCTACAATGTTGTCCTGTACCACCTCTCCTTGCAACAATGTCTGACATTCTTACCGCTCAGATCGGTGCCTCTTCCTCTTGTATCCCGTAAAGACATTGCAGTGGCCTTCGTTAATAGCAACCATTTTGTTGAGGTATTAAATATATTACTCTTTGTCAATTTAAGACATTGCCGTTATTCTTGATGATTTTTTAAACTTGATTACTCTTTGTAGGTTTTCTTGTTGCCGGGTCATCCAGTACCGCCAATAGCAACCAACTGGCAAAATACCATTTACCTTGTGCTTCCGGATGGGCCAATTCTTATAAATCTAGGATTCAACAGTTCAGAGAAAATATATCGTCCGATGTTATACTTAGCGAGACTGTTGAGTTGTAGAGTGAATTGGTTGTTACAAAGTCAACATTTTGTTTATGTAACATTCAATGCAATTGAAATGAAATGAAAGTTTTAATATCATTTTTTTTATCTTCTTATGTGTGCAAATTGTTTGTATACACTTCGATTAATATCAAACATTCCATCACGTGCCATCCCGTTCCATTCGTGCCATCCCGTGCCGGTATGTGCCGGACCAACAATACGCGAAGAAGATCCAAATACTATACTATTCCGGATGGGCCAATAATATGCGTGCCGGGCCATCAATTAGTGCCCCGTGCCGGCCCGTGCCGGTGGCGTGCCGGATTTTATTAAAGATTTTGAAATAACTCAATCAATCACTCAATTTTATAAATATTGAAAATATAATTTGAGTACCCTCTTGTCTGCGCACCCGACGGCCCGAGCCCATATCCTCCTACCCATTCCACACAACCACAAAGCCCCGCCCCGTGCCGAATATATCCTCTGTTCGGTCTGACAGAGCAGAACAGAGTCAAACTGTTCGGCCCTGTGTGGCCGAACAAATGGCCACTGTTCGGCCCAGTGTGGCCGAACAGAGGATATTTGTTCGGCCACACAGGACCGAACAAAGGCCTCTATTCGGATAACCCATGTTCGTCCTGTGTGGCCGAACAGATATCCTCTGTTCGGCCCCACTGGGCGAACAGTGGCCATTTGTTCGGCCACACAGGACCGAACAAAGGCCTTCACTCGGAAAACCCTTGTTCGGTCCTGTGTGGCCGAACAAATATCCTCTGTTCGGTCACACTGGGCCGAACAGAGGCTATTTGTTCGGCCACACAGGGCCGAACAGTTTGACTCTGTTCAGCTCTGTCAGACCGAACAGAGGATATATTCGGCATGGGGCACGGGGCTTTGGTTGTGTGGAATGGGTAGGAGGAGATGGGGCCCGGGCCGTCGGGTGCGCAGACAAGAGGGTACTCAAATTATATTTTCAATATTTATAAAATTGAGTGATTTATTGAGTTATTTCAAAATCTTTAATAAAATCCGGAACGCCACCGGCACGGGCCGGCACGGGGCTTTGTGGTTGTGTGGAATGTCGAGGAGGATATGGGTCCTGGGCCATCTCGTGCGCAGATCGGCACGGGGCACCAATTGATGGCCCACGCGTTATATTGGCCCGGCAAGTGTTTCATTGGCACGACACGGCTTTGATTGGCCTTTGATATTTTTCAATAACCCATGTCATTATATTTTAGAAATAATCAATGCGATTTGCGCGATAATTGTGCGGTGTTAATACAAGCGGCCCGGCACGTACCGGCACGGGATGGCATGGATGAAACGGAATGGCAAGGGATGAAATGTTTGTCAATAAGATAAAAAATTGTAATTGAAACTATCATTTCATTTCATTTGCTTTGAATGTTACATATAACAAAATATTGACTTTGTAACAAGTAAAAGTAATACAAATCCCAATCAATCCCCAGCCCGTCGTCGTCGACACCTATACTGCTGTGTGGGTGCCCGACTAGATCCAGGAACATCAGGTCGTGCATGACTGGGTCCAGGCACATCAGGTGTCGCATGACTAGGTCCAGGCACATCAGGCTCAACAGTCGAGATGTGCTGACCCTGCAGAACATCAACCATATGCGACATAACATCGTACATGTAGTCGGTCCCAAATGATGCAATCTCCACCCGACCCATATGTAGAGTGTCGGTAGCAATGCTGATGGCATCCTCACAGCGCCGCCGGTAAACGTCAAGATCAACATCGACATCTTCAGTTCGTGCACGATCATATATGCTGGATCGGCTCTCTGGGGGGTGGACAACCAAGTGCGTGATACGAGAATACCAAGCCATATATCCTGGAACATAGTCCGATGGTCGGACAACCGGATGGCTCCTACGACGTTGGCTCAGTACGTGATCCTCCCACTCCTCCCATAACTGATCCAAGAAGACATACGCAATACGGTACGATCCTGCTGTCGGTCCTCTACTGGCTCGCGCAGGGGCTAGTGGCGCGCGAGGGATCGTCTGTATCCGACCAAACTGTCGTAGAACCCTTTCAGGATGATAGGGTTCTACGACATCCATACACTTTAGGCATCCACTGAAGAATGCAATGTCTAGGAACGGACGATCAGCTCGCTGATGACGATGGGGATCCCAAATGACCTGCAACATATAAACAATACCCAGCTAGGTCATATATAGCAAATTAAAAAAACTTAAATATACAAGCGACACATCATGGTACATACCTGATCGGCCCTCAAAACGTCCAATGACTCACGAAGAACAACTAAATGGTCCATCGAGGTACGTGATGGAGTGCCAGGATGCCAACGGTGCATGCGGGGCCTCGCATCAGTATAATCAAGGGATGGATGAGGAGTGAGATCTGGAAAATGCTCATAAATCCAACCTGGAGCAGCGTCATGTATCCACTGATCTGTCTAACTGATGCCCTAGACGCAATCCCCAGCTGACGGTATAAGAAAGTCAAGGCAGCGGCACCCCAGGAATATGATCTCACTCTATCCAAATCCCTAAATAGAGCAAGATAAGCTATAGGCACCCTCGTTCCACTTTTATCAACAAAGAGTGTGCACCCTATCAAAAATAGCAAATACCCCCGCGCTGCACACTCTATCCTGTGATGACTATCTCTATCAGATACAGTGTGAAAATGACTCTTCAGCCACTCTAACCTAACAGACTGACCACGTACAGATAGAACCTCCTGACACGCATCTGTATCTGACACACCCAATAGCTCAACAAGGATGTCCTCAGCTTCCCGATCGCTCATCCTCTCACATGACACTGAGGAACCCGTGACAGTAATCCCTAAGATGGCGGCTACATCGTCCAATGTAATAGTCATCTCGCCATAGGGTAGATGGAAGGTGTTCGTCTCGGGATGCCATCTCTCTACAAAGCCGGAGACAAGAATCTTATCGGTGAACCGATAAGAGGAGTGCACTAGATCTATAAGGCCCGACTGCTCTATGATTGCCCTGAACTTCCTATTTGATTGCCTTGATTCCCACCACTGCCATTCACCTACCTTGGCAGCATGGTTCATGCACTTCAGTGGAGCCCGTTCCTGTAATATAAATGCCATTAATAATTTATATCACAGTATCGTAACGATACATTAAAGAAAGTAAAATGCAATAGCAATTAAATAATACCTGTTGCCTCCAGATCGAGGCTGCTATATGTGTCCTGAAACTACTCAGGACAGACTCATCCTCTGGACCTCCTGGACATGGCCCGACAGCTTCACCCTCAACGTCCATAGCGGGCATGTCCTCGTCTACTGTCTCAGCAGGGGGCGATGGTGCAGCAGGAACCTCGGCCTCAGCATGACCGGCACGACGTCTTCTGGCTGACGCCGTGGGTCTAAATCGCGAGGAACCAGCATCCATATCTGAAACTGAGTATCAGCATATACGTCAATCAAAATGCAAATCAAGTAGACAAGTTATATGACGAAACTGAACAAAAAATTCAGATTTACATTGATGAATTATAAGACTAAATTGACCAAGAATGACAAGCCAATAAGTGCAATTGCCAAGCCAATAAGTGCAATTACCAAAATTCAGTAGTGTTATGTGCAAGTGGGTTAATAAGTTTACTGTTAACGATCTGGGAGCTCCCATGCCTCCCATGCCGGACAACCCGCCGGAGAGGGAGCACCGGGCGGGAATGCCGCCGGCATTCACAAAAAAAAAAAAAAACCTTAACGGGGAAGGGAGCCGGCGGGGCGCCGGCTCCCTTCCTCGTTCTAATGCCGGACAGCCGGCATGGGAGCTCCCATGCTTCCCATGCCAGACAACCCGCCGGAGAGGGAGCTCCGGGCGGGAATGCCGCCGGCACTCACAAAAAAAAAAAAAAAAAAATAATTGCTTAACGGGGAAGGGAGACGGCGGGCCGCCGGCTCCCTTCCTCGTTCTCATGCCGGACCGCCGCGGCATGGGAGCTCCCATGCCGGACAACCCGCCGGAGAGGAGCTCCCGGCGGGAATGCCGCCGGCACTCACAAAAACAAAAAAAAATGCTTAATGGGAAGGGAGCCGGCGGGCCGCCGGCTCCCTTCCTCGTTCTCATGCCGGGCCGCCGCCGGCATGGGAGCTCCCATGCCGGACAACCCGCCGGAGAGGGAGCTCCCGGCGGGAATGCCGCCGGCACTCACAAAAACAAAAAAAAAAGCTTAACGGGAAGGGAGCCGGCGGGCCGCCGGCTCCCTTCCTCGTTCTCATGCCGGGCCACCGCCGGCATGGGAGCTCCCATGCCAGACAACCCGCTCCGCCGGCATGGGAGGTAAGTAAAAAAAAAAAAAAAGGGACTCACCTGACCGGAGATCCGCCGGGAGGGGAAGAGGTGCTCCGCCGGGAGGGGAGGAGGAGCTCCGCCGGGAGAGGAGGAGACGATCGGTGGAGGGCGGGAGGGGGGGGGGCGGCGTGCTGAGAATGTGGGTGGGGTGTGCTGAGAATTTGTGAGGGAGGGTGAAAGGGTGTGAGGGTAATTTAGGGATTAACAAAATATGGGTGGGTGTAGTGAGTTAACATGTGGGTGTACTTAGCAAAATTTTTTTTTTTTTTTAAATGCGGGTGCTGAGAGGTTTTTTGTGGGCGCCAATAGAAGCTCTCGAATTGGATAGCGTAGGCGGTTCGGTGCGGATTCCAAATTCGTCTCGGATACGCATCTCATCATCAATGATCTTCCATAAATTCGTCTAGAGACCTATTCGTCCCTGCGTTGCTCCAGACGACTTGCTCCATTAACCCCTCTCTTTCTCTCCGCGTTAACCCCTCTCTCTTTCTCTCTGATCGGATGGCCCTTATCTCAGATCTACCGATCGATGTTCTCGCTTCCATCCCTGGCCGCCTCTGCCTCCGCGACTACATCCGTTGCCGCGCCATCTGCTCCGGGTGGAACTTCGTCGTCTCTTTGAATCCCAATCCTCGTCAAGTCCCTTGGCTTTTACTTACCAGAACCGAGGCCGACGAAGCCAACGAGATCTGCCGATTCTATGATTTCTATCACGGCGTGGAGTTGACAGTCGCTATCCCTGGAGTCAGATGGCGCCGCTGCGTTGGCTCCTCAGATGGATGGCTCATGATTTTAGATGACCTTTCCGAGCTCTCCATGTTCAACCCGTTCACCGGAGTCCGGATCGCGCTCCCTTCCATCACCACTCTTCCGGACGTCGAGCCCGTCTTCGACTCCTCCGGCCGCGTCTCCCATTACAGAATAATCATGGAACCCCCTATCCTCATGACCACGGATGAGACTTGTGAGTTCTACTATTACGCTATTGTGACGTGGACGTCCCACTTTTCGTATATTGCCGTGGTAATTTGGGGCTTTGATCGATTGTTTGCTTTTGCGAGATCCGGAGACGAGGCATGGACTGTCGTTAAGATGGGCCAAATTTATCTAATCCAAGATGTTATCTTTTACGAGGGGCGGTTTTATGTGGCCGGAGTCAATGGGACAGTCGAATCATACGACTTGAATGGCCCTTTCTAATTGTTAGCACGGTAGTCGTGGATCTGGAACCAGGAGAGAAATATTTGATCGAGATATCGGGTAATCTTTTTGAGATATTGAAGCTGTACCATAATTTCTCTCCCTTGAGAAGAATTTCTTTCCGGGTTTACATGATTGACCGTGATACTAACAAATGGGTTGCGGTGAAAAGCTTGGGCGACTATGCATTATTCTTGAGTGATAATTACTCCATCGCAGTCTCAAAGCGTGACTTCTCTACCCTAAAAGAAAATTCTATCTATTATTGGGAGGGCATGGCATATAAAGATATAACTCGTGATTTAGGTGTCTTCGGTGAGGATGGAAACATTGAGCCCTTTTATCCGAATGGCCTTCAACGAATTAGCGACTACAATTGAGTCGCTATTTTATCTTAAAAATTATTTTAAAATATTACGACGCAATTATCTTACGTCGTAATATTTTAAAATAATTTTTATTTGCGACGCATTAGCGACTCAAATTGCGTCGCTATTATACCAAAATTATTATTATTAAATATTACGACACATCTGGATGAGTCGCAATTTTGCGACCCAATTTAGTGCATCGCAATATTTAATAATAATTTTTTTTAAAAAATTAATTTTAAATATTGCGACGTAAATTAGTGCGTCGCAATATTTAATAATAATTTTTTTAAAAAAATTATTTTAAATATTACGACGTAATTTAGTGCGTCGTAATATTTAATAATAATTTTTTTTCTAACTAAATTTAATTTTTAAATTTAGCGACGCATTTGCATGCGTCGCAATATTGCGACGCAATGTGGCGTCCAAGAGCGTCGCAGAGAGTCGCAATATTGCGATGCAATTGCGATAAAAGGGTATTGCGACGGACAGTTGAGCGACGCCCTCGTTGCGTCGCTATTGTGTCGTAATATCATGTTTAGCGACGCAATTGCGACGCATTTGGGCATCGCAATATTTAAAATCTCTTGTAGTGGATGATCGATAATGCCCCAACGGAGAAGACGCTGGCAATGATTTCCTGGGGGGCAGGAGGCCCGCTGAAGAGGCCGAGAGGGGAGGGGGAGTTGGATTTTGTAATTCCTTTATTTAAAAGGGACTTAGAGGAGGTAGTAAACAAAAATGATGACAGCGTCGTCGTATCCATGATGATAGCTAAACATCTTGTAAAGAGAATTCTAGTTGATAGTGGGAGCTCTGTGGATGTTTTGAACTATGACGCTTTTGTTCGCATGAACCTGTCACCCGATTTACTCCGGCCCATCGCCACGCCCCTGATGGGGTTTACTGGAGATTCTATGAAAGTCGAGGGGGAGGTCACTCTCCCTATGACAGCTGGCACAGCCCCGTGTCAAAGTACGGTTTTCATGAAGTTCTTGGTGGTTCGTGTGCCCCTTGCTTACAATGCGATCCTCGGAAGGCCCGGGCTCAATCTTTTGGATGCTGTCATATCCACTAAGAGGCTTCTCGTGAGGTTTCCTACTAGCGAAGGAGTTGGGGAGATGCGGGGAGAGCAGAATCCACCTCCACTTTGCTACCACATGGCCCTAGTCCGCAGGGGGCGGCACCCACGCCGGTACCTGAGACGTTGGATCCTCGAGACCTGAAGAGAAGAGGAGAGCCGGCCGAGTGACTGCTTAATCTCTCCCTTGGGGAGGACCCAACGAGAATGGTTCGTATTGGAACCCTACTCCAGGAGGAGGCTCGTGACAGACTCCTCACCTTTCTGCGAGCTAATGCAGACGTTTTCGCCTGGTCGGCGTCCGATATGCCAGGAATTCCAGAAGAGGTGATTACCCACCAACTTAACATTCAGGCGGAGTGCCGACCTATCCGGCAGAAGAAAAGAAGTATTGCCCCCAATCGATAGAAGGCCATGGATGAGGAGTATTGCCCCCAGCTAACAAGAAGGAGGTGCAACGCCTAACCGGGAGGGTGGCTGCTTTGAGTCGCTTCATGTCAAGATCGACAGAAAGGTGCCTGCCCTTCTTTAAGGCGCTGCGCAAGGTCAATGGCTTCGAGTGGACAAAGGAGTGTCAGGATGCCTTTGAGGAGTTGAAGCAATTTTTATCCACTCCCCCGCTGTTGTCCAAGCCAAAGAGTGGGGAGGAGCTCTTCCTATATCTTGCAGCCTCCCCCGAAGCTGTCAGCACTGTGCTCGTGCACATGGATGTTGATGGAGTCCAGAGGCCGGTCTATTACACCAGCAAGGTGCTTCATGATACTGAGACCAGATACTCTAGAACCAAGAAGATCATTTTTGCCCTGGTGGTCTCTGCCCAACGCTTCCGACCCTACTTTCAAGCTCATCACATCGTGGTGCTCACGGACCAACCTCTTCGGACCATCTTGTCTCGCCCTAACACCTCCGGTCGGCTAGCTAAATGGGCCATTAAACTAAGTGAATTTGACCTATCCATCCGACCAAGGTTAGCCATGAAGTCTCAAGTGATAGCTGATTTCTTGGTTGAGTGTTCATGGACTGAGAAGGGTGTGGAGGAGGTATGCCCGGAGGAGTGTGTGGACCCTCCCTCGACCAAGGAGGCAGAAAAAGAGGACTGGATTTTGCATGTGGATGGAGCAAAAAATTCTCAAGGAAGCGGAGCTGGACTCATTCTTGCGAGCCCTGACGGGGATGCGATGGAGTATGCTCTTAGATTCCAGTTCCTGGCAACTAACAACCAGGCGGAGTATGAAGCCCTGTTAGCGGGAATGAGGTTGGCTGAGGAGTTAGGCGTAGGGCGTTTGAGGGCCTTCACGGACTCTCAGCTTGTTTCTGGGCAGATCACTGGGGAGTATGAAGCTAGGGACCCAACTTTGTCCCATTACCTGAGCAAGGTGCAATCCCAAGACTCTCGGTTCTTTTACTTCCGTGTCAGCTACATTCCTCGAGCGGAGAATGCCAGGGCCGATGCATTATCCCGTTTAGCCACTTCGGCTGACGGGATGCTGGGAAGAACATATGTGGAGCACCTCCAGGCCCCAAGCATTGAAGTTGCGGATGAAGCATTACCGGTTGAGCAAGAGCCCTCATGGATGGACGCCTACGTTCGATATTTGACCGACGACACTCTCCCAGAGAACCCCGCTGAGGCCAAGCTACGCAGGCAGAGGGCCTCGAGGTTCTTGATGATGGATGGGAAGCTTTATCGAAGATCATTCTCATTAAAAGTCCTCAGGTGCATGGGACCAGTAGAATCAAACTACATCCTGTGGGAGATCCATGAAGGCATCTGTGGAAGTCACTTGGGGGGCAGAGCCCTAGCTTACAAGGCCCTACGACAGGGGTACTTTTGGCTAACCATGAAGGAGGACGCAGCCGAGCTCGTTAAGAGATGTGATAGCTGTCAGTGCCATGCTAATATCCAGCGACAGCCGACGTCTCAGTTAACCTCCTTGGTGGCGCCCTGGCCCTTCGCCCAGTGGCGTATGGATATCCTGGGACTATTTCCCTCGGCCTCCGGACAGCGAAAGTTCTTCCTGGTGGCCATTGATCACTTCACCAAGTGGGTTGAAGCCGAAGCCCTTGCTAAGATCACGGAAAGCAAAGTGAGATCCTTCTTTTGAAAGTCCATTATATGTCGGTTCGGACTGCCGCACACCCTGGTCACCGACAATGGCCGGCAGTTTGACAACACGTCCTTCCGGGAATTCTGCTCTGAACTGGGCATTCGTTAGAAATTCACTTCCGTCGGGCACCCTCAGACCAACGGGGCGGCCGAGGTAACTAATCGAATCATTCTCCAGGGGTTGAAAACTCGACTGGATGACTGTAAGGGACGATGGGTGGAGGAGCTCCCCAACGTGCTGTGGGCCTACCACACAACGCCATGAGCCCCCACCGGCGAGACCCCATTCAGCCTAGTCTTTGGATCCGAAGCCGTCATCCCGGTAGAGGTTGGGTCACCGAGCCCTCGGGTAGAATTGTACAACAAGGAAGGCAACCCGGACCAGCTACGAGCCAACCTCGACATGGTGGAGGAAGTGCGAGACCGAGCGCGGCTTCGGATGGCGGTCTACCGGTAACGGGCTGCCAAATATTACAACGCCCGTGTGCGTCCCAGGACTTTCCTGCCGGGGGACCTGATCCTTCGACGGGCTGAAGTCTCGAAGCCGACGGAGGGAGGCAAGCTAGCCCCAAATTGGGAAGGACCTTATCGGATCGCCGAGACACTTCGTCACAGAGCTTACAAGATTGAAGAGCTTGATGGGAAGCCGCTTCCTAGGACATGGAATGCAGACAACCTTCGTCGGTATTATCAGTAATGCATTTCTCCTCTCACATTAAATACCGTGCCTGTATTCTTTTGGGCCTTCGCCCCTCATTCTATATTAACAAATTTTAATTTTAGCTCCTGAGATCTTTTTGCCTAAAGCCCCGGGCCAGCCAGGCATGAAGCCCAACATCCATCGGCACCTAAAGCCCCGGGCCAGCCAGGCATGAAGCCCAACATCCATCGGCACCTAAAGCCCTGGGCCAGCCAGGCATGAAGCCCAACACCCGTCGGCACCTAAAGCCCTGGGCCAGCCAGGCATAAAGCCCGACACCTATTGGCACCTAAAGCCCTGGGTCAGCCAGGCATAAAGCCCGACACCTGTTGGCACCTAAAGCCCTGGGTTAGCCAGGCAAAAAGCTCGACATCCGTCAGCACCTAAAGCCCGACACCCGACAGCACCTAAAGCCCGACACCCGACGACACCTAAAGCCCGACACCCGTCGGCACCTAAAGCCCTGGGTCAGCCAGGCATAAAGCCCGACACCCGTCGACACCTAAAGCCCGACAACCAACGGCACCTAAAGCTTGACACCCATCGGCACCTAAAGCCCGACACCCGATGGCACCTAAAGATCGACACCTGTCGGCACCTAAAGCCCTGGGCCAGCCAGGCATAAAGCCCGACACTCGACGGCACTTAAAGCCCTAGACCAGCCAGGCATAAAGTCCGACCGCCGTCGGCACCTAAAGCCATGTGCCTACCTGGCGCAAGGCCCGACATACCTCTGGCAGAGCGATGCGCTGTCGGTCCTAAGGAACCCGCCTACCTCAACCTCCAATGACCGACGCTTCAACCCCAAGAAACCTATCCTTTCTGGCCCCGGGTTTCGGTTCTAGATGGCTAAGATGGAATAGCTCGCGTGAATTGAGAGTTATCCCTAGCACTAATAGGACCAAGGGGTTGCGCATTATCAACTAACGAATTTGGGATAAGAGTTGCAAATAAACAATTTATCTTGGAGGAAAAAGACATTTAATTTGAAGGGATTACAAAACGCCGACGTCGTCGGACTTGCAAAAACAAAAATACAAGGAAACTCACGGTTCAGCTGGCGTGGGCTCATCGTCGGAGGGGGCTAAATCCGAAAAGTGATCTGGTTCGACTTTCAAGGTTTGGGGAATGTTCAAGTCCCTGGCAATTTTCTTCTTCCTGTGCTGGAACCCTTGAAGGAACACCGCCATCGAAGCTTCTGCCCAATCATCTGCAAAGCGCTCGGACGCTTTGTACTCTTCTATGATTCCGGCGGTCTTGGCCATGATGGAAGCTTCCACTTCAATGGCCTGAGCTCCTTCCTCTGCGGCGAGGGCTGCCGCTGCAGCCCTCTCGGCCTCTTGGGCACGGCTCACCTCCTCTCTGGCTTGGTTTGCTTTCTCCTCCGCTGCCCGTGCCTTCTCCTCTGCGGTCCTTGCTTTTTCTTCCACTGCCGCTGCTTTTTCATCTGCAAACCCTACTCTCTCCTCAGCCGCGGCCGCTCGACCCTCGATTTCTTGGATGGCCAGGGTCAGCTCAGAGATGTGCAGGTTTCTGGCCATCACGGCGTTTTCAGCCTCCGTCATTTGGTGGAGCGCCACCCGCAGATGGTTGGCATCATCCTCCGCTCAGCTCTCGGCGGCCCTCATTTCACTGGCCCATCCGCTTCTGGCTGACTCTAGCGCCTCCTCAGCTGCCTCCGCGCAGCGCTGGGCATCTTCGGCCTCCTTCTGCGCCTCGTGCAGAAGGGCCTTCCCACCGTGGATTACTTCCCTCGCGGCCCTTAGGGAATGCACAAGCTGCATGAAAGTTCCAGTTAAAAAAAGAGGAAAATATAAAAGCAAAGGGTGGAAAGATCGCTTACCCTGACAAGGACCGCGTAGGATTCCCAGAAGAATGTACCCGCCTTCAAGTGGCTGAGCTCTTCCAGGACCTTGGGCATGAAAATCGGAGAAAGGACCTGTTCAGCCCAGCGACCGTCATTCATGATGGAGTCCCGGGGCGGCCCTGGTTTGGCCCTGCTCCGTTCGGCCACCTCAGCATCCTCCGGCTCGGTGCGTGAGCTGCTCCTAGGCATCCTCTCGAGGGGTGGGCTTGCTATCCCTGATGGCCCCTCGCCCCAATCCCTGACCGCCTCGGGTGGAGTCAGTTCACCAGGAGCAGGAAGCTCCTCTGCCACGGCCGGCTCCTTTGCAGCTGGCTCCTCTATTGGTACCCCCACGGTCGCCGCCATCTCTGGCAGGGTGTCGGCTGTGAGGTCGATCTCTGGAGCAATCGAGGAGTCTTGTGGCGCTGGTGGTTGGGGGACCCGAGCTGTCGGGCGTTTTGGGGCCGGAGCTTGCTAGCCTTCACTCGGCCCCTCCCGGGCCCTTTTCTTGGAGACGGCCTTCAGGAGTCTCTGTGTCGATATCTTCATGGCTGCATGATATCGGTCAAGGTTTAAAAAAAAAGAAAAAGATAAAGAAAAAGAAGAGAAGTAGGCAAAATTTTAGCTAAGTGTGGAAATGGCTTACCCCGATGGGAGATAAGACCCGCCGACTCGAGGTTATCTTCCATCAGGAGCAGGGTGTACCGAGGGATCTCGGCAGCCAACAATTGGCCCAACGCTTCCTGATCTCCAGGGTGGACGGTGGAGTTCGCGTTGCCTCGAAGGTCGGGGTCTCCCCACCGGGGCCTGACTTGGTCTAGGCCAGCAAAAAAGAACCGGGATTTCCATCCCTTAATTGAAGAGGGAAGGAAAAGCTTGAGAACCCGGTTGGGTCGGGGCTGGAACAGCCACCAACCCTTCTGGGACAAGAGGATATAAAAAGACCGAAAAAGAGAGATTCGGGGGGTGATGCCAAGATGATGATAGAGAATAACAAAGGCGCTAATGACCCGGTAGGAATTTGGGACCAGTTGGGAAGGAGTCAAGGAGTAGTATTCAAGAAGGTTAATGAAAAAGGGAGGAAAGGGTGGACGGAGACCCGCCTTCAGGTAAATCTCATAAAGGGCCACCCGGTCGGGTTGGGAGGAGATGACTCTATCATCGGGAGTCGGCAAGAAAAGCTCAACGTCCCGAGGAATCTGGTAACAGGCCCGGATTTTTGCCAAATCCAGACCTGTTACCATGGAGGCGGTCCCCTCGGGGATGCCTCCACCCTCGAGGAGGTGCCGGCCTCTGACCGGCGGCTCCTCGATGGGGCCCCACCAGTGACCCGTCGCCGGGCCAAGGGGAAGCGGTCCTCTGAGTCAGTGGACCACTCAAGCGGAGGAGAGGGGGAAGGTATAGGAGAAGCGCAGTGCCTCTCAGAGGGAGAATGATTCTCCGAATCGTCCTCCGAGGTCCAAGATGGAGAACTCATGGGTAAAAGAAGGGATGGAGGAGTCTAGAATGGACAAAGAACTGACCTGAGGGAAGGGAAGCTAAGCGCAGGTTCTCAGGTTGCAGGGGAGACCAAAACGCAGAGGCTCAGAGGAAGACGACGATGGCAGCAGTGGTGTGGCCAGATTCAACCCCCCATTCGAGTTTTATTGAGTTTTTAAATTATCCCGCCTCGTCTCATCAACCACATGGACCCCCACCATAGGCTAGTTCGCCTTGATGGTTGCCCAGCGCATGATACAGTACGCCTCCGGCCAATGATGGGACTCCGATGATGTTGCCACTATAAGAGGTAATGATGATGCAGCTTTCCACACGGACTTCGAAGAGTTAACCTCACCTCGAGGTCGATCATGGCGGGCTCAGTGTACGGAAGCGGCTGCCTTTTCACATTCCCCATGTCGTCCACATAGAGATGTTGACAGGGATCAGCCACGTGGGAGGTAGCACCCCTTTCGCTTTGCCAATGGGGCCTGCTTTGCCTTAGGGGTAAGGGGCATCTGATGTGGCTGATCCAACGCCGTTAAAATAAAAGATAACAGCAGCTAACGGAGGTCACCACATCTCGACCCCGAAACACCCCCTCCGGTCTCGGGGTGCACCAGCATCATCTCACCCTCGAGACCCCCTCTCCGGTCTCAGGGTGAGGTCGCCATGTCTCGACCCCGAGACCCCCCTCCAGTTTCGAGGTGCACCAGCATCATATCACCCCCAAGACCCCCTCCGGTCTCGGGGTGAGGTCACCATGTCTCAACCCCGAGACCCCCCCTCCGGTCTTGGGGTGCACCAGCATCATCTCACCCCCGAGACCCTCTCCGGTCTCGGGGTGAGGTCGCCATGTCTTTACCCCGAGACCCTCCCTCCGATCTCGGGGTGCACCAGCATCATCTCACCCCCGAGACCCCCTCCGGTCTCGGGGTGAGGTCGCCATGTCTCGACCCTGAGACCCCCCCTCCGGTCTCGAGGTGCACCAGCACCATCTCACCCCCGAGACCTCCTCCGGTCTCGGGGTGAGGTCACCATATCTCGACCCCGAGACCCCCCTTCGGTCTCGGGGTGCACCAGCACCATCTCACCCCCGAGACCCCCTCTGGTCTCGAGGTGAGGTCGCCATATCTTGACCCCGAGACCCCCTCCGGTCTTGGGGTGAGGTCACCATATCTCGACCCCGAGACCCCCCTTCGTCTCGGGGTGCACCAGCACCATCTCACCCCCGAGACCCCCTCCGGTCTCGGGGTGAGGTCGCCATATCTTGACCCCGAGACCCCCCTTCGGTCTCGGGGTGCACCAGCACCATCTCACCCTCGAGACCCCCTCCGGTCTCGGGGTGAGGTCGCCATATCTCGACCCCGAGACCCCCCTCCGATCTCGGGGTGCACCAGCACCATCACCCCCGAGACCTCCTCTGGTCTCGGGGTGAGGTCACCATATTTCGACCCCGAGACCCCCTCCGGTCTCAGGGTGCACCAGCACCATCTCACCCCCGAGAGGTCACCATATTTCGACCCCGAGACCCCTCTCCGGTCTTGGGGTGCACCAGCACCATCTCACTCCCGAGACCTTCTCCGGTCCCAGGGTGAGGTCACCATATCTCGACCCCGAGACCCCCCTCCGGTCTCGGGGTGCACCAGCACCATCTCACCCCCGAGACCTCCTCCGGTCTCGGGGTGAGGTCACCATGTCTCGACCCCGAGATCCCCCTCCGGTCTCGGGGTGCACAAGCATCATCTCACCCCCGAGACCCCCTCTGGTCTTGGGGAGAGGTCACTATATCTCCACCTCGAGACCCCCTCCGGTCTTGAGGTGCACAGGCATCATCAACGTTCAGCACGTGAACCAGCCTTCGAACCAAACAACAACTCCGGGCCACCTGGCGCACCCACGTGACTCGCCGTACGCCCGTGGCTGCTTGCGGCCATGCCTCATAACGGCGTATGGTACATTGCATGTGTCCCTGTGCATCACTGTGCCCCGTTACGGAGTACGATTCACTACCACTTGCAACTGTGCATGGTCATGTCAAGCAACGACGCGCACCAAATGCAACCGCGCTGCTAGACACTTGTAAAGCCATATTGACAGTAACGCGGGACGCCTCCGGCACGCATAGTGATGGTACGATAGCAATCTTCTGGAGCAGAAAGATTGGACATTCAGACAGGTATAAAAACACTCTTCCGCGCTATAAGTAGGGACTCGAACTATGGTTTTCTAACTTTCCTCCTACTAGCAAAAACCCTAACTGTCTCAGCTCCCTTCGGCTGAGCAGTTCTTGTCTGATTTCAAGTAACTAACTTGAGCGTCGGAGGGTCTCCACAGAAGCATCCGGTCTTCGAGACTTTTCTTGCAGGGGTCCGAAGAGAAGGACGTCCGTCTTTTCCGACGCTTAAAGAAGGTGACTTGGCGTCATCAGAAACATTTATCTAATGAAGGAAATGATGATAAACTTTGTCCAACCTTCTCAAATAGCACATTTCACTATGAATATGAAAAGCATTATCAAATTATTTTCTTTCTGTTTTCCATAAATCTAACTTTACCTTATTGGGCATTGTTGTATTCCATCCTATCTAGCATGTTGTATCTGTCTGGGTAAAAGATGAATTTAAATTCATCATGAAAATTACAAAGCAACTACATGCTAATGCATGTAGTAGTGTCAAGAGGGAAATTCAGCTATCATTATGATGGCTTTATCAAAAGTAGAGCTCTTTGTACTAATAGTAGTTTCTAAGCCAAACTTGATGAGGTATAGATAGAATCTGATGCTAAAAAAAAATTGATAAAATATTGAGAATGACAATGGCACTGACAAACCTGCCACATATATGAGTTTTCTCCTTGTGTTGCTAGGCAACCTCTTTCATACACAGCTCTGGCTTCAGATAATTTTGATTGTTTATTTAAAAGCTTCCCAAGGGCACATATGGCCGTCCATCTTCAGGCCAAAACAAGATACACTGGAGAGAGAAAAAGCACAGCAGTTATTGTAGCCAAGTACCTTTGTGTTCCATGTATAGGTTGAAATTTACAGATGCACACAGCATTGTACTTAACACAAAAATAAAAATATTTTAATAAGAGTTACATGTCAACCTCAATGACAAGTATGCCATGTAGCCTGAGGTTGATATATGGCAATACTTAAAAAGATACAGCAATAAAAAAACAATCTGCATGATATCCAAAGAAGATTTGCAAGGCAAGAAACCAAAAATTTAACATAGGCATACATCTAAGGCCTATTCTTTGATGGTTAACTTTCATGGGCAAGTTGATCAATTTTTCATTGACTAACTTACCTACATTCTCTTGCTCCAATCAAAAAAATTAGATGGCTAAATCAAATCCTCATTCATTATTTACCCACGAAATGAGAAGAAAATCTTCCCCAATTAATGGGAAGGTAGGTAAATTGGATTCCCATAAGCAAAGTAAGATGCTTTTTTTTTTTAATTCTTAAAATATCCCCTCATTATTCTCTCTTCCATTCCTTACCAACCTTAAGATTCAACCTATTTTTCCTCTCCTTTCTCACCAACCGTGCAAGTCATCTCCTTCTGCCTCCGCCATGGTGGTCATTGCCATGGATTGAAGCATCAAAGGTCTCCATAAATCCCTTCTCTCCCTTGCTCTCGGGCTGTCCATTTGCAACATGATGGCAAGCACTTCTGCTCGACCCTCAAGTTTTCTTCCACACCCAACTCACTTGGTCCTTTCCTTCCATCTCTCTCTTATTTTCCAATTTTTTTTTTTTTTTTCATCCACTTTTGCAAGAAGATGAGTTACACCATATCTATTTGAATCTGGTGAAATATTTTGATTTTCTCTATCATTGATATCGTTGCATGGAAAAGTTTGGTTATTTTATATTAGTATATGATTAATATGTAGAGTAGTACCGTAAACATAAAGGATATTATAGGAAAGATAAATAGACCTTAGCAACTTATTCAAAAAAATTGTAATGCAAAAGAATATTGATAATAGATGCTGGAGACACTTTTCAATGCATCAAAAAAATATAGAAGAAAATATTGCCTGTATTTATTTGAAAAAATGTAGATTCTCGATAACTTCGATGCCTCCAAAAGAACAAACCCGTCGAGGCACGTTATTTTGTTTGCAAGCTGATTCGAGCATCGTTCCCCTGTTAACATATTGAGAAAACAAGACGTTCAACCGTGGAAGATCGGATAATAACAAGATAACGCCACACAGTCGCACAGCTAATCATCAGTTTTTTTTTCTTGGGAACAAATTGTTTCTTTATTCTCTTTGACACTTATGACAAAATTCCTTAGGCTGCAGGACCTGTTGCAGTTGGTGCTCAGATTAACTCCATAAGTCAGAAAACGATGATCACAAAAGAATTTAGAAAACGTAAAGATAGAGTTAATTAACAAAAAAACAAAATACCCAGAACAAGAGAGAAAGAATGTGGAATAGAATTATTTCCGACGGCGGGCTTTCGACCATGGAGTGGCGGCCTAAATTACCTTTTTACCCTTCCTATAAACTGAGGTCGCTAATAGAATGTGGAATCGTATTGTAGGAATCCACCAATCTGACGACGGATAGAATTATTTCTGGAATTGAATCCACGATCTTAGATGGTACTGAGGAGTTGTGTGTGCAAAAAAAAAAAAGGTATTTTGGTCATTTAGAAGACAACTCCTTATGGAATTCGATAGCGTAGGCGGTTCGGTGCGGAATCCAAATTCATCTCGGATACGCATCTCATCATCAATGATCTTTTCTATAAATTCGTCTAGAGACCTATTCGTCCCTGCGTTGCTCCAGAAGACTTGCTCCATTAACCCCTCTCTTTCTCTCTTTCTCTCCGCGTTAACCCCTCTCTCTTTCTCTCTGATCGGATGGCCCTTATCTCAGATCTACCGATCGATGTTCTCGCTTCCATCCTTGGCCGCCTCTGCCTCCGCGACTACATCCGTTGCCGCGCCGTCTGCTCCCAGTGGAACTTCGTCGTCTCTTTGAATCCCAATCCTCGTCAAGTCCCTTGGCTTTTACTAACCAGAACCGAGGCCGACGAAGCCAACGAGATCTGCCGATTCTATGATTTCTATCACGGCGTGGAGTTGACAGTCGCTATCCCTGGAGTCAGATGGCGCCGCTGCGTTGGCTCCTCAGATGGATGGCTCATGATTTTAGATGACTTTTCCGAGCTCTCCATGTTCAACCCGCTCACCGGAGTTCGGATCGCGCTCCCTTCCATCACCACTCTTCCGGACGTCGAGCCCGTCTTCAACTCCTCCGGCCGCGTCTCCCTTTATAGAATCATGGAAAGTTACATGACTACGGATGAGACTTGTGAGTTCTACTATTACAAGGCTATTGTGACGTGGACGTCCCACTTTCGTATATTGCCGTGGTAATTTGGGGCTTTGATCAATTGTTTGCTTTTGCGAGATCTGGAGACGAGGCATGGACTGTCGTTAAAATGGGCCAAAGTTATCTATTCGAAGATGTTATCTTTTATGAGGGCCGGTTTTATACGGCCGGAGTCAGTGGGACAGTCGAATCGCACGACCTGAATGGCCCTTTTCCAATTCTTAGACAGTAGCAGTGGATCTCGAACCTTACATCGAAGAGAGGAAGTATTTGGTCGAGATATCGGGTAATCTTTTTGAGGTATTGAGGATGAACCACAATTACTCTGCTGAGGAGTATGATTCAAGAACAACTTCATTCCGAGTTTATATGATTGACCGTCGTACTAACAAATGGGTTGCTGTGAAAAGCTTGGGCGATTATGCATTATTTTGGGTGATAATTACTCCATCGCAGTCTCAAAGCGTGACTTTTCTACATTGAAAGAAAATTCTATCTATTTCACGGATTATTGGGAGGGCATCATGCATATAGAGATATAAATCGTGATTTAGGTATTTTCAGTTTGGAGGATGGAAGTATCGAGCCCTTTTATCCTAATGACCCTCCGAATGATCCTGAACAGACTTGGCCTCAGCCCAGTTGGTTTGTCCCTAATCTCTCACACAATGTGTAGTGTGGATGGGAAATGATAACTTTTTTAATTAGTTAAATAATAATTTTTGTTATTGTTTCTTAGAAGTAGATTTAAAGATTGCAGTTGTGATGGAATATATATATATATAAAATAAAAATGATAACGTATGTATTTTCATGGCTTCGTGTATCGTTGTAAGTTGCTACTTTCTAACACCCGTCGTCTATTATTAATATCACTGGACCCACTCTTCGTGGCCCATCGACAGGTGCTTTGGATATGGTGATTGTGTTAACATATTGCATCTGATAGGATATGAATTGGAGTATTATCTTGGGATGGCTTGATTTGGCCGGGTGACTTGAGATTGAAGGGCCAAACTTAGAATTAGGCATTGCTAACTTAAATCGATTCATAAAACAAGATAGGCCGGCTTGAACTAAGTGGCAAGATCCAACCAACTTCTCTCGTGGTTCTTGCTCTGTCTTATCTAATTAGAATGTTATTAAATCATATAACAAAAATCTTGCTATGATACCAACTTTCCGTGATTCATGCATGGGATGGGTTTTAATTGCTTGCCGACTCCACGTCTTCTCGTTTCGGTTGCCTGAATTAGCGCACCGAGTCTCCGTGAATGAATTAAACGCAAAAAGAACACTCTCATACGATCTTCGCAATGTAACTGAAAAACAACTAAGTTTCATTGTCTTCCTCAAATTCAAGAAAATATAAGAACCATATATTTCGGTAGACAACTTATTAAATGGATTAGTTAAACCTTGATTAGTTTTACTAACAACAGTTACAATCTTTTAAAAAAGATGAAGTATAATCATTGCGCCTTTGAAATTTGCCAAGCCTGGCTCCATTTTAGGTGCAGTCAAAGACTACAGCAACATCTAACGATCCCGAGCTACAGAAACTTTTAAATCCTTTCTCTAAATCAACAGCGTCGTCAATCATTTTAGCCAAATTCTCTGCTTCTCCAAGGTACGACTGAGGAGTCAAATCCAAAAGAAGTGATTTGGTCTCTTGGGGCAAATCCAGACCTTCAGGAGCAAAGCCAAGAGGGAAAAGTTAAGTTCCTTGGATCAGATTGAGTTCCACTAATATAGTAGTGTGAATCCAAAGAAAAGTCTTAGTACATGGAATAATGCATCTTCAATTTAACTGCCTCCTGAAATGATTAAAAACGAGGTTTAAGAGTGAAAAGTCTTAATACATGGAAATAATACATCTTGAATTTAACTGCCTCCTGAAATGATTAAAAACGAGGTTCTAATAACAAGTAGAAAAATCATTTTAGTTTTGGCAGTCAGACATAAGTTAGAAACATCCTTTGTCCATGTCCATGTACATTGTCATGAACATGAAATAATCCCTGGTGTAAATTGTAAGTCTGGAGAATAAGGACATGAATCGGCCCTGGGCTATGCAACAGGGCTCTCGTTAAGATTCTAAGCCTGAACATTGTCATGAACATGAAATAATCCCTTTCTTTTTCTTCTGTATTTTCATAGCTTCGATCATCGTACTGTATTTATGCCAATACATTGTCATGAACATGAAATAATGCCTGGTGTAAATTGTAAGTCTGGAGAATAAGGACATGAATCGGCCCTGGGCAACTAATGGTAGGCAATTGCATGGTTGGCTACTAATGGAAACACAACTGTAACAATTATAAACAGGTAGAATAATGTATAAATATATCATTGGTACGGCCCTGGGCAACTAATGGTAGGCAATTGCATGGTTGGCTACTAATGGAAACACAACTGTAACAATTATAAACAGGTAGAATAATGTATAAATATATCATTGGTAGTACTACAAAAATAGCATTTGCTCTCTCTCTCTCTCTCTCTCTATGTGTGTGTGTGTGTCCGTGTCTGTGTCTATTTGTGCGCAAGCACGTGTGGGTGTGCATGTGCATGCATGCATGTATGAGCACAAGCATGTGTATGCATGCAAGACTGCATAGGATGCAAGCATAGGGGCAGATATATATGTAAAGCATACATGTATTGTACACACATAACAACCTCCCACAAGGATTTTTTTTAAAAAAAATTGAGGAATAACCTTTACTAGACACATATAGACATTAAGAGTTAAAGTTCATAGGTTAATTACAGTATGCTTCAGTAAAACAAAATATTGTACTCAATGACAATAAATAATCAGACTTTCATGCATAGGTTCCCGCATCTTAAAGTATAGCTTGTAAAAATCAACACAAGAAGAAACATGGAAGAGTTATCACTAAAAATGCTCACAAGCATATTGGATTATCACTTGTCATATCACTACCCTAGAGCAGAACTATATCACTACAAGAAAATACTGAAATAGCGACGCAAGTTTAGCGACGCATCATTGCGTCGCTAAATTGCGACCACTTTGCGACGCCTCTATGACAACAAATATTGCGACGCAATTAGCGACGCATTAGCAACTTAATTAACCAGAAAATCAAAAAAAATTAATATTTTAATATTACGACGCAAATAATGCGTCGCAATATTTTTAAATTAAATTTTTATAAATTTAAATATCAAAAAAATATTGCGACGCACTGAGTTGCGTCGCAATGTTTTGAACATAATTAAATTTGTTAAATAGCGACGCAATAAAATAGAAAATTAAAGAAATTATTTTAAATTTAGCGACGCACCGATTGCATCGCAAATAATTTAAATAAAATTAAATTTTATAAAATTTAAATATCAAAAAAAAATATTGCGACACAACACAGTGCATCGCAATGTTTTTAAAAGAATTAAATATATTAAATAGTGACGCATTAGCGATGCAATAAATAAGAAAATTTAAAAAATTATTTTTTAATTCAACAACGCATAAATTGCATCACAAATAATTTAAATGAAATTAAATTTTTAAAGTATAAATTCAATTAAATTTTAGAAAATTAGAGAAATTAAATTAAATTAAATTTTTAGAAAATTAGAGAAATTAAATTAAATTTAAATGAAATTAATTTTTTTAAAGTATAAAGTCCGGGATCGGTCGTGGCCGATCGGGATCAGGGCTTGGATCGATCGCAACCGTCGGATCGTCGATCACCGATCGGACCGATCGCAATGATCCGAGATCGGTCGTGGCCTATCGGGATCAGAGCTTGGATCGATCACAACCGTCGGATCTTTGCCAATTGGACCGATCGCAACGGTCCGGGATCGGTCGTGGCTGATCGGGATCAGGGCTTGGATCGATCGCAACTGTCGGATCGTCGTCGATCAGACCGATCGAAACGGTCCGGGATCGTCGTGGCCGATCGGGATCAGGGCTTGGATCGATCGCAACCGTCGGATCGTCTCCGATTGGACCGATCGCAACGATCCGAGATCAATCGTGGCCGATCGGGATCAGGGCTTGGATCGATCGCAACCGTCGGATCTTTGCCAATCGGACCGATCGCAACGGTCCAGGATCGGTCGTGGCCGATCGGGATTAGGGCTTGGATCGATCGCAACCATCGGATCGTCGCCGATCTTGAACCGATCGCCACGGTCCGGGTCCGGGATCGGTCGTGACCGATCGGGATCAGGGCTTGGATCGATCGCAACGGTCCGGGATCGGTCGTGGCCGATCGGGATCAGGGCTTGGATCGATCACAACCGTCGGATCTTTGCCAATCGGACCGATCGCAACGGTCCGGGATCGGTCGTGGTCGATCGGGATCAGGGCTTGGATCGATCGCAACCGTCGGATCGTCGCCGATCGGACCGATCGCAACGGTCCGGGATCGATCGTGGCCGATCGAGATCAGGGCTTGGATCGATCGCAACCGTCGGATCGTCGTCGATCGGACCGATCGCAACGGTACGGGATCGGTCGTGGCCGATCAGGATCAGGGCTTGGATCGATCACAACCGTCGGATCTTTGCCAATCGGATCGATCGCAACGGTCCGGGATCGGTCGTGGCCGATCGGGATTAGGGCTTGGATCGATCGCAACCGTCGGATCGTCGCCGATCTTGGACGATCGCCACGGTCCGGGATCGGTCGTGGCCGATCGGGATCAGGGCTTGGATCAATCGCAATCGTCGGATCTTTGCTAATCGTCCCGATCGCAACGGTCCTGGATCGATCGTGGCCGATCGGGATCAGGGCTTGGATCGATCGCAACCGTCGGATCTTTGCCAATCGTCCCGATCGCAACGGTCCTGGATCGGTCGTGGCCGATCGGGATCAGGGCTTGGATCGATCACAACCGTCGGATCTTTGCCAATCGGACCGATCGCAACGGTCCGAGATCGGTCGTGGCCGATCGGGATTAGGGCTTGGATCGATCGCAACCGTCGGATCGTCGCCGATCTTGGACCGATCACCACGGTCCAGGTCCGGGATCGGTCGTGGCCGATCGGGATCAGGGCTTGGATCGATCGCAACCGTCGGATCGTCGCCGATCGGACCGATCGCAACGGTCCGGGATCGGTCGTGGCCGATCGGGATCAGGGCTTGGATCGATCACAACCGTCAGATCTTTGCCAATCTGATCGATCGCAATGGTCCGGGATCGGTCGTGGCCGATTGGGATCAGGGCTTGGATCGATCGCAACCGTCGGATCATCGCCGATCGGACCGATCGCAACGGTCCGGGATCGGTCGTGGCCGATCGGGATCAGGGCTTGGATCGATCACAACCGTCGGATCTTTGCCAATCGTCCCGATCGCAACGGTCCGGGATCGGTCGTGGCCGATCGGGATCAGGGCTTGGATCGATCACAACCATTGGATCTTTGCCAATTGGACCGATCGCAACGGTCCGGGATCGGTCGTGGCCGATCGGGATTAGGGCTTGGATCGATCGCAACCATCGGATCGTCGCCGATCTTGGACCAATCGCCACGGTCCGGGATCGATCGTGGCCGATCGGGATCAGGGCTTGGATAGATCGCAACCGTCGGATCTTTGCCAATCATCCTGATCGCAACGGTCCTGGATTGATCGTGGCCGATCGGGATCAGGGCTTGGATAGATCACAACCGTCGGATCTTTACCAATCGTCCCGATCGCAATGGTCCTGGATCGGTCGTGGCCGATCGGGATCAGGGCTTGGATCGATCACAACCGTCGGATCTTTTCCAATCGGACCGATCGCAACGGTCCGGGATCGGTCGTGGCGATTGGGATCAGGGCTTGGATCGATCGCAATCGTCGGATCGTCGCCGATCGGACCGATCGCAACGGTCCGGGATCGGTCGTGGTCGATCGGGATCAGGGCTTGGATCGATTGCAACCGTCGGATCTTTGCTAATCGTCCTGATCGCAACGGTGCTGGATCGATCGTGGCCGATCGGGATCAGGGCTTGGATCGATCGCAACCGTCGGATCGTCATCGATCGGACCAATCGCAACGGTCCGGGATCGGTCGTGGCCGATCAGGATCGGGGCTTGGATCGATCACAACCGTCGGATCTTTGCCAATCAGACCGATCGCAACGGTCCGGGATCGGTCGTGGCCGATCGGGATTAGGGCTTGGATCGATCGCAACTGTCGGATCGTCGCCGATCTTGGACCGATCGCCACGGTCCGGGATCGGTCGTGGCCGATCGGGATTAGGGCTTGGATCGATCGCAACCATCGGATCGTCGCCGATCTTGGACCGATCGCCACGGTCCGGGATCGATCGTGGCCGATCGGGATCAGGGCTTGGATCGATCGCAACCATCGGATCTTTGCCAATCATCCCGATCGCAACGGTCCTGGATCGATCATGGCCGATCGGGATCAGGGCTTGGATCGATCGCAACCGTCGGATCTTTGCCAATCGTCCGGATCGCAACGGTCCTGGATCGGTCGTGGCCGATCGGGATCAGGGCTTGGATCGATCACAACCGTCGGATCTTTGCCAATCGGACCGATCGCAACGGTCCAGGATCGGTCGTGGCCGATCGGGATCAGGGCTTGGATCGATCGCAACCATCGGATCGTCACCGATCGGACCGATCGCAACGGTCCAGGATCGGTCGTGGCCGATCGGGATTAGGGCTTGGGTCGATCGCAACCATCGGATCTTTGCCAATCGTCCCGATCGCAACGGTCCTGGATCGATCGTGGCCGATCGAGATCAGGGCTTGGATCGATCGCAACCGTCGGATCGTCGTCGATCGGACCGATCGCAACGGTACGGGATCGGTCGTGGCCGATCAGGATCAGGGCTTGGATCGATCACAACCATCGGATCTTTGCCAATCGGATCGATCGCAACGGTCCGGGATCGGTCGTGGCCGATCGGGATTAGGGCTTGGATCGATCGCAACCGTCGGATCGTCGCCGATCTTGGACCGATCGCCACGGTTCGGGATCGGTCGTGGCCGATCGGGATCAGGGCTTGGATCGATCGCAACCGTCGGATCTTTGCCAATCGTCCCGATCGCAATGGTCCTGGATCGATCGTGGCCGATCGGGATCAGGGCTTGGATCGATCGCAACCGTCGAATCTTTGCCAATCATCCCGATCGCAACGGTCCTGGATCGGTCGTGGCCGATCGGGATCAGGGCTTGGATCGATCACAACCGTCGGATCTTTGTCAATCGGACCGATCGCAACGGTCCGGGATCGGTCGTGGCCGATCGGGATCAGGGCTTGGATCGATCGCAACCGTCGGATCATCGCCGATCGGACCGATCGCAACGGTCCGGGATGGTCGTGGTCGATCGGGATCAGGGCTTGGATCGATCGCAACCGTCAGATCGTTGCCGATCGAACCGATCGCAAAGGTCCGGGATCGCAATAATTATCATAAATTATTAATATTAACATTAATAAATAATTAAGAATTTTTGCGACTCCGTAGCGACTCATTTTAGGAAAAAATTAAACAAATATTGCGACGACACTTATGCGTCGCAATTATTTTAAGTTAAAAAAAATTTCCAATCTTAAAAATAAAAGCAATATAATATTGCGACGCATAAGTTGCGTCGCAATGTTTTTAAAATAAATATATGTAATTAAAAATTTTATAAAATATATTGCGATGCAATTTTTCGTCGCAATTATTAANTAGAATCTTTAACAAGAAAACCTTAATAGTAGAAGAATCCATACATGTAGTTTTTGATGAATCTTTAGCAACTGGATCTGAAAAGATTGATGATGAGGAAGATACAAACATAATTGAAAAAGATCTTGAAAAACTTAATATTGAAGTATCTTCTGATCATGAACAAGAGGCTAAAGATGATGATTCACATAAGGACGATGATGTCAATATTGATCATAATGATATAGATCTTCCAAGAGATTGGAGATATGCTCATAGTCATCCTAAGGAATTGATTATAGGTGATCCATCTCAAGGAATAAGAACTAGATCATATATGAGAAATATTAGTAATCATCTTGCATTTGTATCACAAATTGAACCTAAAACTATTGAAGAAGCTGAAAAAGATAATAATTGGATGATAGCAATGCAAGAAGAACTAAATCAATTTACTAGAAATAATGTTTGGACTTTAGTTGAAAGACCTAAAAATCATTCAGTAATAGGATCAAAATGGGTTTTTAGAAATAAACTAGATGAAAATGGCATAGTAATTAGAAACAAAGCTAGATTAGTTGCAAAAGGATATAATCAAGAGGAAGGTATTGATTTTGATGAAACCTTTGCACCTGTAGCTAGATTAGAAGCCATTAGCTATTACTTGCATTTGCATGTCATATGAATTTTAACTTATTTCAAATGGATGTAAAAGCGCATTTTTAAATGGATTTATAAATGAAGAAGTTTATGTAGAACAACCACCAGGTTTTGAAGATCATGAATTTTCAAATCACGTTTTTAAATTGCACAAAGCTTTATATGGTTTGAAACAAGCACCTAGAGCTTGGTATGATAGGTTAAGTAAATTCTTAATAGAAAATGATTTTACAAGAGGTAATGTTGATAAAACACTATTTTTGAAAAGAAAAAGTAAAGATTTACTTGTAGTACAAATATACGTAGATGACATTATTTTTGGTGCTACTAACGATTCTCTTTGTCAAGAATTTGCAAAGTTGATGCAGGGAGAATTCGAGATGAGCATGATGGGAGAACTCAACTTCTTCCTTGGACTCCAAATCAAACAATGCAAGGAGGGAATCTTTATCAACCAAACCAAATACACAAGAGAACTACTCAAAAAGTTTGGTATGGAAACAATGAAACCCCTCGGAACTCCAATGAGTCCTTCATGCAAGCTAGACAAAGATGAAGAAGGTAAAAAGGTTGATCAAAAGTATTATCGAGGTATATCGGATCCCTTCTTTATTTAACAGCAAGTAGACCAGATATTATGTTTTCAGTATGTTTATGTGCTAGATTTCAATCTGAACCTAAAGAATCACATTTAATAGCTGTTAAAAGAATTTTAAGATATTAAATGGAACTAAAAATGTAGGTTTATGGTATTCTAGAGACTCAACATTAAACCTAATTGCATACTCAGATTCTGATTATGCTGGATGTAAATTAGATAGAAAAAGCACAAGTGGTGCATGCCATTTCTTAGGAAGTAACTTAATCACATGGTTTAGCAAAAAGCAAAATTCAGTTGCATTATCAACTACTGAAGCTGAATATGTAGCAGCTGGAAGTTGCTGTGCGCAAATCCTATGGATTAAGCGACAACTTGAAGACTATGGTATCACACTTAATAAACACCCATAAAATGTGATAATACAAGCGCAATCAATTTAACTAAAAATCCAATTCAACACTCAAGGACAAAACACATAGAAATTAGATATCATTTTATAAGAGAACATGTAGCTAATGATGAAATTTGTTTAGATTATGTAAACACTGAAGAACAACTAGCTGACATCTTTACAAAACCTTTAAGCGAAGAAAGATTTTGTTATCTTAGAGGAGAGTTAGGAATTTGTAACCCTTTTGGAATAGATTTTGAAACCTCTAAGGAAATATATCTAGAGTTCTTTCAATTTCTCAAAATCTTAAGGAAATTTTATCTAGAACTCATATCAATTTGATCTCTCAAAATCCATGATTTTTAATCATACTCAAAGATCAATTTCCGGACTCATTTCAGATTCTCTGAATCTTTATTCATTTTTTTCTGAAATGGTCTAGGAGCCGACTCGGACAGTATCGGAGTCGACTCCTGTTTCTATTGAAACTCAGGAGCCGACCCCCTCTCTGCGCGAGTCGACTCGAGTCGGGTCCGTGCTCAGTGACTAGTCGGGAGCCGACTCCACACTTTGCGCGAGTCGACTCGACGTGGTCCCAGTTTGATTATCTAGGGCACGAGTCGACCCCACGGACATTTCATTCACTTCAAAATCATTCCAAACTCTCTCCAAAGCTTTCCCAAACCCTCCAAAACTCCAAAAACCTCTGATTAATCACTCCATTGAGATCTATGGCACCCAAAACCCGTGGAGCTAGCAGTAGTGGCGCCGGATTGAAGAGGAAACGGACCGTTCGACGACCCGTTCGCGAGCCGTCTCCGGATTCATCCTCTACCCCTTCTCCGAGTGATTCTCCTGCTCCAGCTACCACTCTTCAGGTAGATCACTTGCCAGTAGAGTTGTCACAACAGGAAGAAAGGTTGATTTTGATTGTTTGAGAATGAAGGCTTATAATAGGTAGACAGTTGATTGAGATGGGATTTGAGAAAATATGTTCACTGGACTGTCCCACGTACCCTGCTCTAGTTAAGGAGTTTTACAAAAATTTGACCAGAGGAGATGATGGTTTAGTGAGCGTAGTGAGAGGCATTGGTCTGAACATCACTTCCACTATTCTATCTAGATTGTTAATTTACCCCTGTCTGGACCATCCACCTTTGCCCCAGAGGATAGATCTCCAGCCCTCACAAGACTATTGAACAGAAATTTTGAGGGATTTGAAGAAGTTTTTGCTAGTCAATTGCCTTTGGAGCTAAGATTACTTCACAACATCTGCAGCAGAATTTTGTTTCCCAAGACCGGCAGATTCGACTATGTATCTGAGAGAGATATTTTTATTATGGATGCTGTTGTTTCTGGGAAGCCTATTAATCTACCTCGGATGATCATATGGTACATTGCAGATTGTGGTGGGAAGAAGAAGTCAAGTTTGCCCTATGGCATGGTTCTAACGAAGCTATTTCAAAGCCAAGGGATTGCATTTGGTGATAGTGAGCCGAAAAAGGAACTAAGGCATACTGATTTTTACTCTTTGGCTACTATACATCGAATGGGGTTTGTTAAGAGGAATGGAAGTTGGGAGAGAAAGAATATTAGAGGACAGAGCTATAGATGCTGAGGCCCCCAGACCTTCTGTGAGACATTCATCACCTGAGCCTCCTCAGAGCTCGTCTATTCCAGATTCTGTTCCAGCTCCTGCTCCTGATTCTACCCCTGCTCCTGCTATTGCTCCTGCTCAGTCTTCTACATTATCATCTGTAGCTTTTCTGATGTACAGTTAGATCAGCTTAGATCCTTATTCAAATCTGAGATAAGTGAGCATGAAAATAGACTGAAAAATGAATTTGATGAAAAGTTTATGAATTTAAAGAAGCCTTGTATTCACTTAGTGATCGGGTTGCATCGATTGAATCTACTCTTAGTTCATCCTACCAGCTCCTTAAGTGAAGACTTGAAGAATATTTTGGAGAACTTAAGGATATCTGCGGTGACTCAGAGACCTATTCCCAATGCAACGCCGAGCTTCAGGATAAAATTACATCTGCTTGTACTTTTGTTGATAATAAGCTTAAAGATTATGTTAGACTTCAATGTGAAGGAATGAAGCAGATAGTTGATCACTTGAATAGGATTACAAGAAGAAACTTTTAATTTTTATGTAATCTCTTTTTGATGTAATCAAGTTTACTTTCAATGTAATGAGCATGTTTACATTTTCATGTAATATCATTTTGAAGTAATGAGAAAGTTTGATGCATTACTTATGTCATTTCAATTGTAAGTATCTTTGAATATCTTGAATGATTATCCTCAATTGATAATTTGAATGGAAAAAGATAAAGAATGATATTGATATAAGTAGAACTTCCTAACCTTTTTGTTGATTACAAAAAAGGGGGAGAGATTTTATTCAATCGTATATGCTTTCAAGAGTTAATTTAAGTAAAAAGGAGAGATAACTAAGTTATCATTATGCTTAATGTTTAAAAAGGGAAAAATTATTTGCTTGAACTTAACAATTGAAAATTTGAATGATTTACAAAATTGAGTTTCATAGGGGGAGCTATCTCATTTAGGGGGAGCCTCTCCAATGAACATAAAAGTTGATTTTGGTTCAGAAAAATTTTTTAATACAAAATGCATATACTCAATGTTTTTGTCATCATCAAAAAGGGGGAGATTGTTGAGAAATTTGGGAAATTGTATTACCCCAACTTTATTGATTTTGATGATTTCCAAAAGCCACGAGTATTTTAAAAGAAACAATGAGTTTATTTATCAAAAATCTTGAGCTTATTCAAAATGAAAGCAATGGACTCTCAATGTTCAAATTCACTGAGTTATGAATCATTTTTGAAAAAGAAGTTTCAAGCTCTATATTTAATATTTCAAAGAGGAATTTTTACACGATATATTTCATTCAATGATTTCTTGAAACATGTCTTGAATTCATGCTTAATGTCATATTTACTGTATTCAAGTCAAAATATCATTTAATTTATTCTGGGACGAATTTAAAGTCAATCAGAAAATATCTGACTTTTGATACATTCCGGAGCCGACTCTAGAGTTTCAGAGTCGACTCCTGTAAGTAACTGATTTCTGATTTTCTCGAGTCGACCCTTGGTTTTCAAGAGTCGACCCCTGACTCTGTGCGAGCCGACTCCTGTCTGTGCGAGTCGACTCCGCTCAAACAACAGAAACCATGTTTTTTGAGCACTTCTCGAGTCGACTCCCCATTTTTTCGAGTCGACTCCCGACTATCAGGAGCCGACACTTTGGTTTTTCGCGAGTCGACCCTCTAACATTTGAAATGTTTCTATTTTTAGTAATCGACTTCGAGCCGACTCCCACAAAGCTCGAGTCGACTCCGCGAATTCTGGGCGCGATTTTTCACGATGACACATCAGCCCCAACGGTAAGATTTTCAAATAACGGCTATTTTTCTGTGTTTCTAACGGATATATTTTGCAGAATCTATAAATAGAGGAGCTCTTTTCAAATCAACAGGATGAATAGAAAATCAAAAAGAGAGATTACTACCTTATCCAAAAAGAGAGAAAAACAGAGCCTTATTAGAAAAATCTTCTAGTTCGAAATAGAGTGATTCAAAAGGAGTGAAATCAAAGAGGAAGTTCGTCTGCTCCATCTCATCAATCCACAAGAGTCAAAAGAAAATCCACAAGCTTTTCAAAGATCAAATCGAAGGATTTTCAACATTCAACAAAAAGAAAAAGCTTCATCTCAACTCCAAAGTTCTCAAACGGTCAAGAATCTTGCTGAGGCCGGATTCAATACTTCAAGAGGAGTTAAAGAGGAGAAGGAAGAAAGCCAAAGCCACAACCATCTGCAATCTTATCAGGCTTTTCTTACCCTTTTATACTTGATTTGTATATTCGCTCAAGGGGAGCATTTCAATATTTAAACTCTGTTATTTTGGTTGTTTGCTGATTCAATCAGTGGATTAAATCAGTGGAGGTCATTATACCTCGTTGCAAGCCGGAGTGCTTGTGTTGGGTTAGTTGTGAGCCCGTGAAAAACAACGTGTAGGGTTTTGTGCTGGTAAGCCCATGTAAAACCGGCTGGGTTCGTTGTGCACCCGGAAAAACAACAAGTTTGAGTTGTTAGCTTGGAAAACAACTCGGCTGTAATCGGAAGAGATTATAGTGTGGACCCAAGTAAATCTTGGGAGTGGACGTAGGTATTGATTGCACCGAACCACTATAAAATTATCTTGTGTTTGCCGTGCTATATTTTCTCTCTCTCTCTATCTCTCTTTATTTGCTTGTGTATTGATTTAAGTTAGCCTCTCACTTGCACATCTTGCTAACTAATCAACTAAAGTTAAAAAGACTTGAATTTTTAAGAACCCAATTCACCCCCCCCCTCTTGGGTTGCCATCTGGGCCAACAAGAAGGTATCGAAGGACTTCTCCAACGGTTGACGTCGGAGTTTGGCCTAAAGGTTGGGTAGGGCAGAGCGACTAAGTACGCGCTCAGCTAGGCGCCTCCAATGCATTGCGTTGACCCTAGGCGGCCGACTGGAAAAATCCTCACTGGAGGGCACTTCTGCCCCCTCCTGGGGTGAATGGACTTCCGAAGGCTGATCATCATCGGCTTCCTGAGTCGGACGTGTCGCCACTCTTTCCTCCAGCACAACCTCGCCTTCGGCTTCGGGGGGAGGTGGAGATCTCTCCCTCACTAATTCCTCTCGGGTCCCAGCCAAGGGGACCCCCATGGGTGGCTCCTCCCGAATTTCGGCTGATGGGACCTCTGTTACTAATGCTTCAACACAAGGATCTCCTTCTCTCGGCCCGCCTGCCAGTGTTACCCCAGGGAGGAAGGCGGAGCCACTCTGCTCGGTAATGGATCATCCCGCACTGCCTGCCTAGGCTTCTTGGACCCAACCTTCGCTGGGCCCCTAGCGGCTTTCCTTTTCTTTTTCAGGGTCTTCGACAAAAACTTTGTAGTAAACCTCATCTCTGCGTCAAAGGAGCAAAGGGTCGGAAAACAGAGGCAATAAAATAAACACGAACACGACAAAAAGCCGTAAGTCAACAAAAACTTACGTACAAACACGTACGCAATAAACAAACAAAGGATAAAAGGAGGAAAAGAAATTCCGATCAACGGTTGGAGATGGTAGCACTCACCGGATCTTGGTGAGGGTGCCACTGGTGCTACTAAGGCTTCGCGAAGGTTGCCCTCCGACAGCAGCTCTGCACAAGGAGGAACGACAGAAGACAGGAGGGCCTTGAAAAGTTCTCGGTCCCTTTCCTCTATGCTGGAGTTTTTATTGAGGCTAGTGTCAAGATAACTCCAAGACATCTTCACCCTCTCGCCATGGACATAAAAGAAACGCGACTTCCACCCTTTTATCTACGAGGGCAAGTCCAATTTGAGTACCTTCTTGGGGCAGGAGGCAAAACTCCACCAGCCGCTCCCAGAGGAATTCCTAAGTTTGTACAAAGCTTGAAAGAGAGAAACTCGAGCAGGGGCACCATGAAAATGGCAGAGTACTATGAACGCGTATATAATTCAAATGGAATTTGGGGTCAATTGAGCAGGAATCAGGTTATATCTATCAAAAAGATTTAAAAAGAAAGGATGGAGAGGGAGGTGGAGTCCACCCTTAAGGAATTCCTCATAAAGGGCGACTCCTCCTCCTCAGCCACAAGTCACCTTGTCACCATACCAAGGAGCGGACAGGCAAATGCTATCGGGAACGTTATACTGGACCCTGATTCTCCTTATGTCATGGTCCGTCAGGACAGAACATATCCCCCCTGGACCCACGGAATTGGGTCTAGAGGGAGATACCGAATGTGACTGGGGAGGTGAAACCCTAGGAGTCAGAGAGGCGGCCCAATCTACGGGAGGTGGAACCTCACCCGAGGGGACCTTGCCCGAGGGAGCCTCACCTGGAGGAACCTCGCCTGAGGGGACCCCGTCAGGGGATGGACCAGCAATCTCGGAACGACCGGGTATGGAAATTCCACTGGGAGCACGACGACGTACCTCGAGAATCTCTTCCATAGATGGTTCGACTAGAGGCCCCTTACCCTTCCTATCGGCCTGAGGATCCATCAAAAAGAAAGAAACACAAGGAAAACCAAGAAACTAACCTCGAAACAGAAGGAGAGAAGCAAAAGGAAACTCAACGCTGGGAGGAGGAACAAGAAGCAAGAAGAATGTAGAAGTGATGGAAGACAAAAGGGATGGGCGGGATAATATTAACTTTTCAGATTTAGGGGACCCCACCCATCATGAAGAGCAAAGCGGCAAGCGCCGAGTTGTGGCCCAGGTGTCACTAACCCATAAGAGGAGCGCGTTTCCCCCAGCAAAAAGAGCCATCGGCGTAATTTAAGTACATGAAACCCTTTCCCCATCAATCACGAGACGTTTCTTTTAAGTGATAAAAGGACTCTTAATCTTCTTAAAAGCACACGCCCATCATTAACAGGTTATGACGCATTAAACCTAATTATATGTAAATTTTTTGCACTCCTTTCTCTTGGCAAGCGCTGCACACATGAGGACCAAGACTCAGAAGCGGGGGGCATATGATGTGGCCAGTAAAAGGCCACGTGATAAAAGCAATGTTTGGCCCCTAGACGGCCCCAGGGCTAGTCCTAGACGGCCCAAGGGCCAGTCCTAGACGGCCCAAGGGCCAGTCCTAGACGGCCCCAGGGCCAGTCCTAGGTGGCCCCGATAGCGCTTAGCCTGTAGGCAGCCCCAGGGCCAGGCCTAGGCGGCCTCGGCGGCGCTCAGCCCCTAGACGGCCCCAGGGCTAGGCCTAGGCAACCCCGATGGCGCTCAGCCCCTAGACAGCCCCAGGGCCAGTCCTAGGCAGCCCCGACAGTGCTTCATCTCTAGGCGATCCCAGGGCCAGTCCTAGGCGGCCTCGGCGATGCTCGGCCCCTAGGCGGTAGGCGGCCTCGACGGCGCTTGGCCCCTATATGGCCCCAGGGCCAGTCCTAGGCGGACTCGACGGCGCTCGGCCCCTAGACAGCCCCAGGGCCAGTCCTAGGTGGCCCCGATGGTGCTTGACACCTAAACGGCCCCAGGGCCAATCCTAGGCGGCCCCGACAGCGCTCGGCCCCTAGGCGGCCCCAGGGCTAGTCCTAGGCGGCCTCGGCGGTGCTTGGCCCCTAGACGGCTCCAGGGCCAGTCCTAGACGGCCCCGATGGCGCTCGGCCCCTAAACGGCTCCAGAGCCAGTCGTAGGCGGCCCTGACAGCGCTTGGCCTCTAGGCGGCCCCAGGGCCAGTCCTAGGCGGCCTCTGCAGCGCTTGGCCCCAAGACGGCCCCAGGGCCAGTCCTAGGCAGCCTCGACGACGCTTGGCCCCTAGACGGCCCTAAGGCCAGTCCTAGGCGGCCTCGACGGTGCTCGGCCCCTAGACGACCCCAGGTCCAATCTTAGGCGGCCCCAACAGTGCTCGGCCTCTAGGCGGCCCCAGGGCCTGTCCTAGGTGGCCTCGACAGCGCTTGGCCTCTAAGCGGCCCAAGGGCCAATCCTAGGCGGCCTCGGCAGCACTCGGTCCCTAAGCAGTTCCAGGGCCGATCCTGGGCGCGAATCTTCTTCCAGAACCTCACAGATTTGACGAGATAGGAGATGTCAGTTCGGCATCCTCTATAGAGGATCTCAGCCAAAAAGTCATTAACATCATTTAATGGCCCTGGCTAAATAAGCATCAAAAGGTGATTACCTGCCATAAGGTATCAATCACTTCAAGTCAGAAAAGCCATTAAGGCCCAAAAAGTCATTAACAACATTTAATGGCCCTAGCTAAATAAGCATCAAAAGGTGATTATCTGTCATAAAGTTTGATCACTTCTAGTCAAAAAAGCTATTATGGCCTAAAAAGTCATTAACAACATTTAATGGCCCTGGCTAAATAAGCATCAAAAGGTGATTACCTGTCATAAGGTATCGATCACTTTGAGTCAGAAAAGCCACTAATGCCCAAAAAGTCATTAACAACATTTAATGGCCCTGACTAAATAAGCATCAAAAGGTGATTACCTTTCATAAGGTATCGATCACTTGAAAAGCCACTAAGGCCCAAAAAGTCATTAACAGTATTTAATGGCCTTGGCTAAATAAGCATCCAAAAGCCGATTATCCTTGGAAAGATATTGATTATGTCGGAATAACAAACACGAACCCAATCCGACCAGCTCTGACATTCCATCTGCAAGAGTGCTGACGTGTTATAAGATTCAGACCTCAGCGAAGGAAAAGGTCAATAAAAATGGGGGCAAGAGCAATAGTGGGAGGACCGATTTAAGTTGAAACAACCCATTCTACCCACACACACTTCTTCTCAACTACAACTGTGTTCCTGGTTGCTAACTTGGGCATCAGAGGGTCCTATAACCGAAATCCTCAGTTACAGGACTTCTTGCAGCATTCTGGAGGCGAAGGAGTGATCCGAGGATCCCCTTGAAGTATCAGTTGACGCTCGAGGACGCCAGCTCGAGGTGACCAGGCATCAACAATTAGAATAAGAATAAGGACCGAGAGAGACGAAGATAAGGATATACTTAAATCATGTATGGAATGCTTTTCTTAAGCGTTATTTACATCCTCTCGAGCTGTGGATGAATAGCAAATACGTCGTAGGATACGACAAGCCTATATCGAGTTTGCACTAAAGCACTAATGAAAACTCGATTGTAGTCTAGAATTTATTTTTTCTAATTCTCTGTTGATTTGATTTATGTATGAATTTATAGAAGTTGAGTGCCGCAGTGCTGGAGCCTATAAAGTATCAATTCCTGGAGAGCCGTATTGCTTCGCAACATATCCGTTGCAGATATTGAAAACAAAAAAAAATTAATCGAAGCATCATGCCACTTCGGCTTCTGAGGCGAGAATCGCCGCGAAAGAGTCCGCGACTATTCCCTAAACACATCCACAAACACCTACTTAGTTTATTTAAATAAAATCTCAATAATCCCTCACTTATTTAAAAGAAACTAAATCCATATCTAAAATTAAGGACAAGGAGCATTAATACAACTAGATATCGTTTGATTTGAACCTAACCTTAGTGAAAATACTACAAAGCTTTAACAAAATTTCAGGTAGCATAAACACTTTGAACCAGTTATTTCTTGTGTTAAAACCAGTGATACTTCACACACACTCCTTAGTATTTCTTATCTATACTACACGTTTAGCACAATTTATGGCCATGTGCTTATCCTGTTTCATGAACCTTTTCATGAGAGAAACTCCAACTCTCACTTGAGATGGCACCATCTCAAGGTTCATATAGGTGAAGTTCTTTCAGTATCTCTGTTACAATAGATACTTGTCTACATGACTGAACTTCATTAAGAGTTTAAAAAAATAATCCTCCAACTTGTAACAGTCAGCACTATACACTAAGTGCAGCTACAATTCACTTATTAATGACTTGTTGTTACCCATTGAATCTAAGACTAGTCATTTACTAGTATTAAGTTGGGTTGCCATTATTGGTAGACTTTTACTCAGGGAGTTTTAGACCCATCCCTCTGGAAGTCATCTTCACTAAATCTCTTGTAAGACGTTTAGTAAGTGGATCGGCTAGAATATAGCTTGATCGCACAAAAGTAAGAAAAATTATTCCATCCTTAATTAATTTCCTCACATACTCATGTCTTATACTAATGTGTCTAGACTTCTCATTGTACACTTCGTTGTACGCTCTGACTAAAGTGGCTTGGCTATCACAATATATCGATATGGTTGAAATATTCTTACAAGCCAATAGGATTTTCAATAGAAGACCCCTTAACCACTCAGCCTCATGTCATACTGAAGCTAAGCCACAAACTCTGACTCTATTGTTAAGTGTGTAATGTGAGTTTGTTTCTTGAATTTTCAAATATTACACCATCCGCTAGTGTAAACACCCAACCAGTGGTAGATTTACTATCTCCCACACTTGATATCCAACTTGCATCGGTATATCCTTCAATACAGCAAAAATTTAGAGTATTGTAGACCTAGTCATTTGGTTTTCCCAAAGACTCTACCAATAGCCTTCCAATGCTCTACACTCGGGTTGCTAGTAAACCTACTCAGTTACTGACTGCAAATGCTATATCTGGTCTAGTGCATTGCATCAAATACATTAGACAATCAATAGTACTTGCAAACTCAAGTTGAGCCACGGCTCGTCCACTATTCTTTTCAAGCTTTAGACTTCGATCGAACGGGGTGTTCACTTTTTTGAACTTCAAATGTTTGAACTTGTGTAACACTTTCTCAACATAATGTGATTGAATAAGTTCAAAACCCCCACTATTTTGTTTTACTTTGATGCCCAAAATAGTATCAACTTGTTCAAGATCTTTCATCTTGAAAGTAGATGATAGAAACCTCTTCGTTTCTTTTATGCCTTTCATTTCATTGCTAATGATCAACATATCATCAACATAGCATGGTGACTTTGTGGTATATGTGTGCCTTTATGTTGATGATATGTTGATCATTGGTAATGAAATGATACCACAAAGTCACCATGCACTTTAGTATATAAACACTTATCAGAAACATTGTAAACAAATCCATTTAAGAGTATGACAGAGTCAAACTTCTCATGCCATTGTTTAGGCGCTTGTTTCAATCCATACAAAGATTTAAGAAGCTTGTACACTTTATGTTCATTACCAGGTAGAACAAAACCCTCTGGTTGTTCCATATAGAACTCCTCATCGAGATCACCATTTAGGAATGTCATTTTGACATCCATTTGATGAACATAAAGGTTGTGCAATGAAGCCAATGCAAACAATACTCTAATTGTTGTTATTCTAGCTACAGGTGCATATATCAAAATAGTCAATTCATTCTTCTTAAACACCCATTTACAACCAATAGATTTAGAACCTTTGGGTAAATCGACAAGCTCCCAAGTGTAGTTTGACATAATAGAATCCATCACATCTTGAATAGCTTCCTTCCAAAAAGTAGAGTCTCTCTAAGCCATTACTTCCTTAAAGGTTTTAGGATCGTCTTCCACTTGAAGAATAATATGTACCTTACGAATAAAATTCTCTCACTTTCTTCTATCAAATAGAAAGAAATGAGTTGAGAATCTATCTCTTCGATCCTAAATCATTAACTTTTCAGATTCTCTTACTTTTTAGAAGTTTTGGTTGTTCTTCTTTAACAACTTTTGAAGTATTCTTCTCAAGAATCTTTATTTGTGGGACTTTGATAATTCTTTTCGAAAATGTCAAATTCTCAAAGAACTCCATATCTCTAAATTCTATTATCACATTAAACTCTAAATTAAGGAGTTTATAGGCTTTACTATTTATAGCGTATCCTACAAAAGCACATCTAATTTCATGAGGACCCAACTTGGTCCTTTTAGGATCGGTGTTATTGTAATAAGCAAGACACCCCCACACTTTAAAATAGCCTATATTAGGCTTTCTGCCTTTCCTTAACTCATATGGAGAGGTTTTATTCTTTTTAGTAGGAATTCTATTAAGAATATGATATACAGATAATAATGCTTCACCCTATAAATTAAAAGGCAACTCAGCATGCAACAACATAATATTTATCATCTCTAGAAATATTCTATTTTTATGTTTTGCTAACACATTTTGTTTGGATGTGCATGGTGTAGAACACTCATGTATGATTCCATTTTATTCATAAAATATATTAAAATCATCAGAAAAATATTCTTCACCCCTATCACTTCAAAGGATTTTAATATTTCTACCTAATTAATTTTTAACTTCTGCTTTATAAACTTTAAAAGCATAGAAAGCCTCATCTTTGTGCTTAAGTAAGTAAATGTATGTATATTTAGAGTAATCATAAATAAAATAATAAATATCTATTACCACCTCTAGCTAACATACCATTTAACTCACAAATATCACTATGCATAATTTCTAGCAAATTAGTATTTTTCTCTACAGTATGAAATGGCTTCTTAGTCATCTTTGATTTAATGCAAATTTACATTTATTAAACTTATCAACATTGCAAGAAATCATGTCACATTAATTAATATTTTCATAGTGCTAATACCAATATGTGCTAATTTACCATGCCATAATGTAACGGAATCATCAATATAAGTAGAAGACACATTATTATGATTATTATTATTATTATTGTCAACAATACAAAGCTTGACCATTCCATCAATAGAATGGCCTTTTCCAACAAAAACACCATTGCAGGATAGTATAAGTTTTTTTTGACTCAAATACACTTTTAATCCCTGGTTTGCTCAATAAATCCCCACTAACAAGATTCCTATTCATATCCAGCACATACAACACATTGATCAAAGTGATCTTCTTGCCGGATGTGAAGTGGAGATCCACGCTTCCTTTTTCAAGCACCTTGGATCGACCTTCATTGCCCATTTGAATTTCTTGTCCATCGGTGATATCCATAAGTCTTGAAAAGTGACTTATCATAGGAAATATGGACGGTGACACAAGTATCATTCCACCAATCGAAAATCTTGCCTCTGACCACCATGACTTTGCTCACAGTGGCGACGATCTCATCATCTATTTCGGTTGCATTTGCCTTATTGGTTTACCTCTTTCGGTGCCTGAAATCACGAGCAAAGTGCCCATATTTGCCACATACAGAGCAACTCACATAGGGCTTATTTTTGTTGGATTTCTTGAACTTATCTTGATCCTTTTTTAGACCAAGTTTGTTCTTTTTAGTTTTCTTAAACTTCTTATGATTGCCCATAGCATTTGCCTTTGAAATTTCAATATCTACTTTCTCAAGCTTTTCACGCACCCTCGATTCCTCCTCGATTCGAATAAATTTTTGTAATTGTTCTAAGGAAAAATCCTCGAGTTATAAAGAAGTTTCTTCCTAAATCTGTTCCAAGACGGTGGCAACTTTGCAATAATTGCACTAACTTGGAAAGGTTTGGGAACTTCTATCGTCACAGCCACCAACTTCTTGACAATAATTTGCAACTCATATACTTGTGAAAGAATTGCTTTCTCATTAATCATTTTGAAATCAAAGTATTTAGAGATGAAAATTTCTTAGTACCTTCTTCCTCGGCCTTATACTTAAATTCAAGTGTGTTCCAAATCTTCCGCGGAGATTGTGTGTTGATGTAGAGGTCGTAGAGACGATCTAACAACGCGTTAAAAATATGTCCACGACATATAAGTTCATCTTCATGCCTCTTCTTTCTTTCAGCCTTGAGTTCATCAGAGTCTTTCGCGGTGGGCTCGAAATAGGGGCCAAATCTGGATCCAACACATAGAAGATCTTCAACGTCGTGAGTAAGAACATGAGTTTATGTTGCCACCATGTGAAATTGGTGCCATCAAAACGATCAAATCTCATGAGGTCTTGGTTCATGAGTTTGATGGTGGATACGGTAGTCTCAATCTCCATACATATAACGCTTAAGATTATTGAGAATTTGAATAAGGGAGGTAAGGAAGAAGAGATAGAGATAATGATTAGAATAATGATAAAGACCGAGAGATGAAGAGAAGGATAGGCTTAAATCACGCATGAAACACTTTCTTAAGCATTATTTGCACCTCTCGAATGCTCTATGGGTGAATAGCAAATACGCTGCAGGATACGATAAGCTTGGATCAAGTTTGCACCAAAGCACTAATAAAACTCGATTGTAGACAAAAACTTTTTTTTCTGATTATCTGTTGATTTGATTTGTGTGTTGATTTATAAAAGTTGAGCACCGCAGTGCTGCAGCCTATGAAGCGTTGATTCTTGGAAAGCCGCATCACTTCGCAACATATCCGTTGCAGAGATTTGAAATAATTTTTTTTTTTAATCGAAGCATCATGCCGCTTCGGCTTCTAAAGTAAGAATCATCGTAGAAGAGTCCGCAACTATTTTCTAAACATATCCACAAACATCTAGTTAATTTATTAAATAAAATCTTAATAATTAATATATAAAATCAAAGAATCTAAACGAAATAATTTTTGCCATCGTTCACATTCTAACACGATCTTTCTCACTTGGCTGTGTTGAGGAGAGAGATGCCTTGGTTTTATAGTACTCGTTCGGTCGTTCCTCTATTTCTACCCCAGCCTTTTAATTGCCAGGGTTTTGTCTCATTGTAGGCAGCCAAGCTAATTTGGCGTTTCATAAAATGATGCCCCTTAATTTGAATTACCAACATCTTGCTTGATGTTATTTATAGGATAAAATAGATTAGATAAAATTAAAAAGAATAATAAAAATATTATATGATCGTAAAGAATAAAAAAATATTATTTTAGACCCACTCTATTTTATTTTATAGCATAAAATATTGGCTAATTAAAAAATTATATATATATATATATATATAAGATGAATGCAGCTAAAAATAAAATTATTGAGATAGATGTATAGTAATATAAAAAAATAAAATAATTATTCATTAAAAAAAAGTAAATATCGATGGTAAATAGATTGAGAAATAAATAAATAACTTTGATGATTTTAACATTTACAATGTATACTTAGAGATATATAAGTGCAAAAAATGAAATATATATATATATATATATATATATATATATATATATATATATATATATATATATATATATATATATATATATATATATATATATATAAAATAATAAAAATTAGAACTTTATATTTGATAAAAATATGATTCAAACAAAAAAAATAAATTAAAAAATTATATAGTTGATTCAAATAGTTAACTAATAAGATTTATTGTTGCTGCCGTTACTATTTTACTTAAAAAGGTATATTACATTAATGAGATGGGCATCAAATTTCTAAGCCCTAACCCATGCATCCCGGGTTAGAAGGGCTCAAGTAGAGGTGGGCATCTGGCCATGCCGCATATGGACCGGCATGGCTCGGTACAAAATGAGTCATGCCTAGCACGGACTGATACTACTACAGTACTAGGCCATACCGGTATGGCCCATTAAATCGTGTTATGTCGGGATCAAAAAATCAGCCTGTCGGCCCGGCATAGCATGACCCACATAGGCCTAGGCCGTACCGGCCCACATGAGCCTGGACGGCACAGCCCATAAGGGCATAATAAAAAAAATATTTTTAATAAATTAAAAAATTATTAAAAATAAAGGAATTTATTAATATGAAACAACCTTAATGGTGGGGGGTTTAGCATATATCCCTATCATTTTATTAATTTAAAATCAAAATGGTACATGAACGGAGGAGGCTAAGTCTAACCTTCAGAATACAATAAGAAAGGAGAAAAAAATAAAGATTACTCATTTTAATAATTAAAAAATATATAATTATAAAATAGAGATAACTCACTCATCAGTAGTATTTGTATCATCATCGTCTTCGCTGGTTAAGTCAAATCCACCTTATTTTTTTTCAAAAATACCCTTTAATATAGTTGTTATATGGCTGTTGGTGGGTAAATGGTTAAAATCCTTCCATATGGTCGTTTATAGCCATTTCTAGCCATTTTCAATAGCTAAAAATGACTATATAGATGTTAGGAGCCATGTCGTGCCAGACATGGCCCACCCTGGCCCGAAACGGCTCAGCCTGAATTTTTTTGGCCGTATCGTGCCCTGCACGGCCTGTTTGTTACTGGGTCGTGCTTGGCACGACTCGGCTAGGGGTGCGGCCCAGTGGGTCTGGGTCGTACCGTGCCGTGCCAGACATGGCCCAGTGCCCAACACTATTTACACCAGTAACGGTTTCGTAACTAGAGGTGGGCACCAGGCCATGCCGTCCATGGGCTGGCACGGCCCGGCACGAAATGGGCTGTGCCTAGCATGGCATGGTACAAAACGGGTCATGCTTGGCATGGCCCATTAAACCATGCCGTGCTGGATTCAAAAAATTTGGCCCACCGACCCGGCATGGCATGGCCCATGATGGGCCTGTGCCGACACGGCACGGCCCATAAGGGCTAGGGCCGGCATGGCCAATAGGGTCTGATAAAAAAATAATTTTTTTAATAAATTAAAAATTATTAAAAATAAAAAAAATTATTAATATGAAGCCACCTTAATGGTGGAGGGTTTGGCATAGACCCCTATCAATTTATTAATTTAAAATCAAAATGGTACATGAAGGAAGGAGGAATAGGCCTGACCTTCACAATACAATAAGAAAGGAGAAAAAATAGAGATAGATTCACTTTAACAATTAAAAGAAATATACAATTATAAAAATAGAGATGACTCATTCATTAGTAGTATTTGTATCATCATCATCTTCGCTAGTTAAGTCATGTCCATCTTACTTTTTTTTTCGAAAATACCCTTCAATATAGCTATTATATGGCTGTTGGAAGGTAAAATGGTCAAAACCCCTCCATATTATCGTTTATAGCCGTTTCTAGCCGTTTGCAAACGGCTATATGGCTATTAGGAGCTGGCACGGCCAACCATGGGCCGTGCCTGGCCCGGCACACCCCGTGGCCCAAATGGGCCATGAGCCGTGCCGGGCCTGAATTTGTTACTGGGCCATGCCAGGCATAGCCCGGCTAGGGATGCGGTCTGGCGGGCCTGGGCTATGTCATGCTAGGCACGGCCCAGTGCCCAACACTAGGCTCAAGGATGGTTGGACCTGTACTTATCTGACTACTGACTACTGTGTCACACAATAGAAACACCGGCAAAGTGGCGGTCTAAGATGGAGCCTTTTTCAAACCGGTGTCATTTGACATTGGTTTTACGTGAATGGTTCAGACAAAAATTTTTTACAGAATGGTGTTAAAGAAAAAAGCGTCACTTTTTTCTTGCAACATGTCATTTAAAATGATGCTTTTAAAAGCATAATTTCAAGTGGTGCTTCTTAAAAGCGCCACTTCTTTTAAGAAGCACATTTTTACTTCTCCCTTTTATGCAAATTTCATTTTAAACGGTAGAATGGTGCTTCTTAAAAGCATCACTTCAAGCGATGTTTTTTACTTGCCACGTTAGAAGGAAAAAGTGGCGCTTTTTACTTTAACACCATTCTTGTAAAAAAAAATTTCGCATCATTCATATAAAATCGGTGTCAAATGATATCTGTTTGAAAAAAGACTCGTCTAAATGTATATTGTAAGACGGAAAGATTTGCTGCACTAAAAGGTGATGCAGCAAACATGCATCAAACGTACCATTACCGTGCAATATGCGATAAGATTCATTAAGTCTTAGCAATCGTGATGACAAAGGCATATAATCAATTCATATATCTAATGCGCACTTACTGCATCGCTCTTTGATGCAATAAGTCTTTTTCATTGCAGGACTTTATATGACACAATGGATTCGATCTCTTGTTAAAGAAAGATTAATAATGGTGCAGTCCCAATTGTCCTAGGTACTAACCTGGTCTGTTCTTTTGGTAGGTTTCTTCGAGAAAAATGTCTTTTGGTAGGTCAAGTGCACCCATTGCAATCAGTGAAGAAAAGGTGAATAAGGTGGCGAAGTAGCCTTCCGTCCAGCGTTGCTTCCCAGAGGCAACTCATGTGCTCCCCTTCGCATGATGAACCCATGGGCTATATTTTACCTCATGAACGCATCGAGCATAAGTCACCTTTTATCAGGTACTTCTTAGTCTCTTTCCTTAAATGTTAGGCTCCGAGCCCATCTATAATTTTAATTAATTTGTTAGCATATTAAAACTGCATAGCCTAAAAATTTAAGTTAAAATTAATAAATACAAATGAATTTAAATTATAAACATATGATATTTTTTTTTCATCTAATAAAACTATATTTAAAATATCACAATCTTTCCTTCTTATCACATAATATTCTAATCATACATAAGCTAACTATCCTCATGCCCATCAATTTTTGCGCATTAGAATCGACTTTGATACTATTTATAATACTTAAATTCATATCCAAATCCAATTAATTCATTAATGAACCAAAATTATGTGATCTAAAAATTTAAATAAAAAAAATTAACAGCAACTAAATTTGAATTATAAGTACATAATACTTTCTTTCTTATTCAATGAAACTAAATTTAAGGTGCCATAAAAATAAGAAAGCTTCGATTTTCTTTTAATCATACTCTTTAGCTTGCAATTACTTTGAAGAAAAGGCTGCCATGTAGCAACGGCATCCATCCACCTCCACCAAACTAGAAGGCTATGTGTAGAACTCTTTTGCCTTCTCTCAAAGCTTCGTACATAAAGCCTTCATACATAAGGGAGAGGAGAGGAGAGGAGAGAGAGAGAGAGAGAGAGAGAGAGAGGGAATAAGAGAACAAGTCACATGAAAAGGACAAAAAGCCTCCCCAAGGCCCTTTAAAGGTGTTGGCTCGGTGGCCTCTAATCCCTACACACACCCACATGGTGACGAACTAGGGCAACAATAATCAACCATCATTCAACCCGGCACACTTTTTGCCACCAAGGGGCTGAGGTCAAACCCTAATCACCTCCTAATAGGCTAGCCCTATGAAACCATGTCACAATTATAGATGTCGCACCACATGCAAACCTTTAAAACCCTCCAAATACCATGATCAATGTGTTAAAGCAACCGTATTTGCTTTCAGTTATCAATTAGGCTTTAATCTACAAGTTTATCTCATCTTATCTTAAACTTAGGATCATGTCATTTAGGATGCTTGTAGGCAAAGAACATGGCATGAAGGCTTTATAAAAGCTATTTTGGAAAGGGCATACCAAGCTATTTAGATGCGACATGGCATTCAGAAATGATAAAATCTTGTCTTCAAAATATTCAACCTTTCACGATGATAAAAAAAAGCTTTTAGAGTCTAAGTAGCTAGCACCGAAAACCCTAGGTGATATCAGATGTAACACTATTTACTCAATAAAATGCCTCAAAAAATTCATCTCTATTTCCTTCGTGGCTGATCAGATGTTCCCCACTATTTGTGTTTGGATACCGCACCTTTAATCAGCATTGAATAATATTATCAGCATGCATGCATTACTCACGACATATGATCATCTAAGGGTTTTAGAGGCTATATTAGATTAAGTCGTTCGAGGAGTAATGATGCTATGAGTTGCCAAGGTGGTCACCCGAAATGAGAGTAAGTCCTGATGTTGGCAAAAGCCAAAATTGGATTGGGATCAGAGTACCCACAAGTTAAGCCATGTGCATCATAGAGCCGATGTCAAAAAAAGAAAAGTTTACCTTGGATCAGTACAAGAAACCGTTGGAGATCTTAAAAGTAGACTGAAATCCCCACCTGCAAGTGGACCAGGGCAATTGGATTGGTAGCATCCATTGATATGACTTATTAACCAAGTCAACCCACTTTAAAGTTAAGCCATGTGCATCATAGAGCCGCAATCCATCAATGAGCATCTCATCATTTTTCATTCAAAAAATCTAATCTCAAAAAGAAAAAAAAAGGATCAGTACAAGAAACCGTTGGAGATCTTAAAAGAAAGAATCTTAGACTGAAATCCCCACCTGCAAGTGGACTGGTTTTATTAGTGAAGTCAGGAAAACTACAAGGTTTGTTGAATGTCGATCTGAGAGACCGAGACCTCCTAATTTAATTTGAAAAAAAAAAAAAAAAAATTGTTAAGTATATATGAGCCTATTCTACTCTGTCGACCTTGAGATTTGGAATGGAAACAGACATGAAATTGGGGAGCGATGATATAAAGATGGGGTCGAAATCCGATAGAAAAATATAATCCTTGATCCATGAATTAATGCCTGCATACTCTGATAAGATATATATATATAACTTGATCGAATTTATATTGTTATTTATGTAACCACGCGGACGCAGTACGCACTGCCACTGCCACGGCCAGCAGCCCACGTACGAGCAACGGAGCAAGCGAAGCGAACGATGGTGATTGAAATGGGATGGCATGCATTCATCTTTATTAAATAAATACAGCAGAGGCCATTCATTAATTCCACGGTGCACGACCAGCACCCCCCCCCCATCCCTTGGACCCATCCATAAACTTCATGACTTATTTTAGCTGGCCGTGGGGTCTGGACACCTCTTCAGCCTGCGTAGCACGCACTCACACGTACCCGTACACACGCGTGGGCATACATTGAATCCTCTCATTAATTATAGCGTGCAAAGAAGAAAGAAAAAGTTTGGAAAAGCTTCTGAAACCCAACACGAGAGAGAGAGAGAGACAATGCCCCCAAAAAAAACAATGAGTGACGCTCACATGGCCGGGTTGGACTTTTAGAGCAGCTCTGAGTGGGCTTTGAGTGCTGCCCGTTTGATCATTTTGGTTATTATAAAAGAAAAGAAGGAGAGAAAAAAAAAAAACTCTGCAACCAAAGGAGTGGAAGGGTGGTGGGTGCCATCTCCCCTAAGTTCTCTCTTCTGCCGCATTGGCCATCTCCATGAGAAAAATAAATTAAAGAGTGGTGGCTGCTTAAACCCCCTTCTTTACTCCCTTTTTGACTTGCTCTACATTGGCTTTTGCCAGCCTCAAACTTGCACGGCAGCACAAGAACTGCCAAAAAATTGATAATTATATGGTAATCAAAGCTTTGAATGGTAATTAATTTATCTCACAGCCTCATGGAATCTGCTGACCACTTTGCTTTACACCTAGCAAAGTCCCACTAAAGAGGATTTGCTTGAACTTTAATCCATCTAAGTAGTACTTCTATATATTGGCATAAGCACAATTCTCCTTTCGGCATGGCATTGATTATTATTAGTTCATTAATCGAATGCATATATTCCAAGCTTATTCATTTCATTGGATCCGAATATGCTAATTTCTCTTGTCAAATTTGGATATAAATATAATATGGATCCAAGTTAAATCTGACCCGTTTATAATCCTAATAGTGATTTAGGTCATAATTACTTTAAAGATGCTTACATCTCAAAAGCTAAGCTTCAAAGTGATTACTTACATAGTCATGATTTGGCACTCAAAATAATTTTCGGTGATGCAGAAGAAAATTCACAAGATAACATAAACATGATACAGTTTCATTGGGATCAGATAAATATATGTGCGACAAACCCAAGTCCAAGGACTCATGGTGCATTTACTTTTGAACTTTCCTTGAAACATGCAACGTGATCCCATGAAATCTAGATAACGACTTGAGCAATGGCTAGCTGGCCTGAGCTGCAAACCTTGCCTGAAATTATTTTCTATCATATCTTTCAAATCTGACCAAATATAAGCCCCTCATGTTGTCATATTTGTTACAACATTGTCAATGTTGTCTTCTACTCCAAGCATGAGAAAAACATCCCATGCAAGTTTGGATTTGCTGGCCTCCTAGCGTTGCCTCAGCTGTGTCCAAAAGAAGAAACAACTTGTCTATTAAGGCAATGTTTGATACGAGGAATAAGGAAGGATATCCTCTAGATATCCTCTCTTATTCCCAAATGCTATATATAAGAGGAATAGGTCTGAAAAATTTTAAGATAACCCATGTTTATCCTGAACTTATTTCATAGGGAACCCAGAAATAACTAAAGTTATTCCTTGATAGCAGACTTGTAAATTTAAAAAGATGCTTATTCCCTCAGCTATCCCTGGATAAATGCTTGTATATTTATCCAGGAATAGCTTTTGGGCTATCAAATACTACCTAAAGCTTTGCATGGACCAAGATGATAAATGTGAAGGGCACCGTAGATAAAAATCTAACATTAATCACCAATTTAGGGGGCCAATATTAGGACATTCGGGTGAAGTGATCGATAAGCTTTAGATATATATATATATATACAAATGATCACATCATTCTAATGCGAGTTAAATTCAAAATATCATAAAATAAAATTTATTTTAGTACAATAGGGTAGGATTTTTTCTGCTTTCAGTTTAAAAGCTAGAGTGATGGACAACAAAGATGACTATTCAGTCAGCCACGGAGTTGGCTTCCCGATAGATATAACAAATCTAAATTTTTTAAGCATTCTGAAGCGTAATTCGAATGTTGATTGATAAGTTTATTACTCTACAACAACAAACAACAACAACACTAACATTCTCTACCAATTTCATCCAGCGGTTTTGTGAGAATTTTGTGAGTTTCAAAGAAATTGATGTGGCAAAGTCACCCATGTCCAATACCCAATGCTCTCATCTAAGTAGAAGATGATTTTTTGATGGCCCTCAACCAGAATGTATTAAAGCTAGATTTTGATAGTTTAGTGCATCTTAAACATCTGAAACAAAAATAGCAATAAAAGATCAGAAAGAAAGAATTCTTTTTTTAATTGGGCATCCCCTAACAACCTCATATTAGTCTCTACTGCAGAGCTAACAAGGGCTTTGTTTGCTTTAAGAACAACAATGAATTTAAATAAAAACTCAAGAATTATTCGATAGATGAATTAATGGCCCATCAAATTGTAAATGTCTTTTTCTAGAGGTCATCCATTATATTACCGTTTCTAATCGAAGCATTAAATATCCACAAACTTATCAAAAAGTCAATCAGATAGTAGACTTTCTAGCAAATTAGACTACATCACCGAAAAAAATATTTATTGGATAACATCTTTTATCTTCACAGCTTTCACAGCCTACTTCTATAATTCTATATTATATTCATAAGACTTTATAGATCTTTTAAAATAAATAAATAGATAATGATACAGAGATGATTTAATTATCTTTTAATTGCCAACTCGGGCTGGACTCAGCGGTCACTGATCCAGAGTTCAGACTCTCTGGTCCCTTCAAATGATCGGGCCAAACGTCCGGACCGGTGGGGCCAGAGAAACAATACGAAAGGATCGATGCTGACACCGTGCCTAACTTTGATCAACCGAGGCAGAGGAACCACCAATCGAGCGTTCAGGATCGCTCTTCCACGTTGCCATGCATCAAATCGATGACATCCCGCAGATAAGTTCAAATCCGTGCCGTCCTCCGTCAAGCCCCAAGCGATCGATCGGTGGACCCATCAGAATAATAAATTCCCCTTTGGCCAACTCCAAACCCTCACCTCACCGCCGAATTAAAGATGGTCTAATTTATTATTAGCAAACCTCTGCTCCTTTCTGACCACGCGTTGCATTCTCGCTGTATCACCCACGGATTTCTTAAATTAAATCTTTTATTTTAATTAGAGTGCAGAAAGATGGCTGTGCCATTTGTCCATCTGAATACGAACCACCTAGATTCAGCGGATCTCTTCCACGCTCTTACACTCACTAATTTGAATGGCACTAACATCTGCGTTGAGTCCGAAATTGACTTCCAAACGTCAACGGATGAGAGAAATTGAGAGCTTAATTGTCCGCAAAATACCTTTGAAGGATTGGAGGAATATCGATGCTTTCGAGTTTCAGAACTGAGAGTTGGATCTATTCATTGGAATTAGCTAGCCCATTCATTGATGAATAGCTTGAAAACGGTAATAATGTCTTTAATAAAAGTCTCTTATGGTTGGGATAGTAGATCAGCTCCGTCGAAGACCGATCCGATGGCTTACGGTAGATCATTTGCATCTCAATTTCGGGATGAAAATTCAATCTAGACCAACCGTTCTATGGACCACTTTCCGGGCTCGGGTGAGGTGAAAGGAAAAGACACGAGCTCGGCCACGGAATGGCCGTCTTTACGCTTGCTGCTTCTTTTATCACGTCACGCTTTGATGGAAGAGAATTAAATAAAATAATAAAGAGGTACCGAAGAGGGAGTTGGACTCGCCGCATTAAAGGGAGGGGAGGAGGGAAAAAACGATGGTGGAAGGGGCGTGCCATCGAGAAAAGAGATCGATACGGTGGACTCCGATGGAGTGAACCCTTGACTTCCCACCCTTTGTTCCCACTTCGACTCAGAAGATGATAATTTCACACCTATTTATCACTCTCTTTTTTTTTTCCACAACCATGCTGCCAGACGCAAACTTTGGTTGACGACGGTGATGCGTCGTGACACGTTACAACCTAATTTTTTTTTAAAAAAAAAATTTAATGTACAATAATTGAAAAGTCGTTTTCATCTATGCTTTGTTAAATTTGACTTCATCAAATTATTGTAATTCATTAATGAGATTGGATTTTTTTAACATGATGTTAAATTGGATGAAAATTAGGGTAGATTGATAAATTATTTATCTTTTATTTAAGTATAAGATTTTTTTTTTTTTTTTTCTAGAGGAGTATGCAAGAGAAAGAGAAGAGTGAAGGTAGGAGTAGTGTTTTATTTTTTCAAGTAGGATATAGGTCATAGGCCTGTGTAGGGGCAATGGCTTGGAGGGGAAGCAGTGAATTTTTAAATTCACCCAACGCCTGCAAGTTTGGTCAAAAAAAAAAAAAAAACCCGCTTCTGAGTTCTGACCTTTCAGTTCTCACACGTCCTGCTGTCGGAAAACCCGCCACCAGTTTTCCTTCACTCTGTTCCCTTGCTCCACCCCTTCCACACTAGCACTGTTAAAAATAAAAATAAAAATAAAAAATAAAAATAAAAGCCTTGGTCGTCCCTCTCCCAGCCCCTCTCCTTCCGGTTAAAAATATATATATATTGATAAGAATTATAAAATTTATATGAATGCAATTAAAAAGGCAGGGGGACAAGAAGGGCGAGTGCAAGAGAGAGAGAGAGAGAGAGCGAGCGAGATTCATGTTAGCCCTCTTCACTATGTCTCTGGCTTCAGGGGACGCTATAATAAAGGGGCGCGTGGAGGAATGGAACCTCCCGGAGATGCAAGCCTTCCAGCTCCACTCCCCTAAAGAAGACCCCCTGCTCATCCAAGTCGTCGAACAAGGAGGACTTCTTCCCACCGCCGGAGCCGAAGAGAAAGATTCATCCCTTCCTCCTCCTCCTAATAATAATAATAATACCAATAATAATTCTCTCACGACTCCTAGTTTAGAAATGGCGGCATCCAATGGTAAGACGGAAGGAGAGGCGCCGGCGCCGGCGCCGGCGGACGGTGGTGGGGAGGACGAGAAGCCTGCACCGCCAGCCCCCGCCGTGGGATTCGGCGAGCTCTTCCGCTTCGCCGATGGCCTCGATTGCATTTTGATGGCTATCGGGACTGCAGGGGCTATTGTTCATGGTTGCTCCCTTCCGGTCTTTCTTCGCTTCTTCGCGGATCTTGTCAACTCCTTCGGTTCTAACGCCGACGACCCTGACACCATGGTCCGCCAAGTCGTCAAGGTGCCACTATCTTCATCATGTTTCTTTTTTTCCAAGAAAGTACACAGAATTACATCTTATGGAACAGAATGATATTATTTTTGGGAATTTGGCAGTATGCTTTCTACTTCTGGTGGTCGGTGCGGCAATCTGGGCGTCTTCTTGGGCTGGTGAGCTTCGAGCTGTTGAGTTCTCTAATTTTCTTATTGATTTGTGTATAAAAGAGGGAAAGGCGGTGTCTTTTTTTGGTTTTTTGACTGGTTGAAGAATGCAACAGAGATATCTTGCTGGATGTGGACCGGAGAGCGGCAGACGACCAAGATGAGGATCAAGTATCTCGAGGGGGCCCTGAACCAGGACGTCTGCTACTTCGATACAGAGGTCCGCACCTCCGACGTCGTCTACGCCATCAACGCCGACGCAGTCATCGTCCAGGACGCCATCAGCGAGAAGGTGGTGCTCCATGTCCATTGCATATTACCCCCCCGGTCTCTCTGGATCATAAATTTGTGCTCTGATTTCTAACGTGGCCATTAGTGTTGGGCAGCTGGGGAATTTTATCCATTACATGGCAACCTTCGTCTCCGGCTTCGTGGTTGGGTTCACAGCCGTGTGGCAACTGGCCCTCGTCACGCTGGCCGTCGTCCCTCTCATCGCGGTCATCGGCGGCATTCACACTGCGACATTGGCCAAGCTCTCCTCCAAAAGCCAAGAAGCCCTGTCCCAAGCCAGCAACATAGCAGAGCAGGTGAGATTTAAAGCCGTTTGCTATAAGTCTTCCACTACGTGGGATTCTTAGTTTTGTTCACTGCCTCCAGGCGCTGGCTCAAATTAGGACGGTGCAGTCCTTTGTGGGTGAGTCGAGATTCCTCCAGGCCTATTCATCGGCATTGAAGGTGGCACAGAGGATCGGTTACCGGACAGGCTTCGCCAAGGGTATTGGATTGGGAGCCACCTACTTCACCGTTTTCTGCTGCTATTCTCTCCTGCTATGGTACGGCGGGCATCTTGTCCGCCATCACCACACCAATGGCGGCCTTGCGATCGCCACCATGTTCTCCGTCATGATTGGGGGACTGTAAGAACGCACTCCTCTCATTTGCTTGATTCGTTGAGATGGTACATCGCTAGAATTCGATATTGGATTGATTTGCAGGGCTCTCGGGCAGTCGGCTCCGAGCATGGCAGCGTTTGCCAAGGCTCGAGTGGCAGCGGCGAAGATATACCGGACCGTTGATCACAAGCCAAGCATTGGCCGAAACAGCGAGTCAGGGACCGAGCTCAACGCGGTCTTAGGGCATGTAGAGTTGAAGAACGTGGACTTCGCGTATCCTTCGAGGCCGGAGGCCCGATACTAAGCAATTTCTCACTGAGCGTTGCAGCAGGGAAGACCCTTGCGTTAGTAGGGAGCAGTGGCTCTGGCAAGAGCACCGTGGTATCCCTCATCGAGAGATTCTACGATCCCACTTCAGGTAGTCGCTCGCAATAACAAAATTTCATTTGCGTCCAGTATTCTGAACCTTGAGACGTACGATGATAAAATCCTAATTTCCTTTTTGTTTTCTTTCCTAAACTGATCCATGTTTAGCCTTGGAACTTGGAAGCCATGGCCTGATCGGTAATTAATGACCAAAGTTTGTGATTGTTAACTTGAACGAAGAGTAATGACAAAGGCACAGATCAACAGCGACAAAAGCTACTCATAAAAACCTTATTTATTTATTTTTATATCTAAATGGTCTAGCGTGCTGTTGCCATTGTGGTTTCCAATATGATCTTCTGTTGTTCTCTTCTGTGATTCTAGATGCTTGGAAATTATACTAAATCATTCTTCTTCTTTTTTTTTCTCGTTAAGGACAAATATTACTTGATGGGCATGATATAAAAAGCCTGAAGCTGAGATGGTTAAGACAACAGCTGGGGCTGGTGAGCCAGGAGCCTACTCTCTTTGCGACGACCATCAAAGAGAATCTGCTTTTGGGCCGGGAAGACGCCAGCCAAGTAGAGATGGAAGAGGCTGCCAGGGTTGCCAATGCCCATTCCTTCATCGTAAAGCTACCAGATGGTTATGATTCCCAGGTCTGCACTCGTTCACCCTTTATCTAACGTTTGGGAAAACCACCTCTATCTATCCTTTCGTGTTTGCTTTCCTCTTCCCCCTTTTTGACTGTTCTTAGCCCCTCCCCCTCCTCCCAATGCAATGCAATGACTTGGGAGTTGTTATGTCCTCCGGTGTCCTAAGTAGTAACCATCGACAAAACTGGCCATCTGTTGGTCCCCTCTTCAGTTCAAATGAAGTAACATGGAAAGATTCTTTTCTGAAGTCCATCTCTAAATCTAACCAGACAATTGGAGCCTCCTTGCGGGTGGTTTAAAAATCGCTGTTCCTGCCCCCATTTTGTCCTTGATCAGCCCCATAATTTAACTAGTTACACTGGCTGTCATTGGGAATCATCGGGCTAGCAGTACTCTTTTCGGGAGGTGAGAAAGTGAGCAATGGCAGGCATACGGAGGCCTGGCCTCTCTCTGAAACCCCCATGTGTTATCTAGCCGAAGAAGCACAGGCATCTCTGAGAGCCAATTGCGATGCTATACGTTGCCATGGTGGTTCCAGTCAAACCTGTTTTGTTTGCTAGCATCTGAACGTAACGAGACGGGTGTGAATCCTCCATACGTCGTTTGAACACACGTCATGATATGTGGCACAGGTGGGGGAGAGGGGGCTGCAGCTCTCCGGCGGCCAGAGGCAGAGGATTGCTATTGCGAGAGCCATGCTGAAGAACCCGGCAATCCTCCTCTTGGACGAGGCGACGAGTGCCCTCGACTCCGAGTCGGAGAAGCTCGTCCAGGAGGCGCTCGACCGGTTCATGATCGGGCGCACCACGCTCGTCATCGCCCACCGTCTGTCGACCATCCGCAAGGCCGATGTTGTGCGGTCCTCCAGCAGGGAAGCGTCTCGGAGATCGGCGCCCATGATGAGCTCATGGCCAAAGGTGACCATGGACTCTATGCGAAGCTGATTCGAATGCAGGAGCAGGCCCATGAGGCTGCCATTGCCAATGCCAGGAAGAGCAGTGCAAGGTAAAACAGAAATCCGAATCAATGCTACTGCGCTTCGCTAAGTTCAGTGTGTGTGACTCACCACTGTTCGATTCAATGACAGGCCTTCCAGTGCTCGGAACTCGGTGAGCTCCCCAATTATCACGAGGAACTCATCGTATGGCCGATCGCCCTACTCCCGCCGTCTCTCCGACTTCTCCACATCCGACTTCAGCTTCTCAGTCGACCCCAGTCACAGGATGGAGAAGCTCGCATTCCGTGACCAGGCGAGCTCCTTCTGGCGCCTTGCGAAAATGAACTCGCCCGAATGGACCTACGCCCTCATGGGCTCCATCGGGTCGATGGTGTGCGGCTCCATCAGTGCCCTGTTTGCCTACGTCCTGAGCGCTGTTCTCAGTGTCTACTATGCCAGGATCACAGGTACATGAGACGGGAGATCGGCAAGTACTGCTACCTCCTGATCGGAGTCTCCTCTGCCGCGCTGCTCTTCAACACCCTGCAGCATCTCTTCTGGGATGTTGTCGGGGAGAATTTAACCAAGCGAGTCCGAGAGAAGATGCTCTCCGCCATCCTTCGAAACGAGATCGCATGGTTCGACCAGGAAGAGAATGCAAGTGCCAGGATCGCTGCGAGGCTTTCGCTGGATGCTCATAATGTGAGGTCTGCCATTGGAGACCGGATATCTGTATCGTGCAGAATTCGGCGCTCATGCTCGTCGCCTGCACTGCTGGCTTTGTCCTCCAGTGGCGCCTCGCCCTCGTCCTCATTGCAGTATTCCCTGTCGTCGTTGCCGCCACTGTTTTGCAGGTACTATATAAAATACGTACAAGTCCCCGATGTAAATGGACACAGATATTTGTGAATTGATGTTAGCTTTTTGGATTGTCTCTTTGAAACTTGATCGATCGAGCACCTTGTGGTCGCAGAAAATGTTCATGAAGGGCTTCTCCGGTGACTTGGAGAGGGCGCATGCCAAGGCAACACAGATTGCCGGCGAGGCCGTGGCGAATGTCCGAACTGTAGCGGCCTTCAACTCTGAGACAAAGATCACGCAGCTCTTCGCCGCTAACCTCCAGAGCCCCCTTCGCAGGTGCTTCTGGAAGGGCCAGATCGCCGGGAGCGGCTTCGGCGTGGCCCAGTTCCTCCTCTACGCCTCCTACGCCCTCGGGCTCTGGTACGCCGCATGGCTCGTGAAGCACGGAATCTCCGACTTCTCCAAGACCATCCGTGTCTTCATGGTCCTCATGGTCTCCGCCAATGGCGCCGCCGAGACCCTCACCCTCGCCCCCGACTTCATCAAAGGTGGCCGCGCCATGCGCTCCGTCTTCGAGGTGCTCGACCGAAAGACCGAGATCGAGCCTGACGATCCCGACGCCACGCCCGTCCCCGACCGCCTCCGCGGCGACGTCGAGCTAAAGCACGTCGACTTCGCCTACCCGGCCCGCCCGGACGTGCCGGTTTTCCACGACCTCACTCTTCGCGCCCGCGCCGGCAAGACGCTCGCCCTCGTCGGGCCCAGCGGCTGCGGCAAAAGCTCAATCATCTCCTTAATTCTGCGCTTCTACGAGCCGAATTCAGGCAGGGTGTTGATAGATGGTAAGGACATCAGGAAATATAACCTCAAGTCAATGAGGCGGTCAATGGCGTTGGTGCCGCAGGAGCCATGCTTGTTTGCGGCCTCCATTTTCGACAACATCGCATACGGGCGGGAGACGGCGACGGAATCAGAGGTGGTCGAGGCGGCGACGCAGGCGAATGCGCATAAATTCATAGCGGCATTGCCGGATGGCTACCGGACGTGGGTCGGGGAGAGGGGGGTGCAGCTCTCCGGCGGTCAGCGGCAACGGATAGCGATCGCTCGGGCTCTGCTGAAGAAGGCGCAGGTGCTGCTGCTGGACGAGGCGACGAGCGCATTGGACGCGGAGGCGGAGAGAAGCGTGCAGGAGGCGCTGGACAGGGCGGGGGCGGCGGCGGGACGGACGACCATCGTGGTGGCGCACCGCCTGGCGACGGTGAGGAATGCGCAGACGATCGCCGTGATCGACGAGGCGAAGGTGGTGGAGCAGGGGTCCCATTCCCACCTTCTCAACCACCACCCGGACGGCTGCTATGCGAGGATGCTTCAGCTCCAGCGCCTCACGCACGTGCCGGGCACGGGCGCTGGCGCGCCGGGAGCATCCACCAGTGGGAGGGAAGCAGATTGAGATAGGAATTCTGGACAAGAGGAGGAGATGAAACAAGATTAAAAACAATGCAACACACTCCCTCGCCACTGCCCCTTGCCTCTCTGTTTTGTTTTTTGTTTTTTGTTTTTTTTTTTTAATGACTTTTGTTTTTTTGGTCTCGGACAAAATCAGAAGATTTGTCCATGTAATTAAATTATTATGTAATATGAATCTATTCCATTATCAGTCCTACTTGCAAATGCTAAAAGTTAATTTGGTTCTGTTCCATTCTGATTATTATTGGGTTATTTTGTTTGTTTCATTGTAAAACTTTTGTGCATAAGTTTTACTTTTACAGAGTAATTATATCGAAGCTCCCTGAATAATTAAATTAGGGTAAGTTGGACCACAGAAATATCAATTTCCAGCATTGCCTTCACTACTACTATGCATTCTAGCAAATTACTAGCCTGATGTCCCGTATGTCTATTGATTCATGTACTGACCTCTCATGGACCACTCACCAATAGTGAGTCAGTGACCCACTTGTTTGCAGGTGGATCATACAAGAATTTATTCAAGATTGGAACTTAATTTCTTTTTCAAGTGAACATATTAAATCTCAGAGCAGCCGAAACAGGAAGGCAAGTCCTGCAGTCTGTCCTGATTCACTGCATGATTGCTACTACAGCCTAAATCGTACAAGTTCTTCAACTTCCAATCTGGTAGTGAGAGTGGCTTCAAATTAATTTGGTGATGGTTGCTTGTCAAGCTGCTAATTGCTGAAATTGTAGTGCCAGCTGGAAATTTGCATGCATTGTGGGGCAGTGGGTTGGCACAACAGTTTTTCTTTCTCATTCTCCAGGATTTTCCTTGATTTCAATCATCGATGAGGATATTAACATGCTAATCTATTATAAGAACTGATCATGTCAACACTCCCATCCATATTAAGAATATTAAGAAGGCCACATTTTTTTTTTCAGTGAATTAGAATGTGGCTTGAGTTAAGGGTTCATTAAATAGCCTCTGGCCAAAGCTTTGAAAGATTCCTAAGTTTCATTTAGTGCAAGTTACTTTTGTTTTGAAATAAAAAATGGTGGAGGGGAGAAAATGTGGACAGTTTATGTCCTAGTCTGACAACAAACTCAGATGATGTGGGATGATGAAATTATAAAATCTATTATTAAAGTCTACTTAAGTGGGTTCCATGTTATTGCTTTGGACCTTAGCAAGCACTAATGTTCATAATTTCCACTAGAGAAGCAAAGGTATACATGAAACAAATAGAAACTTGCCAAGAGGTAGCAAGAGAGAATTCTTGGGGAGTGACACCATATCATTAGTCCAAAAAGTCTCTGCAACTGTCTTCCCAATAAAATATAACAATTTTTTAGTGTACATGATCATCTAGTTTCCTCTTTCACTTCCTTTGCATCTCCCACTAATTTGTATAAATTAATCACCATAATAAATTTGGTGGAAGTGCCTCACTTACTCCATTATTTCTTTTTTTTTAAAAAAAAAAACATCCAATTCATCAATTACATTATGCTTAGTTGAACAACTAATGTCCTAGAGCCGGCATGGGATTCCAAGGGAGATTATATATATCCTAGTGGTTGTTTGAGTTGGTGCTTAGTTTTTTAAAAACATAACCAGCCTTACTTGTGTGTTGGATTAAATGGGCATATTAGGTATGGGCAGGCACCAGTAGAGGAAGATTCCTCTCATCTGTTAGCAGTTCCTTTTGGGTTGGATTTCTTAATGGAATAGAGGAGGCATAGATTCCTCTCTTAGTTATCTGTTGGCTTTAGGTTGGAAGTTCTAAGTTGAGAATGATATAGTTTGGTGGGTCACAGTGGGGGATTTTAAAACAAATTATAGTGGTGATTTGATTGCGTCTCGGATTAGTCCTCTCTGTTTTTTTTTTTTTTTTAATGTGATGGTGGGGCGGTCTTCATTGCACATCAGCAGCTCGGAAGAAACCATGCGAACGAGCACGCACAAGTTTGAATGGAAGATATAAGTCATCAAGGTGATGGAAATGATTATTTTTAGAGTTGTTGGATTTGTTTCTACTTGGAACTTGCATGCTTCATTATAAAATAACGAAGAGAGCACTGTTAACCGATTGAGATTGGGTGTTCAGATAAACTCTGTTCTTGGTTGGATTGACCTTTGGATCGCTAATGTCTAATGAATGATCCGACTTGAAAGCTCGGTTGATTTGATTTGTTAGTCTTGAAGGCCTGTCTATTTTGAGCACCCACATCATTTTTGTCGGATTCTGTGATACCCCTCTCAATAGTCCCACAACAAAAAATTAAAAGTTGGGTGGATGATTTATAACCAAAGAAAGATGGATAAGGCATCAATTGGATTCCTTTTTGGGCTGTGGTGGCCCAAGTTGGTGTGAACCTTATCCGTCTTGCTTTCTTGTAACGAAACGGCCCGTAGGCCCGGGTTGTTACAATATGATATCAGAGCCTCGCACCAATCGAAAGTGCAGGAACTAAGTGCCACATAGGACAAAGTGCTACATCCATAGGGGATGGAAGCCACCTCTTGAACCTGTGGGAGCCACCTCTAGGATCCTGCCTGCCTTGTGGTTGTGATCAATTACCCCTGGCGACGAGGACGTCGCCTCTGTAAGGGGGATAGATTGTGATGCCCCTCCCAATAGTTCCACATCGAAAAATTGAGAGTTGGGCGGATGGTTTATAACCAGTTAAGGAAGATGAACAAGGCACCAATTGGATCCTTTTTGGGCTGTGGTGCCCCAAGTTGGTGTGGACCTTATCCGTCTTGCTTTCTTGTAACGAAACGGGCCCGTGGGCCTAAATCGTTACAGATTCTTTTATTATTCTATGCATTTTATTCTATTCTATCTCACTACTGTATGATAGCCCAGCTTGGTATTGCACACCTGTGGTCTTCTCTGACTTGCATGACTGGGTAAGCTTTTCAGCTTTGAGATGAAATTAGTTCTTTTTTTTTCAAAAAAAAAAAACATTCTTTCTCTTTCGAGCTTTCTTTCAACTTTTTTGAGTTATCAACATCTAGAATCTATAATCTAAAAAGGACAAAGAGATATCTTTTTGACAGGGAAGAGAAGGTCATAAGTTGAGATGGAAGCTGAAGGCCATAATATTGCTTGAAGGATGTCAGTTCTTTGGATAAACACATGTCAATGTTTGGACTCAGAACCTTCTTTGAGGGCAAGTCAATAACCAGACCATAGCCTTTATCTGGCTCCAAGGATATCTTCGTAATATGACATTAGACACAAAAGATGTCTTAGAATTCTAGGTCAAAAACATAAATAGATAGAGAAAGCAAGTGGTAAGAGGTTGGTAGGATGCTTCTATCTCATCAAAACCTGTAGTAAAGACAAAAACTAATGCAAGCTCTATCATGATGATCAGGAGTGTGAGAGAAGAACAGCATTTTCAAATTGCATGCCTCATTTAACAAAAGCCCAGACCAAAAAATAATCAGACTAATCAACCCTTATTCAAGCACAGCACAATAACCCAGCACTGGCATTTCCTTTTATGCCCAAATTTGATATAAAACAAGCCTAAACCTTTCAAAAGCCATAAAAAAATCATCAACGGTGAGCATAGATGAAATTGGATCCATTTTAAACTCATGAAAACTTAGAACCAACTACCAACTTGATGCGGACACATGTGGCCTTACTCCCTCATGATGGCTATTAAAATATAAAGATGGTCGGTTCTCGGATCAAAACCGAAAAATTAAATCTAAAACCAAGAACTGGTCAGAACCAACTTCAACAACAGTCCAAACCCAATCGATCTAATCTTTATAAGATCAAGTTGATATTAATTTTCAGAATACTCTAATCTGTTGCTCAACCTTAAGATTCATGGCCCATGCCCGAGACTTGCCGAAACTTTAGCCCTCAAATTCAGACTCAAAACTGTCTAAATTTCCAGTCTAGCCCACCATAATCAGGCACTCTCTCTCTCTCTCTCTCTCATTCGTTTTCAGCGAAGTTGTTAAATAGTAATAAAAATAGGATGGACTATAATATAACATAAGAGGAGAAGCATGCATCTATCCACAAGTCTAGCTAGCGGATTAGTTAGGGAACAGCATCAGCCTCAGTTCATGTGACGCTTGACCCCTCCATGCATATGCCCCGGACTCCGACTGCTCCATTATTCATTCACCAAGCTCCCAAGTAAAAGAGAGTAGGTAGAAAAAGGACTCCATTATTCTTCTCCTTTTCATTTTGAGGAGTAGAAGCGTGCGGATGAGAACGTCGATCCGTCTTGCAAGAGAGACCCTACGCTCTCCATCAAAAGGGTTGGCAGGTGGCAGCTCCAAAAAAAATGCGAACACTTTTGGCACTAAAGATGGTGATCGAGAGACATGGAGGACTATTCGAGCGGACCTGCCTATGATCGATGAGGGTAGTAGTAGTAGTTGTAGTAGGTTCTGATGGACAGGACCATCATCTCTGTGTTGGGGAATGTAGGCCACCCAGATGACAGTGAGAAGACAAGGAGGACATGATGTGGACTTACCCAAATAATGATACCATGCATCCACTTTGGCTTAGAGTTGCCTTTGTAGGGTTGTCGAAATTCTAAACGTTTTTTAATCCCGATGCCCTGCAAGTTCTTTCAAAGTCGCTGGATGTTGGAGAGGACGGAGACCGAAGGATTGAAAAAATTTTGATTCGATTCGATTCGTATAAAAGAAAGAGAGAAGCTTTTACTTCAAGGCTGGGGATGGAGTACCAAGATTAAAGTATGAAGTCAAATGCCTCATCAAGGGTGGTGATGGTCAATCACTTTAAGCTAACGTTTTTTAGCGCCAATGAATATACCGTAAGTTTACCAAAAGATTTTCGTTTTGACACTGTGACATGTTGTTAGAGGTAAAATCATCATCGCATTAATAGTCGTGCGAGGAGGCTAAGACCGACCCCACCCCTTTGCCCACCATGATGCCCTCGAGCTTCCCATAGCTCGTCTTCTTCGAGCTTCCGTAGCTCGGCTCCCCCGAGCTTCCCATAGCTCGCCTTTCCCGGGCTTCCGTAGCTCGGCTCCCCCGAGCTTCTCATAGCTCGTCTTCCCCGAGCTTCCGTAGCTCGGCTCCTCCGAGCTTCCCACGGTCCAACTCTCACCTCCGCGGAACCTGGCGCGGAAGAACCTAGGCCTATCGTAACAGTGTCCCAGGCAAGGAATCATGTTGAGGAGTGGTCTAGAACCTATCACGGCTACCTGGGGCCCACGCACCTATCAGATCTCAAGCCATCAAGGAGCTCTCCAAGCCATCGATCCCCTAACGAACAAGATCCGGATCCCAACGGCCCCACGACGGCCTAATTCGATCCGTCTCCGTATCCTAACAACTTTCGAACCTTCCAGAAGGCGCTCAAGATTCAGGTGACAGCCTATAAATACAACACTCCCAGATTCTCTCAGGTATGCGCTCACTCTCACTCTCCCACTCTCCCCAGCTGCTCGTCGGTGCTCCCCCTAGAGCTCCCGATCGGCCGCCCCTGGAGAGACTCCCCGGAGAGATCCACCTCCCCATTTTCTGATTGATCGCCGATTTCCCACATTGACTTGAGCGTCGGAGGGTCTTCCGCGGAGGGCCACCCCCAATGCCTCTCGCATGAGGACTTCTGTGCAGGTCCGCCCCAGGAGATCGACTGCGCCCGAGTCGGAGGATGGATCCCGGCGGCAACAGATTGGCGCTAGAGGAAGGGCCTCAAGTCCCGTTAAAACTTGAAGAAAGAAGATAAGGATCTCGATCTGGAAGAAAACCTCTCTAATGGCTAATCGGAGAAGAATAACCTCTGAAGCCTAAGACCAGGTCACCTCCTAGAGACCTGATTCGGTGAGCAGTGTAGCGTCGCCGCCTCCACCAATTGAAACCCCGTCGCCGTCAGCCATCCCGGTGACCCAGGACCAGTTCGCCACGCTGGTCCAGCAAGTCCAGGCCCTAACCCACCTGGTCCAGGAGCGTTTCGCAGCTCCTCCCGCTCCGCACCTTCATAAGGAGGCCGCGATTCCTTCTTCGCCAGCGACTTCCTCCTCCGGTCCGCATGAAGCCGCGGAACCCCCACATCGACCCAGAGGGGACAAACCAGTCCCGCGAGGCGGCTACGAAAGGGATCCTCCCATATCTCAGTGAGCCCGGACCCTCTTCCCAGTGTCTTCCCACCATGATTCGACGCCGTTCCTGCGCTCCTCTCGCCCATCTCCTCCTCTTACCGCTGAAGAGGAGATCCGTCGACAGATCAGGGAGATGCGCCAGGAGCTGGACGCTGCCAGGCAGGCCCATCCGCCTCAGCCCAAAGCGGAGCAGGGCATCCCTTTCTCCAAAGGATCATGGAGGAAGTGATTCCGTCCCATGTCAAGCTACTAGCCGTCGAACCCTACCATGGCTCTTCTAACCCGGACGACCATCTCAGCAGCTTTCGGTCAATAATGATGTTCCACGGGGCATCCAACGCGATCCTCTGCCGCGCTTTCCCCTCCACCCTCAGAGGATCTGCCCGAACCTAGTTCAATGCCTTGAAGTCAGGTTCCATTGATTCATTTGACGAGCTGAGCCGTCTTTTTATTGGCCAGTTCGTCAGCAGCCACCGCCACTGACAGAGATCCGACTCCCTCTCCGAAGTCAAGCAGAGAGAGGAGGAGTCCTTGAGAAGTTATCTTGACCGTTTCAATAAGGCCATGTTGGAGGTGGACCACCTTAATCATGAGGTGGCTATGTCCGCATTGGCGGGGGGAGTCTCAAAGGAAAGCGATTTCTACCTGGCGATGGAAGTCAGCTACCCCCCTAACCTCTCCGATATGATGGCCCTGACGGACAAATACGCCAGGGTCGAAGAGTTGCGGAGAGTTGCCCGCGCCGAGCTGGCAAAAAAGAAGGAGCCCAAAGGTCCCGATAGGCACCGACCCGGCCGTTGGCCGAGTCCGCCTCGCCGCCAAAGAGCTCCCCCACTGCCACCGAGGAATCGCTCCCGGAGCCCACCCAGGCGATTCGATCGCTACACTCCGCTAACCGTGCCCCAGGCACAGATCCTCATGGAGATAGAGCACCAACTCCCCCGGCCAGCTCCTCTCCGAGGAAATCCGACCCGAAGAGACCCCACCAAGTACTGTCGCTACCACCGGGAGCACGGCCACGATACTGAAGAATGCTGGCAGCTGAAAAATGAAATCGAAAGGCTGATCCAGCAGGGGTGGCTGAATCAATTCAGGAGGGCGCCCGAGCCAGGACAAGGAGGCGACTGCCAGTCCGAACCTCAACAACCTCCTCCTCCACCAAATCCGCCCGTGATCGACCGCATCAACATGATCGAAGAGGCCAGCAGATCGGGCCCCAGGAATGATGATGAAGGATCAGCACCAAAGAAGGCGCGGACGGGCGAGCTCTCTTTCTCCGACGATGATCTCCAAGGGATACAGTTCCCCCATGATGATGCATTAGTTGTATCCCTCAATTTGAATAACTATGATGTAAGTCGGATCCTTGTTGACAGTGGAAGTTCGGTAAATGTTCTGTACCTCGATGTGTTTGCCAAGATGAAACTACTCATGGAAAACCTTTGAGCTGTGGATTCCACCCTAATCGGATTCACAGGCGACGTCATCATCCCCGAAGGGGTCATCACCCTGACGGTCCGCGCAGGAGCCTGGCCCCTTGTGGCCACTGTTTACACAGACTTCCTAGTGACCAAACTCAGGTCCCCATACAATGCAATATTCGGCAGGCCCGGCCTAATGTCCCTCAAGGCAGTTGTCTCCATCCCACACTTATCCATGAAATTCCCCACCGAACAGGGAGTTTGAGTTGTTCGAGGAAGTCAAGCCATGGCTCGGCAATGATTCGTTACCAGCCTTCAGTCCAGAGTGCCGGAGGTTGATGGTCTAGACGCTCGGGAGGACTTCGCCGAACAGCGAGGATAACCAGCAGAGGAACTGGAGGAGGTGCCGTTGGATGAGGCTCGTCCCGACCGAACCATAAAAATCGGGTCACTGCTCAAGGGTGAACCTCGGCACAGATTGATCAGGTTTCTCCGAAGCAACGCTGACGTCTTCGCCTGGTCCGCCTCTGACATGCCGGGGATCAGCCCCGAGGTTCTCGTCCATCGTCTCAATGTGGACGAGATGCATAGGCCCGTCAAGCAGAAGAAGAGGAGCTTTGCCTCGGAACGACAAAAGGCCATTGAAGAAGAACTAGATAAACCATCAAGGCAAACTTCATCCGGGAGGTAAATTATCCAAGCTGGCTATCAAACGTCGTCATGGTGAAGAAGTCGAACGTCAAGTGGAGGATTTGCATCGACTTCACCGACCTCAACAAAGCCTGCCCGAAGGACAGCTTCCCTTTTCCCGGATCGACCAGCTCGTGGACGCCACCTCAGGTCATCAAATGCTGTCATTCATGGATGCTTATTTGGGTTACAATCAGATCCGGATGGCCCCCGAGGATGAAGAAAAGACCGCCTTCATAACCGACCGAGGTATTTACTGTTACCGCGTCATGCCCTTTGGTCTTAAAAATGCAGGTGCCACCTACCAAAGGCTGGTTAACAAAGTATTCAAGAAGCAAATCGGCTGGAATATGAGGTGTATGTGGACGACATACTGATCAAAAGCAAAGAAGTATCACGGCATGTCGAGGACCTCTCATAGAGCTTTGCAACGCTCCGCAAGTATGGGATGAGGCTCAATCCGACCAAATGGGCCTTCGGCGTTAACTCCGGGAAGTTTCTCGGCTTCATGGTCTCCCAGCGAGGTATCGAAGCTAACCCCCAGAAGATTCAAGCTCTCCGACAAATGGCGCCCCTGGCATCTGTTAAAGAGGTCCAGTGCCTAACTGGGAGGATAGCGGCTCTTAACCGCTTTGTGGCGCGTTCGGCCGAGAGATGCCTCCCCTTCTTCAAAACCCTTCGGTCGGCTAAGAACTTCCGGTGGACCCCTGAATGCCAAAAATCATTTCAAGATCTCAAGAAATACCTCAGCTCGCACCCACTCCTCAGCAGTCCGAGCCCGGGCGAGACCCTGTTCTTGTACCTGGCTATTTCAGAAGGTGCTGTCTGTTCGGTGCTGGTCAGAGAGGAAAGCAAGGTCCAAAAGCCGATTTACTATGTCAGCAGGCTGCTCCGCGATGCGGAGACAAGATATAGCATGATTGAAAAAATGGTGTTGGCCTTGATCACCTCAGTTTGGAAGTTGCGACCGTACTTCTAGGCACATTCTGTGACGGTCTGACCGACCAACCCATCAAGGCGGTGGTCCACCACCCCGAGACATCAGAAGAATGACCAAGTGGGCCGTCGAGTTGAGCGAGCATGACATCCACTTTCAGCCTCGCCCAGCCATCAAAGCTCAGGTGCTAGCCGATTTCCTCCTCGAGTGTACCATCCTGGAGGACGGTTCCATCCCAGACTCCCCCGAAGAACCAAAATCTAGAGCCCGGTGGCTCCTCCATGTCGACGGATCGTCTAACGCTCATCGTTCCGGTACGGGCCTGGTTCTCGCTAGTCTGGAAGGGGCAACCTTTGAATACGGCGTCCGCTTCTCTTTCCCGGCCTCCAACAATGAAGCTGAGTATGAAGCCCTGCTAACCGGCCTCCGAATCGCCCGCGACCTGAAGGTGGAGAAACTTAACGCCTTCACCGACTCTCAGCTAGTGACTGACCATGTACGAGGAGAATTTGAGGCTCGGGAGCCGAACATGGTTCGATATCTTCAAGAGGTGCAGAGCCTACTTCCCCATTTTTTCGAGTTTGAGATTACTCAGATTCCCAGATCCGAGAATGCCCGTGCCGACCTACTGTCCCGATTGGCGACCGCGGAATCAATGGACGCCGAGCAAAAGTTCCACCTGAAGACCTGGAAAAACCCAGCATCGCGGAAGCCGACCGGATAATGCAAGTCGAAGCCGAACCATCATGGTTCGATCCCATTCTGAAGTACCTCAAAGAAGGGTTGCTTCCACCCGACCGGAAAGAGATAGAAAGCTAAAGTTGCAGGCCACCCATTATGTACTGATTGACGATCAACTCTACAAACGGTCCTTCTCCATGCCACTGCTCAGATGCCTCCACCGTCCGAAGCAGATTATGCTCTCCGTGAAGTGCATGAGGGGATTTGCGGCAACCATCTGGGAAGCCGGCCCTATGCCACAAGGTGCTACGACAAGGCTACTACTGGCCGACTATACAGAAGGATGCAGACGATCTTGTCTAAGCTTGCGACCCGTGCCAGAGGCACTCAAGCATTCAAAGACTCCCTCCGTCGACCTGGTTCCTATATCCTCCGCTTGGCCTTCGCCAAATGGGGGATGGACATCCTCGGCCCGTTCCCGCTTGCCACGGGGCAGCGGAAATTTCTATTTGTCGCCATCGACTACTTCACTAAATGGGTCGAGGCGGAGGCGGTTGCACAAATAACCGAGGCACGGGCCAGAGATTTTGTATGGAGGTCCATCACCTGCCGTTTCAGCCTCCGCACACTATAATCACTTATAACGGCAGGCAATTCGACAACCCTAAGTTTCGCCAGTTCTGCGAAGAGCATGGAATCCGTCACCACCTCACCTCGGTCGGGCATCCACAAGCCAACGGAGCGGCCGAAGTGACAACAGGACCCTGCTTCAGGGGATCAAAGCTCATCTTTCCAGAGCACAAGGCAGGTGGGCGGACGAGTTACACCACATCCTATGGGCCTACCGCACCACCCCGAGAGTCCCCACAAGTGAAACCCCATTCCGGATGGCCTTCGGCATAGAGGCCATTATCCCTGTGGAAATAGGCCTCCCTTCGCTGCCGGTGGAAAGCTACTCAGAGGAAGCCAGTGACGAACAGCTCCGCACCAACCTCGACCTGATAGAGGAGGTTAGAGAGAACGCCCGGATCAGAGGCTGCCTATCACAAAGGGTGGCCCGCTACCACGCTCCAGAGTCAAAGGGAAAGCTTTCCTACCCGGCGACCTTGTTCTCCGGAAAGCTCTGTCTCCAAACCGCTGGAGCAAGGAAAACTAGCACCAAATTGGGAAGGTCCCTACCAAGTGGCGGAGATCGTGGACCGGGGACCTACAAGCTGCAAGATTTGAGCGAAAGTCCGTCACCTGAATGGAACTCAGACAATCTCCGTAAGTATTATCAATAGGGTACGTCCTGCAAGGCTCACTCATTATACCTTGTTATACCTTTCTGTTGGCACATGTTTTCGTAATTTACAACATGAATCATCACACATTATGTTGCCAAAGATTACGAAAAGAAACAGGTGCTGCTCACCAATCCTCGGCATGACCGAGTTGCCTATTTGCACAGGAAATCTCCGAACCTTGGCAGGGCCAAGTAAAAAAATCTCTGAACCTCGGCTGGGCCGAGCAACAAATTCTCCGAACCTCGGCTGGGCCGAGCATCAAATTCTCCGAACCTCGGCTGGGCCAAGTAACAAAATCTTCGAACCTCGGCTGGGCCGAGCAACAAATTCTCCAAACCTCGGCTGGGCCGAGCAACAAATTCTACGAACCTCGGCTGGGCCGAGCAACAAAATCTCCGAACCTTGGCAGGGCCAAGCAAAAATCTCTGAACCTCAGCTGGGCCGAGCAACAAATTCTCGAACCTCGGCTGGGCCGAGCACAAATTCTCCGAACCTTGGCAGGGCCAAGCAAAAAAATCTCCGAACCTCGGCTGGGCCGAGCAACAAATTCTCCGAACCTCGGCTGGGCCGAGCAACAATTCTCCGAACCTTGGCAGGGCCCGCAAAAAAAATCTTTGAACCTCGGCTGGGCCGAGCAACAAATTCTCCGAACCTTAGCAGGGCCAAGTAAAAAAATCTCCGAACCTCGGCTGGGCCGAGCAACAAATTCTCCAAACCTCGGTTGAGCCAAGCAACAAATTTTCAAACCTCGGCTGGGCCGAGCAACAAATTCTTCGAACCTCGGTGGGCCGAGCAACAAATTCTCCGAACCTTGGCCAAAGCCAAGGGCTACATTCTGCCGCTCGAAACCTCGGCCAAAGCCAGGAAGCAGCCTTAGCTATCAAGTTCCTCAGGCCAACCGAGTGACATTCCCGTGCCCTGGTCGCGCCCGATGGCCGAACCATCAGCCGAAGGAGCAAAGTCCTTGCGCCTTAGTCGCACCCCAGGACATCGTTTGAAGCAGGGTGACTTCTCGAATACCCTATAAGTGAAAACGAAGACAAAGACCTCCTGATACTCCGAAGGAAGTAAAGGGACTCCTAAAGAACCGCCTAGGTCTGCCACTGGTCCGGACAGAGACCAGTGACCCCCCAAGAAAACTTGGTTTGGATTCGGGCAACTCATAAGCCCCGGTCGACCTAAACAATGTTCATAGCTTAGCTCGGATTCGGGTAGCTCACAAGCCCTGGCCGACCTAAGTATCCTTCTAAGCTATGTCCGGGTTGGGTGGCACGCGCGCCCTAATTAAACCCGACCGTGGTCTCCCAAGACCTAGCTCGTACTTGGGCGGCCGGAAAAACCCAACCAACGTTCGCAATGCTCTGGAAACAACAGAATGGACAGTATGACAAATCTTCGTATTTACTGATTAAAAAGAAAAGAAGGACAACAACGGCGAAAGAAAGAAAAAGAAACAAAAAGAGCCCTCGCTAAGGCTCGCTGTCACTTCCGAAAGCCGACAAATCCTCCAGGCATTGGGAAAGCTCGGCGACTTGTCGGTGGAGTGATATTATTTCCTCCCTTTGTCGGTCCGCCACCCGGCGTAGGGCCTCGACCTCCCTCGTGGTGATGGCAACGTACTCTTCGACGACCCTCTCGAGCCGCTGGTGGCTCGCAAAGGCCGATGCCAAGGCCTGTCCATCGACCGTAACGGTGGGACGGCCCCCCTCCGGATGCAGCAAGCCGTTGATCGTCGCTCTTAAATCGTCGGATGACTGCTCTCCTCCTCGAGAAGCCATATCGAAAGCTGTTCTAAGACCGAACCAAAGGGATGGCACAGACCAACGCCCCCCGTCCGTATTTATACTTTTCAAGCAAGTATTTCGATCAATCAGGCCGTAACCATCGACCCGTGAGAATTCGCCACGTATCACCGCTTTAATTGGCGCCTGCAGAATCCTAAAGGTCATGCCCCATCCCAAGCGAAATTGGTAATGCGGGCGGACTGTTCGGGAACCCCCTTTTCTTCTCTGGGAACGGGGTACCTCCCAATCTGCCGGCCCCCCGCAATAAATGCTCCCAATACTCCCCAAGCTCTTTTAAGCTGGCTGCTTTCGAGAAGCGTGAAAAGAAAGAGTTCCAGCCCTGCAATAATTCGTCCCCTCGGGAGTGGTCGTGTCATAAATGGAGGGCGTGACCATGTACCACCCGTTCCGCCTTGACGCTCCTCACCAAACCCCGCAGGGACCTGGCATTATGACTCATAGTGACGACTAAGTCACTCCTCTGAACTCTGAATCTCCGAACTTGGCAGGGCTAAGTAACTAATCTTCGAACCTTGGCAGGGCCAAGCAACCGTTCTCCGAACCTTGGCAGGGCCGAGCCGTAAATATCCGAACTCCAACAGGGTCGAGGCATGAATCTCCGAGCTTGGCCAAGTTAAGGAACATATTTTACCACCAAACAACCTCTAAACCTCCATATAGACCCGGGCAGCTTACAAGCCCCGACTAGTTCGGATGGCGTGGGATCCTGCCTAAAAACGAACGGGATGTCCTTATATCCCGCGGCCAGCAACAACAACTTGGCACAAGAGAAACAAAGATTGAGAAATAAAGCAAAACTTTCTTTATTTCATTGCCATCAAAACCAATTACAAATGCCTGAGAGGCGTTACAAGAGCATTGAAATGCATAAAATAAAAACGGTACAAAACTTGGGCAACTGCTCCAAAGCAATCCGGGCAACTATGATGCTCCGACGTCCGAACCGACAAATCAGACAAACCACAACAGTCAGCTCGAGCCGATAATGGGCGGGTGACATGGACCAACAGTTGTGACCAGCTTCACTAAATAATAATATCTCGGCGACCCAACCGGGATATCAAAGTGATTGGAAAGGGTGGACGGATATTACCCCAAACCACCCAACCGAGAGGCCCCCCGACGTAGGTAGGAAGCCCGCGGACCCCGGCGCCAGAACGCTCTCCCAAACCGAGTGTGTACCGCCCCCTTGCCTAAACTCAAAGGCAAGGTACCTGCGGCGACACACCTCACCCCCTCCCCATGTGGCGAAAGATTCCCCAGGCGGGCAAGCCCAGGAATCCAAACCAGGGGAGGAGGCAAAATTCACGCAACCCATGGGGAGCCGCGTGCACTTCCTACCGTACGTCCCCAAGGGGGAACCACAAAGGTCACGCGGGAAGCACATATGTGCGCTCTCCGTGTGATCTCTGCGCCCCTCCTGTGCGCTCTCCATATGATCTCCGGGGCTCATCCCCCAAGGGCGAACCACTCTTCAGCAGCTCCTCATCGCCCAACTGTCTGGAGGCAAAGGGCTTATGAAAGGAAAGCTCAACCCTCCCACTCGCAACAGCGGAGAAATGAGCATGGTGGAAACTCCAATGGGGAAGAAACTTTGAGGATGGCCTAACACGACCCCTCTTCCCCCTTTTTATAGGCAAAAATGAACCGGGACAGCTATCAAGGCCGGAAGCCCCAAGATTCGAAACACCTGGCCCATGCCTCCACGTGGCCTCCCAGGATGAAAGCAGCGCCCCGCCGCGCCAAGCCAGTCACCTAATCGTGACAACGCAAAGATTTCCTTGATCCCGAATCATGGTTGTCGAACGCAGAAAATCGCCCGCCAATCCTACGAAACTGAAGATCCAGGGGATGTCCTACGAGAAAGACATCCTCCAATGGCGGGCGAATACCTGTATCACACATCGAAACAACCCATGTGGGAAAAGACCAGCACAGTAAAGGCCTCCCGGAAGGCTCCAAGGCAGCTTTTTACTGGCATCAGAGTCGTATCATCCATTTCGGCAAAAAAAATCAACTCGTCTGAGAGGAGACAGAGCACTGACAAAACAATTAAGGGGTGCAGACGCCGTGCGTTCCTCGGGAACAGACCCCCAGTCTAATTGCGCGCAAGGTCTAGGCATCGCCTACCCCCCTTTCTTGTGGGGCCAGAGCTGTTCCTATACGTCAAAAACCAATTGAAGTATCCGCTCCTGGTCGAGCTACTTTATCCTTCGGCCCCAATCGAGCTACTTTATCCTTCGACCCCAATCGAGCTACTTTATCCCTCGGCCCCAGCCGAGCTACCTTGTCCTTCAGCCCCGAAAAGGCTATCTCGTTCTTCGAATTTTGTCCACCAAGTTAAATTGTCCCACACCGGGCTGCATCGATGTTCGACCTTTTCATCAAAACAGCCCCCACGCCTTGGCCTCTACCAGGGTATTTCGCCAAAACTCGAGACAAGGAACCATTCAGGGAAGACAAACAAATGGAAAATGGCCAATATTATTGATCTCCGGTCGAATTACAAAGCAAAAAGAGGAAAGAAAACACATATAGCCCCCAAAGGGTCAAGACTTGGGATCAACCCCAGCATCTCCAGCGGCCACGTCAGCAGGGGCGCTACTTGGCTCTCCCTTCTCGAAAGTGCTACGACGAGACACGTCGGCGGTCGCATCGGTTCCCAGGATGGCATCTAGGTCAACATCAGATATTTCTCCATATTCGTCCTCCTCGACCCCCGGGGTGTAAGCTTCATAATGTTCTGCATCTAAGCACGACAGGTCCAGGTCCGGGTAAGCCTGGGCGACCTTGGCCCTTGCCTCATCTTCACCCAGTTGAAATGCGTCGGCAAGGCCACCCTACGTTCGTCGGTGAATTTGGTGGATTTCTTGTACTCCTCCAGCGCCGAGGAGGCCCGCACATTTGCCTCATTTAATTGCTTCTCCAGTTCGGAGATCCTTCGGTGCCTCAAGGCCGCCTCCTCTCCGAACGCCTCCAACCGTCTCTGAATTCCTGCCTCATCTTATGCGTCTGCAGGCGAAAAGGCCGAGTAAGGCAGATGTCAAAAGGTCAAAATGAATGAATCCAGTTATGGCCATACCTGATCCTCCCACCGGGCTAACTCGCCCTCTAACACGTGAACCCTGTTGAGAGCCCTAGACCTAGCCGACTGGCTCTGGCGAAGGTTCTCTTTTAGCTTGTCCACCCGGGTCTGGGTATCCCCAATTCCTGACGGGCAAATCGACCTCATCTGACAGTCGGGCAGCACGTTCATCCGACCACTTTAGCCGATCTTGTGTATCGGCAAGCTCCTTACTTAGGGAGTGAGGTGGTCCTGCTGCAGCCGGCATTTGCGCTCTTCCTCCTCGAGCTTTTTACTCCAACCGGCTTTATCTTCAGCGTGGCTAGCTTTTAGCTGGTCCCACCTCTTATCAAAGTATAGCTGCATGGACTTAACCTTGTCTTCATGCTCCGCCCTGGCCTGAACAAGCTCCAAATTAGCCTTCTCGGATTGCTCACGAAAGCCTCGAAGCTCGCCAATCTGAACGGTGAGTTGGGAGGCTCTTTCCCTCTCAGCCGTAAGGATCCTGTTGGCCTCCTCGAGCTCCCGCTGGAGCTCACTAACCTGTGCGGCGAGTCGGGGGGCTCTCTCCCTCTCGATCGCAAGAATTCTGCGAGCCTCCCCGAGCTCCCTTTGAAAGGTCACCAGGGCTCGAGAAAGTTTCTCAGTCACTCCGCCCTCTCCTTGAAAGATCGGCCTCATAGCGAGCCCGGGCCCAAGCTCTGACCGCCAGATGCAAGCGCCATTTCAATGCCCTCATGATCAGGGCGCTCTGCGAGAAAAACATGACACGCATAAAAGATAGCCGAGCTAACTAACCAAAGAGCCAATCTCGGTGCGGTAACTTACCCGAGATGCATAGTCTGTGGCGATCCTTGTAAGAGCAAGGTCATCAATCTCGGGGAGGAGGAAAGCCTCGTTTGGCACCCCAACACTACGGAAAGCCACCTCGACAAGGTCTTCCGGGTAACCCCCTCCAATTGAAGAACTCTCCTCTCCCTAGAATGCGGACCGTATCAGAGCGAAAAACCTGGCGCTTACTTCCGGGTCGCGCGAATGGAAGTCTGCCCCCAGGGAACCATCCAGAACTCCATGACCCACGAGCTTCTTGACAGCCCGGCTTCCGTCCGGCCCTCGCTTGGGAAGCCTCGGACGTTTCGGCTCCAACAAGGAAGACCCCGGCCAAGCATCCCCCTTGCTCGCCGGCTCCCCTCCTTCTCCTCCCTCTTCTCCTTCCTCTTCTTCTTCTTCTGCTTCCGTCTCCCAGAAATTTCCCTGTCCGCGACGGGCCCCTCAGGAACTTCTGCTCCCTCCGGAGCCCCCTGTTCTTCGGCAGGAGGCCCCTCGCCAGAGAACCCCCCGCAAACTTCGATCGTCGGTGCCGCAGGTTCGACTATCTCCTCATCGCCCGTCGGCTCCCCCATCGACGACCCAGGCCGGTCCTCAACAGCCGCAACCTCTTCCCTACCTCGATGGAAGCGGAGGTTGCCCCCACTTCTCCTACGACCTCGCCGAGCCATCGGCCCCCAATGAGGGGGATCGGGCCGCCTCGCCTGCGGGAGCCCCCAGGCCAACCGGCATTTCCCCTTCGCCATCATCAGACAAACAATGACGAGGGGGGAGGAAACCTCAGCAGCCTCCCCGAAACCCCCACGACTTCCGATCTTCATGCCTAGATGGATCCTCCTCCGTCGCGAAAGGTCAGGCACGCCAGAACTCCGGCAACTTCGGCCTGCGGCGATGAAGAGCGCCGGCTGTCACCATCTCCCCCGGTCCCCCTCGAAAAGGCGAATCCTTTTCTCTGACCGAGGCTTGCTACTGGAACTAGACCTCCTACGGCGCTTCCTCAGCTCCTCCCTCACCTGGTCGGCGAGCGCCAACTTTTCGGTTGTAGGAGCAATACAACTCGCCCATTAGTTCACGTAGAAATCAGAGACGAAGCCACACTAAACTATCAGCTACGGGATAATACTCACCGTGGGGATCGATGGGACTTAACCCGGCCGCGAAAAGAGCGTCCTCCGATAAGAGAACGCTGGCTGGGAGCGCTTGACTACTGCGCAGCACAACCAAATCCCTCTTCTCTGAATCAGTCAATTCCGGGTGTGCTTCCGGATCCTTCACGTATTGCCCCCAGACTGAGGGAAATCCAAACCAATGTTCCTCCTGACTATGGGAAACCACGACTTCCACTCCTTTATCGATGAAGGGTTATCCGATATCATCTTGAAAGACCTCCGGGGACCGATATAAGGCCATTCTGAGGCCCTCCCGGAGACCAGATTAAAACACACCCTGAACAATGGAAGGGTCGCTGTCACCCCAAGGCGCTTGCACAATGAGATGAACCCGATGAGGTTGCGCCAGCTGTTGGGGGCCACCATGGTGAAACATATATTGTAGAACTTCATCACCTCCCGCACCAACGGATGAAGGGGGAACCGGAGGCCTGCCCTCAAGCTTTCCTCGTAGCAGAACGTTCTGTCCTCTGGACCGAACGTCACTCTGTCCTCCACCGTCGGAACCAACAAGATGACATCCGGGGGGATCTTGTACAAGCGACGCACCCGCTCCAGATCGGCCAGGGTCACCTCTGAAACCTGGTCGCTTGGGCTCACCATGTTCTCGACCGCAAAAAAAAACGAGCAGAATCGCAGCGGGAGCAAGAAGACGAAGTTCTTCGGAGGAGAACGAAAGAGGCTCTACGAATAAAGATAGTGCCGCCACAACTCCTTTTTGCCAATCGAAACTGCCTCAAGGTAAGGATGGGGTACCCTAACCTAGGCGTCCGAAACTGTCCCTACGGGCGCCGCAAAAGTCGGGATTTCCCACGTGGCAACTCCCCAGCCGTTACCTTTGCTCCTAAGGAATGCCGGATCCGCCTCGGAAAGGCAAGATGGCCCCATGGCATTAATTAAGGGCATCATTGCGTAGGCAATCAAATACGCATCCCCAAATGCAGGTCGCGCCACTTAGGCCTATACTCCCTACGCCCGAATCTACGCTTCGAACTAGGGATTGGGGGGCATATGTTGGGGGGTAAAATCGTCATCATATGATAGTCATGCGAGGAGGCTAAGACCGACCCCACCCCTTCGCCCACCATGATGCCCCCGAGCTTCCCATAGCTCGTCTTTCCCGAGCTTCCGTAGCTCGGCTCCCCCGAGCTTCCCATAGCTCATCTTCCCCGAGCTTCCGTAGCTCGGCTCCCCCGAGCTTCCCATAGGTCGTCTTCCCCGAGCTTCCGTAGCTCAGCTCCCCCGAGCTTCCCACAGTCCAACACTCACCTCCGCGGAACCTGGCACGAGAGAGCCTAGGCCTATCGTAACAGTGTCCCAGGCAAGGAATCATATTGAGGAGTGGTCTAGAACCTATCACGGCTACCTGAGGCCCACGCACCTATCAGATCTCAAGCCATCGATCCCCTAACAAACAAGATCCGGATCCCAACGGCCCCACGACGGCCTGATTCGATCCGTCTCCGTATCCTAACAACTTTCGAACCTTCCAGAAGGTGCTCAAGATCTAGGTGACAGCCTATAAATACAACACTCTCAGATTCTCTCAGGTAGGCGCTCACTCTCACTCTCACTCTCCCACTCTCCCTAGCTGCTCGTCGGTGCTCCCCACTAGAGCTCCCGATCGGCCGCCCCTGGAGAGACTCCCCGGAGAGATTCACTTCCCCATTTTCTGATTGATCGCCGATTTTCCCCATTGACTTGAGCGTCGGAGGGTCTTCCACGGAGGGCCACCCCCAACGCCTCTCGCGTGAGGACTTCTGTGCAGTCTGCCCCAGGAGATCGACTGCGCCTGAGTCGGAGGACGGATCCCGGTGGCAACACCTGTAAAAAGTTTTAGGTATTGAATATTTCAATAAAAATCCTTCGATGCTCAGATTAGTGGACCAGTGGTAGACATCATAGCCATAAATTTAAGAAAGCTCAAATAAAAGTTAAGAAACAATAAAAAAATTCTTTAAATATTGTTTAAGTGTTTATATCTTGATCAGGAGTCTTTCTTATATGTTTTGTTGATCATTCGAGCCTGTATGACTTGCTTGAAATCTCATGATAAGCTATGACTTTTACAAATAGAATGTCAGAACCGATAGGATTTGATTTATCTTCTCTGATCCAGATGATCAGTACTTTATATGAGATGATCACCTTTTGAGGCTTATTTGGTCAGAGTCATTAAATCTTTCTGATGACTTTTTGGGCTTCATTAATTTCAAGAATTATAGCTTCATAATGGATTATAATCTTTGGGGCCTCATCTTATCAAAGTCATTAATGTTGCCTACGAGCGAAGATTTTTGAGGTCCTATTTGGTCAGAATCATTAATATCGTTTGATGGATGATGACTTTGGGAGCCTATACTAGAACTGATAGACTTTGCCTTATTAGTCGAATATGGATTAAGGTTGATTAGTGGGTCGACTTTATCAAAAGTATAGACTTGCATGAGAAGGTGAGATTAGCCTTAAAAATAAGACAAGATAAGGATCGAGACTGTCTAGAAGCTGAGATCTTCTAGAAACCGCTTGTAGATAGAGGTCATCTAGAAATTGCTTATGGGTCAGAGTCGACGCGAGGCCACTAATAGGTAGATGTCGCTTAGAAGCTGAAATCACTTTGGGTTAGGGCTAATTCGGAACCGTCGTCTAAGTAAGGACTGTCAGCATCATAATAACTTTCATCGTTGAGTTAATTTTGACCGTTAAAAATCTTCTGCAGGTTGACCGTAAGAGGCTCGTGACCGACGGGCAAGAATCCATGCCAGGGCTGCCACCCCAAGCCTACAAGTTTGACATCTGACCCGAATCAGACATGATATAACCTGATCCCGATCTAGATATGACGCACGTAGACAACAAAATATTACATTCGAAATCAAAATCAGATCCGTTGAATTTTCAGGCTCGTGATTTTATGTGGGATTTGACCCACATTTAACCCAGATTCCCCATGCGGGGTGGTTAACTTCACTAACTTTTCATGATATAATATTTGATATCTAGTGTGTTGGATCATTGGACTTGACCTCCATCCACATTGAATCTCGCATTCATAAATGCCAGTCGAATTTGGACCGACCCGATTATTCTATAAATTCAAGAGATAGATATGGAATAAAACTTAGATCCAAAAAAATCAAGGGATATATTGATTTGGATTTAGTAAAACCTGGATTTGACCCAATAACAATCTAATCGACAGGATGAGAGGGGTTCATAGCATGACGGAAGAAAGTTTTCTGGCTACCAGTACTTAAAAAGAGCAACCATCATGACTTGTCTGCTCCGATTAGAAGTCCCCTACCCTTTAAAAAAAAAAAAAAAAGTCACCATTATCAGATTAAATTTGAAGGCAAAATTGTCTTAAAATGCTGACCTAGCAATAAAGCTAGCCTGAAACCAGGTAGCCAAGTTGGTCGGTACGGCGCACAACCCAATCGACATCGACTGACAAATTATTAAAGAGAGAAAAACCAAAAGTACATCTAAACACAACTCACCAAGGAATAGGATGTCGACCTTGCTGCAGGCTAGCACGATACTTTGAAAAAGCCTAACTAACTACTGTAGTGTCATCCATAACCGGTGATAACAACCAATGTCTTGAAAATTAAACCGAACAACGAACCAGCCTAACGTTTGAACCATGAATCCATTAGTTCGATCAAATAAATTAATTAAATTAAATCAAATAAAATTATAATAATTTTTAATTTAATAATATAAAAATATAAAATATTAATTTAAATAAAAAATGAAAATTTTAAAAATTAGATTGAAACCGTTCGAAATTCAATTGGTTTCATAAATTTTTAATTTTTATTTGATTATATAAAAAGTAATTTTAATATTAAAATTAGATCCGACTGATTTCGATTGATCTGAAACTTTTTTTTAAAAAAACTTTTTATTCTTAAAAGACATTGTAAAAGAGGACATAATACCGCATCCCGTGAGCAGAATCAAACATCATGAGATTTGATCTCTGTACCAATTTGAAAAAAGAGAAGTTGATCTGAAAAATAGTAAGACATCAAATGATGGCCTCAAACAGGATCGCAATTGTCGCCTTTCCTTCCAAAACAAACATGCATGGTCCACATGGGATGGTCTATAGACCTATGAACTTAAAACCTCACTATTTAGTCCACGGAGAAAAGTGAATGGCTAGAGATCTATCATGCTAAGCTCACCTTTTTTTTTTTGTGTTTTTGGACATCATTGCAGATGTTTGATCTAAAATTATTTTACCTTCGAGAACAGCATTCCACCGCCACGAAATAATCAGACAGAAACTTCAATACCAACAAAGAAAGTGGAAGAATTGCGCACAAATTATACTAGCAAATTCCACATGCCAACATCAAGATTCTGCCCACATCCTCTACAGAAAGCCTTCGATTTAGTTTGACCTGTTGTGAACCGTTAAAAGTTACAAAACTCCACGTACTTTTATGACCAGAACCCTTACAAAACTGAATGGCTCATGTTGACATGAGCTTCGGACCATTATCAGGCATTCCCATTCCAGCAGCTAGATCAGCATCTAGTTGGGTGTGTGGAGCAGGTCCCATCATTTGCTTCACCCTGCAACATCATAAAATAGGATCAAAATGTAGTTTTGGATGCCCAATTATGCTAAAAAGGTGGCTAGAAACAGGAAAGACTCGTAATTGAATGCATGCAAAGAGAGTCCTTTTATAAACAACAAGCATGCGTTTTAACAACAAAATTCTGTTGATTAATAAAAGACACCTTCTCTTCACATGCACGTAGTCAATCAGAGCAACAAACAATTTAAGCAACCACAGACACCAGAGATGAAACAAAGATCCATCCTCAGCTTAGCAAGGGCAGTGTTGAGATGATACATGAAGAGTCCATCCATCATGCCTCATCCATATAACTAAGCAAAATCTCGGTCCATCCTGTCACACTTTCTGCCACCAATATATCCCAAATTAGCCAGCTGATAGAGTCTGCTGGTGGTTGCTTTACAATCCCGGATCTAAATCCTGCCTGGAAGCTACACAAAGTTGTTGTCGCACGTTGCCTATGGGCTGCTTTCTTAAAAAAGCAAAGGGTCCATAGCTGAAGTTCAGCTGAAATCAGCCCCGTAGCACGTTGCCCATGGGTGGCTTTGTTAAAAAAGCTAAAGGTCCATAGCTAAAGTTCAGTTCAAATCAGCCAGGCTAGCTTGCAGTGAGTCCTAAATATTCAAGATTTGGCACAACATTTTAACATTTTCCAATGATGGCCAATCTTTTAGTGAGAAACAATCGGAGAGATTTCTTAAAATTATCCTATCAAATATTTATCGTCAGTGGATTTTTCATCAGATATATTCAGTGCACAGTATAGGATGTTTAAATTCAGAAATTTAGGTTGTTGCAGGAAGTGGGGTGTCAAACAAAAAATGGCAGCTTAATTTGTTAACTAGTTCAACAGAAGATCTCCCAAACAGTTTATTAAATCAAATTCTGCATACAATTTGCTTGGACCTGAGTGCTAAACCAGCTCGCTTGTCTTCATTAGCAAGAAACCATGCAATTCCTTATCATGTAAGAGTTGACAAGATACCATGCAGTCCCTCCATCTATCTTCTACTCTCAATACCACAGGAAAGAAATGGCTTTCGCAGGGACGGCCATGTTTCACAAGTTGCAGTCTAGGATCGACTTAAACTATTAAGCCCAGGTTTCATGCTTGATCTTTTTAAAAACCTAATAGATGAAGAACAGATCACTGCACATGTCTAGCTAAACACAATAAGACTATGACTGCATTAATATGTCAGAAGTTGAAGCTCATAACTAATATGTCAGAAGTTGAAGCTCATAACTTTAAACACTAAAATAACTGAAACATCTTATTGTCTTTGTTGCATCTGAGTTTGGTCTTCTCACAATGCTTAATTTACTTATTTAAATCACTAAGAATATTCATAACCAACACCAATATTACAACAACAACAATAAAGCCTTAATCCTAAAATAGTTGGAGTCAGCTACATAAACCTTTTTCTTCATTCTACTCAGTTCTAAGTCATATTTTAGTGAAATACAAAGATTTCAAATCTTTCTTTATTACTTCCATGTAATTTTTAGTCTACCTCTCCCTCTTTTTCCTTTTACAAATATCAAATTACTCCTTTTCACAACTACATCCCTAGGTCCACGTCGCAATTGTTCAAACCATCTAAGTTCCACGCACATTACCATCAGAAATTAACAAGAATGAGATCACAGGAACAAGTATTTCAGGGTAGTAAATTATACAAGGTATATGGAAAACTAACCACAACCTATGTCCCACACACCATTTTAATATGGACAAACCATATTGCATCTCTCATGTTATTGGTGCAGTAAAAAGAATAATCCACGCGAAATGTCAATTGCCCTCCTAAACAGGAAGATACTTGAGTTGCCCCACTGACCATACAGAAACCTTTGCATTGTTTTATCTCTCTCCTATACCCAATAAGCTTGGGAATCCTTTCAACTTTTCAACCAAGGAAAGCATCTTAACAGCAAGATCATAAATCATTCCACTTGAAAAAGTGATGCAAAGGCCAACTTATAGATGAACCCACAGATAATAACAAAAATAATTAACTTCCTACATTGTTAAGTTACAAAATGTTGCAACTATATCCCAGAAACCTAGCTTAGAATAAGTAGGACAGCAGCAATGATTAATAAGCCAAGTTTACAGGGTGACACAGCTTGGGTAAAGTATGAAACACAAAGAGGATGTGACAGATAATAGATTTAACTCACATGGTTATGCTAGCTATACACAAAAGATTGTCTCCCATCATTTATATAGGACTTCTTCGATATTTGAGCATAAGGTGGCAACCTAGGTTACTAGAACTTATAAAGAACATGTTAACTCAGGCTTCTTGCTTATAAGGAGGATAGTAACAGTCTAGCACCATCCCAAGCCCACCTAGAGCTAAGCCAGCCCTATTAAAGTGGACCATAGGCCTCTAATTTTAGATTTATATTGTGTTTGGGCTAGCAATGGGTGAGCTCAGGCCCATCCATTCCAAAATATCTTAACCTATGCCGACTGCCCCCGCTCAATCTTCTTATCTTCTCAGGCCCTAACGTGGATTCATCCTTTCTCCTCCTCTCATCTAAAAAAGGAAGGCTTGTTCCACGAGGAACTTGCCAACACAAAGTCTAGGGAGGGTACACAACATTATTCTTGCATATGAAGAGGCCATTCCATGTTTCAAACCCATGACACCCAACCACAATGGAGCAACCTTAGCATTATCCCAAGGCTCACACTCTCCTCCCTCCTCATCTCCTTCTTTAATCGCCACCAAACTTGGAACAACTTGCCACCACTAGTCATCATCATGCTATTATCATCATTCACCATCATCACCACCCACCTCTATTGGCTCCTTTTGCCATCATCCATATATCCAGAGGATAAGGGATGAACGTGAGATTGCAGAGCATTGAAGAGGGTAGAGGGGCTGACAACATCGAAGGAAAGAGAAGGCAACAATGACAGCCATGGAAGGGTTGAGGTAAGAGGCACTGTAGAGGACCAGAATGGTGGTGGAGGAGAAATAGTTTGAGGAACAGAGTGACAATAGGCAAATGGGTGCATTGATAGCTACAATGACAAGTCAATTGCGATGGGCAGATAGAGCTTAAGCTCTTGATTCAATGGGGCCATGGGCAAGGTATGAACCATGCCTTCCTGAGCCCAAGCCAAACATAGACCTGATATTTTTAAAATAAGTGGACCTAGGCTGGCATCTAATATGCAGGAGCCAGGAGAGTCTGAGGTAGGCCAGCTCAAGCCCAATCATTATAATGCTTCCATATAAACTTCAGTTCCATGAAAAAGGATTCATCAAAGACTTTAAAATCTAGTAATAAGTGGCTACCAAACAATTGTTTATAGAGGTTTATTCTAGGAATCTGTTTGTTTGATGCATCTAGATGAAGCTCCCTTACAAGACCTTAAGGCTCATAAGTGAGGCTATATTAGGTAAGGCATATACAGCAATGGTATGACATACTAGCACATACCACCCCATACTGAACATACTGTACTATAACAAAACCGAATCAAGGCTCAATATGAGGCATGTTCAGAGTTTCAATATGTTAAACCGACCCGCATATGAAGCATACCAACACTGTTAAAGTGTGGTACTAGTGCAGTATCCAATAGTGAGATAACAAACCTTTGCATACAACATAACGAGGCTCATGATAAATTCACACCTTGCCACAGAAATTACCTCTATAGAAAGGCATGCATGCTATGCAGTGATTATACATGAGAAAAAAAAAGAATATATTGTTTTCCTCCTTTGATGACATTGTTATATATATATTAACATGCCAAGCTTTAGTAATGATATGTTATCATATAATAACCATCAAATGCACATCTAACATTGCATTGGCATCTCTCTCTGTGTGTATTAGAACTCATGGTTCCATATTAATCTTTGTGATCAAGCAAAACAACTTGTACCCTTCAGCTGACTCTCTTGACAAGACTTCCTTAATATTCAAATAATTCAAGAAAATCCATGATGCTAACGCCTCACCTCATTTTTGAATTTGGAATTCTCACTTACATCTCCACCTTCTTAAACACTAAATCAAACCATTAAGAACTTTCAGTACTTAAAACCTTACCAAAAACAAATGTAATGTAAGCACTCCTACTCCAAAAGAGAAAGGATTTGGATATAACTTGAGAAAGAAACCTAGCACCTACCAAGAAATTTTTACGGAATCAAACCAAAATTTTCCACTTTAGATGGTAGAGTAACGTATGAGAAAAAGATGAGAAGCCATAGATGAAGAAAGGCACTCAAGCATTTTAAGATCGATTTAGAAAGAAAATAGAAAACCACACTATCAAAGCTAACACTAAACAGGAATGATTATGAATGAGGATTTTTAAAGTAACATGATAGAACAGATCACATAGCCAACATATAATTGTGCGTGAACCATATACAAGTCAATTTTGTTTCTTTTGTAAAGGTTCTCTGCTACAACCAATATAATAGAAAATTTAATTTTTCTTTTAAAAAATAACCTAAGTGCCTTATGAATTATCTCATTCTAAACTTAGACAGGAAACAGATTTTGTTGTTTATAGAAAAAAGAAAGAAGCGAATTTTTTTTCATTTGTTTGACCCAACATATAGAAGGAATGTCCATATATCGAGTCATGCTGGTCTAAAATAGCAATAGAAAAGAAAAGTTTACAGATAAGATGGCTTAATTCTTACTTTGGTAAGTTAACAGCTCAACACCACATAAACAAATGAAATGCCATCTCTGATCTCATTGGTCAACATACTCATGGTGCCAATTTTTTAATATCAAATCCAGTTTGATATTGTTAATTTCTCCCTTATAATTAATCCTAGAATAAATACTGCAGAGACTGTGAAGATCTATTACTTAAGAGACAAATAAGATCAATCAGGATCCCTTTTCATACATGCTCTGATACAACAGTAGTTTAAATGGTCCAACAACAGTTTGATCGGTTTTTTTCCAGAAAATACCAAAGAAACCAATGTAAATAACTACAGGACTCTTTCTATTATATCCTAAAATCCAAATTAAAAGAATGAGCACTAAGACCTCTCGTGCAAGTTAATTGATACCGCACTTGTTCTGGAAATAACAGATGTCAAAATCTTTTAATCTGATGTAGGCAGAATAACAGAGGGAATGGGGCCCAAAAGAAAGCTACCGTTTGGGCCTGCCGTGGTGGCAGCTCAAGTTCACATCTTGCAATTTACCAAGCAGCTAACCTTCCCAATTTCAAATTCAGTGAACCGTTTGAATTGGTGGGGGGGGAAAAGCTTCAATTCGATTTGCAATCCCACTAGCATCCAATCTCCCCCTCCCCCGTCTCGCTAAGCCTTGATAAAAACTCAAACTTTCAAACCACTTCCTCTTGCAACTCACAAGTTCTCCCTGATTGCTGAGAGATGGCCCGCAATAAAAAACCCCTATACACTACCTCTCCAAAACCCCTCACCCCCTGCGGTAAATATCAAAATACTGGCTCCAGCTGAGGCCTTCTCAGGCATTTTCATTACCTTTTCTTTGACAGCTTATTATTCTATTTTTTTAATAACTTTATCATTCTTTTCTTATTTTGTGACACCAGAATAATTGATTTGAGCATATTATTTTTTAAAAGTACAGAGTGGTAGGACATGGCATCACCTTTGGAACTTATTTGCTGTTTACAAGTATTTAATACTAGCACTCTTATGTTCTATGTGTCAATAGATTATTCTCTCAACTTCTGAAATATTAATTACTCTCATTATCATTACAGTGTGATGAGTGCATGAGAGAGAGTGAGAGTCGAAATCTTTCAACATTTTGTTTTAACCTGTTGCTTCAATCCTTGATCAAGATATGAAAAAACCCTTTCCCTCCATTATTCATTTTTGTAGTGCTAGTTATCATTTTTATTTTTGTTGATATATTTTCTAAACTATCACATCTATAGACTATAAATTATAGTGGAAAATGTAGCCGATAGGACTATCAATATGATACCAAAAATTTGAATATCCAAAAAGAGAAAAAAAATATGTTTTCTTCTCTCTTTTTTTAAATAAAAAAGTTTACCATGATCCTACTCAATTTCTTTTTCAGGAATTCTACTGAATTTAATAATATGAACAAAAATAGTTTTTCCCCCTTTCGCAGGCTAGTTGTTTAGATTTTAAATAGTATAGTTTATTTGTGCACCTCTACATAAATTTCCTGGCTCAGCCCCTGTTAATGAGGCACCAAAGAGAACAATAATTCAGAAACGATCTATCATATGACCCATCACTGACCCACTACATCGCAACCACTTTAAATTTGTTCGTAATTGATATCAAGTAACAACACCAGCAACATTGTACAACGGCGGTTTTTGGGGGGAGAGAGAGAGAGAGAAGAGCTAGAAAAAAAGGAATGAAAGGAAACAACTTACCGTTTCTTGTGGCGCTTCGAGCGGAAATGATCGTCTCTCACACCCTCATTAGCAAAATATCGACTAAATCAATAAGAAAAAGAAAAGTATGTGAAGATCTGATCGACGATAATAATAATAATAATAAATATCTGTGTTGAGTACTGTCAGAGATGGATGAATACTCGCAGTGGACGCAATAGAATTGACCCATCCCCGGGAGGTCTTCGTCCAGAGGCTGGGGCTTCGCCTCTGCCGCCTCCGCTAGCTTCATCAGCTCGCTATACACCATATCGTCACGTGAAATCATTCTTTTTAGGTTAAGAAATCGAGCAAGGATCGATCGAACCACATCAAAACGCAACAAAACAACTGAAGAGAAAAAGAGAAGGGAGAATGGAGATATTTTTTTTTAAAAAAAAGGAGAAGGATATCTTTGAGCAGGAATTTGGAGCGGCGATCCGTCTTGTGCGACAATCTCCGCTTCTTCACCTTCCGATGCGGACACTTGCCTCCCATGTCTCTCCTCTTCTCTTCCCTTCCCTTCTCCTCGATAAAGCGGCGGCGGCAGAGAGGGATCTGTTCTCGCCCCAGCTCGCAGCGTCGGAACCCTAGTAGTTTTTCGGTGCGTCCTGTCCACGTAACTAATAGATCTGCTGTCCGTCCAAAGCGATCGCAAACGTCCGTGCCAGTGCGGATGGAAGTGGGACCGTCGCTCCTGTCGCAGGCCATGAGCGGGACCCATTGGTGATTCACAGGCCTGGATTGTATTATATATATATATATATATATATAAAGATTTTGTACATCGCCTCCGGTGCAGCAAGGCCTACGTGGGCTGCACCGTCTTTTCTGATTGATCCACGTGACTCCTACGTGAATGACTTGCCGGGCGGTATGGCTCTGCTTTGATGTTACGTTCTGAACGTGACGGTCATTTAAAGCAGTTCGCTTTATTTTAAAATTAGCGTGCGGACGAAAATGCCCTTTCCCTCCATCCTAGCGTCATTTTAAGTTGTATTTCATCTGTGCAAGAAGAACTCTCCTTCTTCCCCGGTCGAAAGAAAATATTTCAGCTTCGAGGCTGGAAAACCTGGCTACTGGAGTCTGTGTACAAAAACTTCTGGAGGAAATGTCATCCGCAGCACAAAGTAAAAAGTCTTTCTTCCAACTTCTTTCTAAAGCTCCTTTATTACACCAACAGTTTTTTCTGGTTAGAGTTAGTTAATGTGTGACCAAACCATTTAATGCGGGGTAACTTCCTTAGAACAAAATAGTTATGACATTCTGGGAGTCATAACTATTTTGTAAGCACGAATGTCATACTCTTTTAATGCGGCCCTTTCCCTCCATCCTAGCGCCAATTTATGTTGGATTTCATCTCTGTAAGATGAACTCTTTCTTCCCCTCCCTCGCTCTGAGAGTCCGGATGCTAAGGAATCAGTTGAGTATGAACCTACGCTCTCGCTTTGAAAGTCTGGTCGACAGGAAATATTTCAGCTTCGAGGCTGAAAAACCTAGCTACTGGAGTCTACTGGAGTCTTCAAATATAAAAGTTTATCCAATGAGTTTTTCCTTGCCAAGACCTCACGTAGACGTTCGCTTCTCTCTCTGAATTCGGCCAGGTCTGTAAGATGGGCCTCAGCTGCCTTCGTTATCTCTTTGTCAATTGCTTTTAAAAGGCTTTAACGACAGGAAAACAGAGAGAAAGCAGATGGAGGAAAAAAGGAGCCTTTTAAAAGCAATTGACGAAGAGATAACGAAGGCAGACCTGGCCGAATTCAGAGAGAGAAGCGAACGTCTACGTGAGGTTTTGGCAAGGAAAAACTCATTGGATAAACTTTTATATTTGAAGACTCCAGTAGACTCCAGTAGCCAGGTTTTTCAGCCTCGAAGCTGAAATATTTCCTGTCGACCGGACTTTCAGAGCGAGGGCGTAGGTTTGTGCTCAACTGAATTTCATCTGTGCAAGAAGAACTCTCTTTCTTCCCCCCCCCCCCCTCGCTCTGAGAGTCCGGATGCTGCTCTTTCCCTCCATCCTAGCGCCAATTTATGTTGGATTTCATCTCTGCAAGAAGAACTCTTTCTTCCCTCCCTCGCTCTGAGAGTCCGGATGGTAAGGAATCCCCGCGACACCCTACTTCAAATTCGGCCGTAAATCCTTCGCGATACCCCAGTGGAAAGTTCACGACACCCTAGCTTTAAGGCGACGACACCCGTCGTTAGAACGGACAACGGAGAGAATTCCCGCAACACCCTAGTTCTAATTCGGCCAAAAATTAATCGCGACACCCCAATTGAAATCTCACGACACCCTAGCTCTAAGGAGACGACACCCGTGCTTAAAACTGACCGCGGAGAGAATCCCAGCGACATCCTAGTTCGAATTCGGCCGTAAATCCTTCGCGACACCCCAGTTGAAATCCCACAATACCCTAGCTTTAGGGCGACGACACCCGTGCTTACAAATGACCACATAGAGAGTCCCCGGCGACACCCTACTTCAAATTCGGCCGTAAATCCTTCGCGATACCCCAGTGGAAAGTTCACGACACCCTAGCTTTAAGGCGACGACACCCGTCGTTAGAACGGACAACGGAGAGAATTCCCGCAACACCCTAGTTCTAATTCGGCCAAAAATTAATCGCGACACCCCAATTGAAATCTCACGACACCCTAGCTCTAAGGAGACGACACCCGTGCTTAAAACTGACCGCGGAGAGAATCCCAGCGACATCCTAGTTCGAATTCGGCCGTAAATCCTTCGCGACACCCCAGTTGAAATCCCACAATACCCTAGCTTTAGGGCGACGACACCCGTGCTTACAAATGACCACATAGAGAGTCCCCGGCGACACCCTAGTCGAATTCGGCCGTAAATCCTTCGACACCCCAGTCGAAATATCACGACACCCTAGCTTTAAGGCAACGACACCCGTCTTTAGAACTGACCATGGAGAGAATCCCCGCGACACCCTAGTTCTAATTCGGCCGAAAATCAATCGCGACACCCCAGTTGAAATCTCACGACACCCTAGCTCTAAGGAGACGACACCCGTGCTTAAAACTGACCACGGAGAGAATCCCAGCGACATCCTAGATCGAATTCGGCCGTAAATCCTTCGCGACACCCCAGTTGAAATCCCACAACACCCTAGCTTTAGGGCGACGACACCCGTGCTTACAAATGACCACATAGAGAGTCCCCGGCGACACCCTAGTCGAATTCGGCCATAAATCCTTCGCGACACCCCAGTCAAAATATCACGACACCCTAGCTTTAAGGCAACGACACCCGTCTTTAGAACTGACCACGGAGAGAATCCCGCGACACCCTAGTTCTAATTCGGCCGAAAATCAATCGTGACACCCAGTTGAAATCTCACGACACCCTAGCTCTAAGGAGACGACACCCGTGCTTAAAACTGACCATGGAGATAATCCCAGCGACACCCTAGTTCGAATTCGGTCGTAAATCCTTCGCGACACCCAGTTGAAATCCCACGACACCCTAGCTTTAGGGCGACGACACCCGTGCTTACAAATGACCACATAGAGAGTCTCCGGTGACACCCTAGTCGAATTCGGCCGTAAATCCTTCGCGACACCCCAATCGAAATCTGACGATACCCTAGCTTTAAGGCAACAACATCCGTCTTTAGAACTGACCACGGAGAGAATTCCCGTGACACCCTAGTTCTAATTCGGTCGAAAATCAATCGCGACACCCCAGTTGAAATCTCACGACACCCCAGCTCTAAGGAGATGACACCCGTGCTTAAAACTGACCACGGAGATAATCCCAGCGACACCCTAGTTCGAATTCGACCGTAAATCCTTCGCGACACCCCAGTTGAAATCCCACGACACCCTAGCTTTAGGGCGACGACACCCGTGCTTACAAATGACCACATAGAGAGTACCCGGCGACACCTAATTGAATTCGGCCGTAAATCCTTTGCGACACCCAGTTGAAATCTGACGACACCCTAGCTTTAAGGCAACGACACCCATGCTTGAACAAGGCGGGAATTTGACGTCACCCTAGTACTAATTCGACGACACCCTAGTAACTCAGCCATGCCATATTTCCGAGAAAAGTTGCTAAACGTGGGCAGTTTCTATGGGTTCGCGGGTCTCTGTGATGTGATCGTGGTGATCCGGGTGTCCTTTCGTATTTCTCTGAGGTCGGCATAAACCCTAGAAAAAGCACTCAATCGTCTGTTGCTCGAGAAGCCATCCTTTTGCTCAAGAAGCCATCCTTCGTCTCTTGCTCGAGAAGCCACTGGTCTCCTTTTCCCTCCTAAATTTGTACCATAGTTCATTCTTCCGTATACTTCTTTCATGGAGATGAGTGCTTTCGTTTTTGGACGAAGACCGCGAACAAAGAAGAAGCAGACGGAGAAAACGGCGGAACAATGCAAGGACATGGTTCTTCGTTCGAACTGAGGATGCGGCTCCTTCAGGTATGTTTATCACTATATTAAATATTATGACATTCTCTCTTAAAATTTCATGACAAGTATGTCTTCTGTCTTACCCCCTGTTTCAGTTGACAATAAAATTGTTCCAGTCCCCCCAGTGAAGGCTTCCCAGCTGTTTAAGAATAGCTGCAGGCCGGCAGTATACGTTCAGAAGGTTTGGAGGATGGGGTTCTCTAACGGCATACAAAACTGATTCGAAGGACCCCATTTGGTGCCTTCGTCGACATGCAGACGTTCACAGTCGACGGGCGACTGCTAGCAGACATCATAAGATGTCACAATGGAGGCGACGAGTTCATGTTTTGCGGAAAGCCAGTTCTATTCAGTGCCGACGAAGTCGCACTCATTCTGGGACTTCCAGCTCATGGGAAGAAGATCGACACGTCCAGCCAAATGTTCAACGGAAGGTTGTTCAGACGGTTTGGCCAGGGTTTAGATCTTCGCCAAGAAGGTTTGGAGAAGTTGATATTTCAACTCCGATCATCTAAAGTACAGGAGGATGTCGAGGACACCGTCCGACTTTGGATCGCATACATGTTGGCCATGTTTTTGGCTCCAAAGTCTAATCAGAGATGTCCACGGTATCTCATCCAGCACTTGGATGACTTAAGTCAACTGGGTAGCATCGACTGGGCTTCGGCACTGAAGGAGTTGATTGTTCTGGCTCTCCCAGAAATAGCTGCTTGCTTGCGTTCGAGGAGCCGGTGCACTCAAAGAATGCAAAAAAAGTTAGGAGGCAGCCTACCTTGTTCGGATGCTCGGCAGCACTGGTGGTAAGGATTATTGAGACACATAATTAGTGTTGTGACTAAATTTTTTTTGTAATATTACATTATTTAATATCCAAAAAAATATCATGTTCAGGCGTGGTTCCTCGAGCATACATCAATGCGAGAGCCAGCATACCCTGATAAACGGCCCCGGCTGTTGAAGTGGTATGACCACCAAATGAAGATCCAATCGGTTCGGGTTGCCGACTTGCAGCCTCACGACTTGGTAATCTAGTTCATTGCTCCATTGCTCTGACCATTTTTTTCAACTTAATGCGTCAATATGTTCACTTAATATTAATTTGTTATCATCTTGTGTTGCAGATGGAGGGAGCTACTGTACCATTGCCAGAAGAGCGCTGGCTTCTCCCTCAGCAGAATGTTGCATCCCCCCTCAACCAACAGATACCTGCGCCCCTCAACCAACGGATAGCTGCGCAGGATGCGCCGAGTTGAGGACTGAATTGGAGTGCGTTAAGGATCAACTCGACGATGTCAGGCACAGGCTGTCCATTGCTGAGAGCCTCCTCAGTTCACTGGTCAGAAAGGAAAGTAATGCAATAAATGAGGAGGACAAGGAGACGAGAAAACAGAGAAGGTGCATTCCCTGGAGTTGGTCCTCCGCGAGCCTGGTAATGGAAATAGTGAGGAGAAGAAGATGGAGGAGGACCATTCATCCGAGTTTCCAATTGAGACAGGGAATGCAAAAGCAGAGGAGAAGAGATTGGAGGGGGATTCATTGGCTGATAAAACAGAGCATGGGAATGAAAATAAAGATGAGTCCATATCCGATAATAAACTTGGCACCCCTGCGCCAAAGGATGACAATATGGACTTAGAAATAATTGGAGTGCCTTCGCTTGTTAGGAGGATTAAAAAAGAGCCGAGGAAGCGTAAGGCATCCACGGTCGTCGGAGAATGTTATGAGACAACCCGTCCTAAAAAGTCGGTGAAGACAGTGGGCACGTCAAAGCCCAACACAACGGTCGAAGATGACCAAATAATTATTCAAAATTTTTGAGCGAGCGACAAACCGACGAGATCGTCTACACAAATATGTTTTCTGGCGTTGCAACAAGAAAAAATCTTCAAGATCTCATTAACAATGAAATGATAATAGATGATGTAAGTATATCAAGGAACATGTTCTAGTTGTTGATTTTAGAATTATATTAATCGTTTTACATTCCATTGGCAGATAATTGATTGCGGCCAGGAGTTTCTGATGCGCAACTGGGCAGAGCATCCTGACCGATACCATAAGTGCATAATTGCATCAGTTTTCGTATCTGCTCTATGTCTGACTTCCTCATCACCTGCTCATGAACTTGCTGGAACATCAGGGGCTGCGATATTTGACAATGTATCGGATGAAGATAAGGCCCAATTCCGGTTTCTTTTCACCATTATAAACTCTGATAACTCGCACTGGCATTTGGTTGCTGTCGACATGGAAAGAAAGGTGTTCATGCACCTGAATTCATTGAAACGCAACCCGAAGTACAAGGCCAATGCAAGGAAATGGCATACAATTCTAGGCCACATATTCCATATCTACTGCGATAAGAAGGAAGCGATGGATTGGCCGATGGAAGATATTTCGGATTGCCCAAGCCAACCGACCGGATCGCTGGATTGCGGCCTATACTGTCTGAGATACATGGAATGTCTTGCTCGACGGGACAATCCTGATATGAAGATGGATTTCATGGATGAGGAAGTCAGAGATTACCGGCGACACTTAGCTGCGACGATATTGAGAGAGGGCCTGAACAAAAAGATTAGCGACATTGTCGAAAAATGTTCTTAATTTTTTTATTCTTCTTTGAATGAAAATTGAATGTAATTTATTCATATTAACACTGATTAATATTTAATGCAAATGCAAAATTTTATATTGCGAGCAGGAGTGTCCTTGATGTATTCATATGTTTGCCTTCGTATGTTTCCGCCTTTCGGGTGTCGCCGCGCAAGAGCTAGGGTGTCGTTTGCCAAGAGCTGGGGTGTCGTCGCGCTAAAATCTTCGGTGTCGGTTGCGAGCACTGGGATGTCTCGTAGGTTTCCGCCTTTCGGGTGTCGCCGCGCAAGAGCTAGGGTGTCGTTTGCCAAGAGCTGGGGTGTCGTCGCGCTAAAATCTTCGGTGTCGGTTCGCGAGTACTGGGATGTCTCGTAGGTTTCCGCCTTTCGGGTGTCGCCGCGCAAGGCTAGGGTGTCGTTTTCCAAGAGCTGGGTGTCGTCGCGCTAAAATCTTCGGTGTCGGTTCGCGAGTACTGGGATGTCTCGTAGGTTTCGCCTTTCGGGTGTCGCCGCGCAAGGCTAGGGTGTCGTTTGCCAAGAGCTAGGGTGTCGTCGCGCTAAAATCTTCGGTGTCGGTTCGCGAGTACTGGGATGTCTCGTAGGTTTCCACCTTTCGGGTGTCGCCGCGCAAGAGCTAGGGTGTCGTTAGCCAAGAGCTGGGGTGTCGTCGCGCTAAAATCTTCGGTGTCGGTTCACGAGCACTGGGATGTCTCGTAGGTTTCCGCCTTTCGGGTGTCGCCGCGCAAGAGCTAGGGTGTCGTTTGCCAAGAGTTGGGGAGTCGTCGCGCTAAAATCTTCGGTGTCGATTCGCGAGTACTGGGATGTCTCGTAGGTTTCCGCCTTTCGGGTGTCACCGCGCAAGGCTAGGGTGTCGTTTGCCAAGAGCTGGGGTGTCGTCGGACTAAAAGCACTTCATTTTACTGAAATAGACACCCTATTTTGAAAGCATTTCATTTTCGACCAAGCCACCATAATTCAAAAGTTACGACACCCGTGTTTTATATATGCTCTTGTGTAAGTTGACTCAATACATAAGCATCAAATTCGTCCATCAAAGTTTTGGACGGCGGAACAATTCTCTCCAGGTCCTCTTCAGTATTAATAGACTGCAAACAAGTCTGCCTGATGCTTGAAGCAGCTCTTTCCTTGACCTGATTTTTCCTTGATCTTTTTGACTTCTTCTCGACTCCACTCTTTAATCTGTTCTCTCTCGGGCGACCTTTCATCCTAATTTGTTCAGGATCTTGAATTACAAGCTCTGTACGTGGTTTAGCTGCGCAGTTGGCATCCACGGTAATTTTGAATATAGGTGTTAGACCATCCATCACTACATTAAATGCATCTTCAGACATGGAGGCTATCTCTGCGAGCTTCGTCATCCGATGACTCAGCAAACTATATCTACAATCATTAACATAATATTAACGATAACAAATATTAAGACATTTCAATTAAAAAATTATCACTACGTACCGTGAGTTTCGTGTGCTTTTATCATAACCCTCAGTATTGCAGTCGAATTCGTCGAATTGGTATTTCATGTCCTTGCACCATCTCTTCAAGAAGTATTTATCTGGTAAACGAAATACGTCACTTTGATGAAGAACCAACAGGGCATGCCTACACAGGTACCCCTTGAACTGAAAGGATCGGCACTGGCATTGGACATCCTCAATATTTCTATCGTATGACACGATATAATCTTTGATCATCTCCTTGCCAATTCCATCGACTTCAATCCTTTCATACGACTTTACGGAATATAAACAAGTGTTGCCAGCTTCCTTGATCAATTTTGTATTTGATGCAGCCATTTCAAGGATCTCATTCTGAAATTTTTTGAAAATGCTCCTTGTATACCTTCCTGCAGCTTGTCTCTCAAAAGGTGATGATGTCTTTAGGAAAGCAATCGTTTGCAATGTCCTATTATCTTCCTCATTTTCGGTCTCGTATCTTTTTTCCAAGGCATCTTCGTACTTACTTATGAACTCCGTTAGTGTTGTCTTCGAATTTATAAACCCATCGAAGAAGTGATTAATGCCCTCGCTCCTTTGTGAAGATGACATCCCTGTTCAAAATTTTGTCAACAAAAAAAAAAGCGTTTAACGCGAACATGAACCAAAGACAATGACATACAAACCTGCGAAGAATGTATCCTTTAGGTAAACTGGGACCCATTTTTCCCGACATTCGTAAAGGACATTGAACCAATCTATAGACTTGCATTCTTTATATTTCTCCATAACATGTGCCCACCTTTCCTCGAATGACTGTATGGTCAATGAATCATATATCGCCTCATCGAAATCAACCATAAACTTGGGATTTGCCGTGCAAATGTGGCCAATCTTTTCCGGTATCTTCTTCAATATATGCCAAAGACAAAATCGATGTCGTGTGTTAGGAAAAACTTCTTTGACAGCAGCCTCGATTGCCTTATCTTGGTCAGTAATCATGGCAATAGGTGCTTGACCACCATTTGCATCCAGCCAAGTCTGAAAAACCCATTTATATATCTCAGTACTCTCATCGGACAACAATGCGCATCCAAGCAAGGTGGACTGTCCATGATGGTTGACTCCAACGAATGGACAAAAAGGCATTTGATATCTGTTTATCAAGTACGTTGAGTCAAAGCTTAGAACATCACCGAAGTATGTGCATGCCAATCTTGACCTTGGATGAATCCAGAAGACAGACCTCAGATGACCATTATCATTGAGGTCTAAGGAATAGAAGAAATTAGGATTTCTGAGTTGCATTTCGGGGAAATGAATTACCATCGACTGAGCATCTCCTTCTTTCAGCTTAGACTGACGTTCGTGACAAATGAAGTTACGAGCATCCTTCTCGGTGAAATCCAATTGTCCTCTGCCCCCTTTTCTCCTTGCTATGGCAGAGTATATCTGAGTCGTCGGAATATTCACGGCATGTAAATTGCTGATCTCTGCCTTCTCTGGTGTGCTGATCCTCCTATGCGACCGTAGATAACCAGTTGATGTTATGGACATCCCATGGTTATGTTCTAGAGAAACCTCATCCAATATCCACTTACCACTTATAGCATTCAGTCTTGCTTTTATGGATGCCATACAATCAACTTTCCCAGTATCCCTATGATTCATACTCTTCTCTGATTTTCTAGATTTTCCTTGCCTCCAACATGCCAGGTGCTTGAAGCAAAGTTGTTTTTTGTTGTTGGCCCTGCTACACACTGTTGTGATTCCAAAACCAACTTGTTTCGCGTATCCATTGTAGAACGTATATACATTATCTGCTGAATTGAATTACATCCTAGTTTGAGGAACTACAATATCATCCACTGCATTTGGAGCGACAGGTGAAGGTGCACGGCCGGGAGTGTTATCGATTTCTTTCCGATCTACAATTTAGCATCAACTGTGAAAATATAGGCACGCAGTCATGAACAATGATATCCATAGATTTAGTTGTCAATATATGCTGACAAAGGATTAGGATTTAGGACACAAAGGTTAAAACAATACGACACCTCATTTATCATCTCACGACACCCTAGTGATAAGGCGAGGCCGTGCACCTTCACCCGTCGTGCAAATGTGGCCATTTGAAATGATCACGGTGAGAATACCCGCGACACCCCTTGTCGAATTCCGCCGCAACTCCTTCGCGACACCCCAGTTGAAATCTAATGATACCCTAGCACCAATGCTACGACACCCGTGGCTTATAACTGACGGCGCGGAGAATCCCCGCGACACCCCAGGAGAATTGGATTTCGGCCGAAACTCCTTCGAGATACCCCTGTTGAAAGCTCACGACACCCTAGCTTTAAGGCGACGACACCCGTGCTTAGAACTGACCGCGCGGACAATCCCTGTGACACCCCAGGAGAATTGGATTTCGGCCGAAACTCCTATGAGACACCCCTGTTGAAAGCTCACGACACCCTAGCTTTAAGGCGACGACACCCGTGCTTAGAACTTATCACGGTGAGAATACCCGCAACACCCCTTGTCGAATTCAGCCTAAACTCCTTCGCGACACCCTAGTTGAAATCTAATGACATCCTAGCACCAATGCTACGACACCCATGCTTAGAACTGACCACGCGGACAATCCCCGCGACACCCCAGGGAGGCGACAACACCCGTGCTTAGAACTGATCAAGGAGAGAACCCCCGCGACACCCCTTGTCGAATTCAGCCTAAACACCTTCGCGACACCCCAGTTGAAATCTAATGACACCCCAGCACCAATGCTACAACACCCGTGGTTAGAACTGACCGCGCGGAGAATCCCCGCAACACCCCAGGGAGAATTGGATTTCGGCCGAAACTCCTTAGAGATGCCCCTGTTAAAAGCTCACGACACCCTAGCTTTAAGGCGATGACACCCGTGCTTAGAACTGACCACGGCGAGAAGGCCCGCGACAACCAAGTTACTAAAATTTATTTTTATTTATCAAAAAAGAAAAAAAAAAGTACATTAGCCCTCACTGGGCTTCTCATCTCCTTTGGTCGCTGCATCGGCGATCTGGCGCTGGAGGGACGCTACTTGCCCCTCCAGCTGGCTGTTGGCCCGACGCAGGACCTCGATCTTTCTTGTTGAAATGACCAGGTATTACTCGGCCGCCTTGTTGAGTCGCTCGCTGATTGCGAGCGACTCCGCATAGACCTCTGCATCGATGGTGACCGTTGTGCGGCGGCTGCCATGGTTGCCAGTAGATCTCTCCTCGCCTCTGGAAGCCATCTCAGTATCAAAAAAGCTGGAAAGGTGATTAACGATGGCATTCCCCCATCCATATTTAAGGTACTCCTGGCGGGTGTTTCGATTGCCACGCGCCACCATCTCAGTGGGGCGGTTCACATGAATCGAATCGGTGCGCCCCCCCCTTCTTGAGTTTCGAGGGATGGGGAACAGAAGAGAGTTTCGGGAAGCCAATCGTAGTAAGTTTTACGTCGTCCCAAGAGAAAATTCATGACACCCAAGGATGATTTGGATTTCGGCTGAAACTCCTTCGTGACACCCCTGTTGAAAGCTCACGACACCCTAGCTTTAAGGCGACGACACCCGTGCTTAGAAATGATCACGGTGAGAATACCCGTGACACCCCAGGGGAATTGGATTTCAGCCGAAACTCCTTCGAGACACCCCTGTTGAAAGCTCACGACACCCTAGCTTTAAGGCGACGACACCCGTGCTTAGAACTGATCACGAAGAGAACCCCCGCGACACCCCTTGTCGAATTCGACCGAAACTCCTTCGTGACACCCCAATTAAAATCTCATGATACCCCAGCACCAATGCTACGACACCCGTGCTTAGAACTGACCGCGCGGACAATCCCCGCGACACCCCAGAGAGAATTGAATTTCAGCTCGCGACACCCTAGCTTTAAGGCGACGACACCCGTGCATTAACAGTGAACCCACGTTAATCACCTTTTCAGGGGTGTCGTCCCCTTAAAGCTAGGGTGTCGTGAGATTTCAACTGGGGTGTCGCGAAGGAGTTGCGGCTGAATTCGACAAGGGGTGTCATGGGTATTCTCACCGTGATCATTTCTAAGCACGGGTATCGTCGCCTTAAAGCTAGGGTGTCGTGAGCTTTCAACAGGGGTGTCGCGAAGGAGTTTCGGCCGAAATCCAAATCATCCTTGGGTGTCGTGAATTTTCTCTTGGGACGACGTAAAACTTACTACGGTTGGCTTCCCGAAACTCTCTTCTATTCCCCATCCCTCGAAACTCAACGAGGGGGGGGGGGGGGGCGGGGGGCGCACCGATTCGATTCCTGTGAACCGCCCACTGAGATGGTGGCGCATGGCAATCGAAACACCCGCCAGGAGTACCTTAAATATGGATGAGGGAATGCCATCGTTAATCACCTTTCCAGCTTTTTTGATACTGAGATGGCTTCCAGAGGCGAGGGGAGATCTACTGGCAACCATGGCAGCCGCCGCGCAACGATCACCATCGATGCGGAGGTCTATGCGGAGTCGCTCGCAATCAGCGAGCGACTCAACAAGGCGGCCGAGCAATACCTGGCCATTTCAACAAGAGAGATCGAGGTCTTGCGTCGGGCCAACAGCCACCTGGAGGGGCAAGTAGCGTCCCTCCAGTGCCAGATCACCGACGCAGCGACCGAAGGAGACAAGCCCCAGTGAGGGCTTCATGTACTTTTTTTCTTTTCTTTTTTTATGAATAAAAATAAATTTTAGTAACTTGGGTGTCGCGGGCCTTCTCACCGTGGTCAGTTCTAAGCACGGGTGTCGTCAATTTTCAACTGGGGTGTCGCGAACGACGACAGCACCGACTCAGGCTGTTAACGACACCCCAGTTCTCATCTTACGACACCCTAGCTTTTAGGCGACGACACCGATGACGTGACTGTTAAAGCGGGGTGTCGCGGGGATTGTTCTCCATACGGGGTGTCGCGGGCCTACTCTCCAGCGGTGTTTATCACACCCTTTATACCATTTAAAGACACCCCATAGAACAAGCTACGACACCCCGGAAAACAACATACGAAGATCGCAAAGGTTATAAGCATGGGTGTCGTAGCGTTATAACTACGGTGTCGCGAGGCTTTTCTCCAGCTTTCATTTGGAGCACGGGTGTCCTAGGCTTGTAACTACGGTGTCTTAACAGTATATCAGGGGTGTCATAGCTTTAACAACGACACTAGAGCTATATGGACATGAAATAACGGGGAATATAGGCCGAACCACTCTGACGACATCCCAGTTCATGAGGTATAACATCCTAGTTAAAAGAGTATGACATTCGTGCTTACAAAACAGTAAACTCTAAACAGTTATGACTCCCAGAATGTCATAACTATTTTGTTCTAAGAAGTTACCCGCGCATTAAATGGTTTGGTCACGCATTAACTAACTCTAACCAGAAAAAACTGTTGGTGTAATAAAGGAGCTTTAGAAAGAAGTTGGAAGAAAGACTTTTTACTTTGTGCTGCGGATGACATTTCCTCCAGAAGTTTTGTACACAGACTCCAGTAGCCAGGTTTTCCAGCCTCGATACTGAAATATTTTCTTTCGATCGGGGAAGAAAGAGAGTTCTTCTTGCACATATGAAATACAACGTAAAATGGCGCTAGGATGGAGGGAAAGGGCATTTTCGTCCGCACGCTAATTTTAAAAAAAATGAACTGCTTTAAATGGCCGTCACGTTCAGAACGTAACATCAAAGTAGAGCCATACAGCCCAGCAGGTCATCCACGTAGGAGCCACGTGGACCAATCAGAAGAGGCGGTGCAGCCCACGTAAGCCTTGCTGCACCGGGGGCGATGTACAACGCCTTTTCCATATATATAACAGCGGTCGGAACAGAGCTTTTGAGAAGCCCAAATAGAGATGGTCCGGCCCGGATGGGGCCGCGATCGGTTCTTCGATTTGCTTCCTAACTTCTTAAAATTTTCATAAAAAATTTAGAGTCTCCAAAGAATTATCAAAAATTGAGATAAAACAACTGCCTGCTTTTAAATGTATATGAATCCCTCATGCTTGCCTTTCCCATTAATCCATCCACATTTTATACTAAGTAATATGTGTTTAATCCACGTTCTGCATTTCAATTCTATTGTAATGCCTTATTCATATATATAATTTCATATTGAAATATTATCAAAGACGATTCGAATGTATAAAAATTAATGAATAAAATAATTCTATAGTACCAACGATCTCACATGGATTATGGTTAGCTTGTTAATTAATTTGAACAATGGACAGACTTAGATTGTTACACCTTTGCTCTGCCTTCACTTTTTTTCAATTATTATTGAAGTAAAATTGTAAGCAAGTTTTGATGCCCTTTTGTCATTAAGATTTTGATTTTTTATAAAATTCGTTCCAAATTTGGTTAAAAATTTAATACCCAAAGTAAAATTGTCATAACTATACCACGACTACCAGATTAAAAAAAAAAAATTCGACATCTCCAAGACCGTCGGCTTCAAAGGACGACAACCGACGACCCCAAAGGCCGACATCTCCAAGCCCGACAGCCCCAAAGGCCGACATCCGTCGGCCCCAAAGGCCAACACCCGATGGCCCCAAAGGCCAATATCTCTAAGACCGACGGCACCAAAGGCCGACACCCGACGGCCCCAAAGGCCGATATCTCCAAGACCGACGACCCCAAAGGCCAACACCCATCGGCCCCAAAGGCCGATATCTCCAAGACCGGCGCCTGCAAGGCCGGCACCTCGAAGCCCGACGGCCCCGAGGGCCGACACCCGACGGCCTCAAAGGCCGACACCCGATGGCCCCAAAGGCCGACAACTCTAAGACCGACGGCCCTAATGGCCGACACCCGATGGCCCCAAAAGCTGACATCTCCAAGACCGGCGCCTGCAAGGCCGGCACCTCGAAGCCTGACGGCCCCGAGGGCCGACACCCGATGGCCCCAAAGGCCGACATCTCCAAGACCGATGGCCCCAAAGGCTGACACCCGACGGCCCCAATGGCCGACATCTCCAAGACCGGCGCCTGCAAGGCCGGCACCTCGAAGCCCGACGGCCCCGAGGGCCGACACCCGACGGCCCCGAAGGTCGACACCCGACGGCCCAATGGCCGACATCTCCAAGACCGGCGCCTGCAAGGCCGGCACTTCGAAGCCTGACGGCCCCGAGGGCCGACACCCGACGGCCCCAAAGGCTGACACCCGACGGCCCCAAAGGCCGACATCCCCGAGACCGTCGGCCCCAAAGGCCGACATCCAACGGCCCCAAAGGCCGACACCACCAAGACCGGCACCTTCAAGGCCGACATCTCCAAGACAGGCGACCTCGGCATGTCCAAGCGAGTCGGCCCAGGCATGTCTAAGCGAGTCGGCCCCGGCATCTCCAAGACAGGCGACCCCGGCATGTCCAAGCGAGTCGGCCCAAGAATGTCTAAGCGAGTTGGCCCCGGCATCTCCAAGATAGGCGACCCCGGCATGTCCAAGCTAGGCGGCCCCGGCATGTCCAAGCGAGTCGGCCCAGGCATGTCCAAGCGAGTCGACCCGGCATCTTTCCAGCCGGCCCCGGCACCTCTCAGCTGGCCCCAGTGCTTCCATCCCAGTCGACCCCCTACGTCTCCAAGCGAGTCAACCCCGGCATCTTCCCAGCCGGCCTCGGCACCTCTCAGCCGGCCCCGACGCTTCCATCCCAGTCGGCCCCCTACGTCTCCAAGCGAGTCGACCCCGTCATCTTTCCAGCCGGCCCCGGCACCTTTCAGCCGGCCCCGGCGCTTTCATCCCAGTCGGCCCCCTACGTCTCCAAGCGAGTCGACCTCGGCATGTCCAAGCGAGTCGGCCCAGGCATGTCTAAGCGAGTCGGCCCCGGCATGTCCAAGCTAGGTGGCCCCGGCATGTCCAAGCGAGTTGGCTCAGGCATGTCCAAGCGAGTCGACCCCCTACGTCTCCAAGCGAGTCGACCCGGCATCTTCCCAGCCGGCCCCAGCACCTCTCAGCCGGCCCCGACGCTTCCATCCCAGTCAGCCCCCTACGTCTCCAAGCGAGTCGACCCCGGCATCTTTCCAGCTGGCCCCGACACCTTTCAGCGGGCCCCAGCGCTTCCATCCCAGTCGGCCCCCTACGTCTCCAAGCGAGTCGACCTCGGCATGTCCAAGCGAGTCGGCCCAGGCATGTCTAAGCGAGTCGGCTCCGGCATGTCCAAGCTAGGCGGCCCCGGCATGTCCAAGCGAGTCGGCCCAGGCATGTCCAAGCAAGTCGACCCCGGCATCTTCCCAGCCGGCCCCGGCACCTCTCAGCCGGCCCCGACGCTTCCATCCCAGGCAGCCCCGGCGTCTCCAGTTCCGCCGAGTCGGCCAAGGCCATCCTAGGCCGGCCCGACTCGGCCCCGGCATCTCCAGTTCCGCCGAGTCGGCCAGGGCCATCCTAGGCCGGCCCGACTCGGCCCCGGCATCTCCAGTTCCGCCGAGTCGGCCAAGGCCATCCTAGGCCGGCCCGACTCGGCCCCGGCATCTCCAGTTCCGCCGAGTCGGCCAAGGCCGTCCTCGGCCGGCCCGACTCGGCCCCGGAATCTCCAGTTCCGCCGAGTCGGCCAAGGCCATCCCAGGCCGGCCCGACTCGGCCCCGGCGTCTCCAGTTCCTGCCAGATCAACCCCAGCGGTTCAAGAATCTGCTTCTCTGATGCGCGCCGCCCAACAGCGCCCGACGCGCCGCCCGACAGGGCCAGATCCGACAATCCAACGGCCCTGCCGGTTGATGGGACGCAGCCCACTAACCAGTCCAGATTCACGCAAGGGCTCAGTGGATCTTCCGACTCATGCCATCCCACATGATCGTGCCAACGTCATCCCCTATAAAAGGGTAAACCACGTCGAGAACCAGGTAACACACATTTTACGCACTTGATGCCCTAATTCTCAAAGGAACTACATGATCTTTCTGATACCTTTCCCTCCTCAAGAGCTCTCTCGAGCTCCTTCTCTACTGTGACCTCTGTCACTAACTTGGGCGTCGGAGGGTCCCACCGGAGAGCCTTCTCCGGTCTTGGGACTTCTTTGCAGGCAACCCGATGAAGAAGAAGAGCCTCCGTTCCCGACGTCCAGGAGGGGTGATCGAGCGTCATCAGATTGGCGCGCCAGGTAGGGGGTGCATAAGAAAAAGTAGCGAACGTCTTCCCTGAGCTACATCTTCCATCCCCTCTCTTCTTCTAGAAGCCATGGTGGTGACAGGAGCCCAGGACGCCTTCGTCAGCTGCCCGGCGGGGCTCCCCTCGCCAACTAGACAGCAAGAGGACAATCCCCCTGCTACCAACCCTCCGGTTGCAGGCCCGCCGCCGGACGCCGCCCTCCAAACAGTGGAGCAGCTGGCAACCCTCTCCCAGCAAGTTCAGAATCTCACTGCCATGGTCCACGAACTCCAGCAGCAGTAGTCCGTGGCCACCCAGCACCAGACTGCTCCCCCCGCCAGCCAGTAATCGGCGAGGGGAGGTTCTCCTCGGTGAGCCACTGGCCGACGTCAGGTTTTCCCAAGGAAGCCTCGATGCGAGCCCTCCAAGCGGCCGCGGTCCTCTGACCACAGCCCCAACGAGTTTCCTCCCAAGCCACATCACGAGGAACCCAGGCGGAAGTCCCGGCTTCCGTCTCCATCTCCTTCTGCCTCCTCTTCTTCTTCTTCCTCCGAGCCATCTCGGAGGGCCCCGACGATCAACCGCCAGGCAGAGGAAAGCTTGGAGGAGTACAACCGGCGCCTCGACGAGCTCGCCAAGAGGATCAACCATCATCCGGAGGAAGAGTTCGACACTCGTCCTCCCTACACCCGCCGCATATTGGAGGAATCGGTTCCCTCCAGGTTTCGCTTCCCCCAGGTGGACCCGTATGACGGTACGACCGACCCCCTCGACCACCTCGAGAGCTACAAGGCCATGATGCAAGTCCAGGGCGCCTTAGATGCCCTTCTCTGCAAGGCCTTCCCTGCAACTCTGTGGAAGGCCGCCCGTGCATGGCACTCACGCCTGCCCCCCCACAGTATAGACTCCTTCTGGCAACTGGAGAGGGCATTTTTGGCCCACTTTGACACCTGCCACCGGATCCCAAGGGTGGCAGACAACCTCTTCTCCGTCCGCCAGAAGGAAGGAGAGTCACTGCGGGACTTCGTGTCCCGATTCAAAACCGCCGCCCTCGAGGTCTACCATCTCGATGATGCGGTGGCCACCCTGGCGCTGAAGCGGGGACTCCTTCCATCCCGTTTCACCTTCTCCTTGGACAAGAAGCCCCCAAGCTCTTACTCCGACCTCCTCCTCCGGGCCCAAAAGTACATCCGGGTGGACGAAGCCTACCTCACCCGCCGGGAGTCTTCGAAAGGCTCCAGCCACAAATCCGCTCGCCCTGAGCCAAGCGGACCTCCCCGACATCGCCGATCCGACCCACCTCGCCGATCCGACAATAGGCGTCGAAGCCCTGTCCCTGACGAGGGTAAGCTCACTCCCCTCCTTGCCCCTCGATCCCACATCCTGATGGAGATCGAGGGCGAGCCCTACCTTCAACGTCCTCCCCTATGAAGAAGGGTGTACCCCGCGACAGAAGCCGCTACTGTCGGTTCCACCGGGACTACGGCCACGACACCGACAGCTGCTACAGCTTGAAATGAGCCATCGAGGAGCTCATCCAACGGGGCTACCTCGGTAAGTACATCCAGAAGACACCACAGCCGCTGCCGACCATCATGGGGCCTCCGCCAGCTCAAGCCGTCGTCAACAACACTCCCACGGAGCGGACTATCAGGATGGTGTCCTGGGGGTCAGCCTCTGCGTCCAAGCGGCCGAGGGGGGAGGATGCTCCAAATAATGTAATGCCCCGGGGGAGACTGCTATAATGAAAATGTAAACAATGAAGGTGTAGTCGTCGCTATGACGATCGCCAAACACCCTGTAAAAAGGATATTAGTTGATAGTGGCAGCTCAACTGACATCCTTACTTACGACGCCTTTGTTCGGATGGGTTTATCTGTTGACTCCCTTCAGCCCGTGGCAACCCCGCTAGTCGGATTCACTGAAGATTCTGTGAGGGTCGAGGGCGAAATATTCTTTCCTGTGACGGCCGAAACCCCGCCATGCCAAAGCACCATGATCATGAAATTCCTAGTCGTGAGGGTCCCTTTGGCATACAACGCCATTCTCGGGCATCCCGGCCTGAATCTTTTGGACGCGGTTATCTCCACCCGATGTCTACTGGTGCAGTTCCCCACCAGCGAAGGAGTTGGAGAAATGCGCGGGGAGATAAGCCCGGTCTTACCTTGCTATCATGCGGCGTCAAGCCCTTTGGAGGCCGACCCGGCCCTGGAGGCGTCCGATCCTAGAGATTCCGCCAAAGGAGGGGAGCCCGCCGAGCACCTCCTGACTTTCCCCCTCAACGATGACCCAGCAAGGACCGTCCGTGTGGGCGGACTCCTTCCCCTAGAAGACCGGGAGCGCCTCTTAGCTTTCCTGCGGCTAACTCGGACGTATTCACCTGGTCAGCGTCTGACATGCCCGGCATCCCTCCGGAGGTCATCACCCACAAGCTCAACATCGACCCGCGCCACCGTCCAATCCGTCAAAAGAAGAGGAGCTTTGCCCCCGACCGACAAAGGGCGATTGATGAAGAAGTCAACAAGCTGATCAGCGCCGGCCACATCCGGGAGGCGCACTACCCAAGCTGGCTGGCCAACGTAGTCATGGTACGCAAGGCAAACGGGAGCTGGAGGATATGTATAGACTTCACCGACCTCAACAAGGCGTGCTCAAAAGACAGCTTTCCCTTGCCAAGAATTGACCAGCTGGTCGATTCCACCTCTGGTCACGAGCTTCTCAGCTTCATGGACGCCTTCTCCAGATATAATCAGATAAGGATGGACCCCGGCGACGAGGAGCACACCTCCTTCGTGATAGAGAAAGGCATTTACTGTTACAAGGTGATGCCTTTCGGCCTCAAGAATGCAGGAGCGACCTATCAACAGCTGATGAACAAGGTGTTCCAGGACCAGCTCGGCCGAACATGGAAGTCTACGTGGATGACATGCTGACGAAGAGCACCCATGCCGCCGACCACATCTTCGACCTGGAAGAAACTTTTAACAACCTCCGTCGCTTCCAAGTCAAGCTGAACCCTAAGAAGTGCGCTTTTGGGGTCACGACAGGTAAATTTTGGGCTTTATGGTGACCCAGCGCGGAATCGAGGCGAACCCAGAGAAGATCAGTGCCATACTTGACATGAGGCCGCCGTCCAACAAGAAGGAAGTGCAACGGCTAACGGGAAGGATAGCGGCTCTGAGTCGTTTCCTCTCCAGATCGGCAGAGAGGTGCTTGCCTTTCTTCAAGGCCCTGCGGAAGGTGAACAGTTTTGCGTGGACGGACGACTGCCAGGAAGCTTTCGACGGCTTAAAGGCGTTCATGTCCTCCCCACCGCTCCTCTCCAAGCCGAGAGACGGGGAGAGTCTTTTCCTTTACTTAGCCGCCTCCTCAGAAGCCGCCAGCTCAGTCCTGGTGCGCCTTGACGCTGACGGAACCCAAAGGCCAGTCTACTACGTGAGCAAGGTCTTGCACGATGCCGAGGTCAGGTATTCCAAAATAGAGAAAGTCATTTTCGCCTTGATAGTTTCTGCCCGGCGTCTTCGCCCGTATTTCCAAGCCCATCCTATCGTGGTGCTCACGGACTAACCTCTCCGAGCCATCCTGGCCCATCCGGATACTTCGGGTCGACTCGCCAAATGGGCCATCAAGCTAGGGGAATTCGACATCTCTTTCCAAGCACGACCGGCCTTGAAGTCCCAAGTCCTGGCCGACTTCCTGGTCAAGTGCACTTGGGCGGAAGAAGATCTCAAGGAGGTCCCTAGGGAGCAGCCCAGGCCTGAGCCGAGCGATGATGGAGAGACCTGGATCCTCCACGTGGACGGCGCATCGAATTCTCAAGGGAGTGGCGCCGGCCTCATTCTTGCCGGGCCGGGAGGAGAAAGAACCGAGTGCGCCCTGAGATTTCTTTTTGAAGCCACCAACAACCAAGTGGAGTACGAATCCCTGCTGGCCGGGTTAAGATTAGCCCAGGAGGTACACGGACTCGCAACTCATCTCCGAGCAGATCAACGGAGAGTATGAGGCGCGCGACCCCGTTATGGCGCAATATCTGACAAAGGTTCAACTCTTGACCTCCTCACTGCCCTACTTCAGCATTAGTTACATCCCCCGAAGTGAAAACGCAAAGGCCGACGTCCTCTCTCGACTGGCTACCTCCGCCGACGGCTTGACAAGGGACGCCTACATCGAATATCTAGAAAGGCCCAGTATAGAGGGCGGGGAGGAAGTCCTCCCGCTCACCCCGGAACCTACATGGATGGACGCCTATGTCGCTACCTCACCGACGGCACCCTCCCTGACGACCGCAACGAAGCCAGAATGCTCAAGTGGAGGGCCTCCAAGTTCATCCTCCTCGATGGGCGCCTATACAGAAGGTCATTCTCCTACCCGTTGCTTAAGTGCGTAGGCTCCACCGATGCTGACTACATCCTCAGAGAAATCCACGAGGGAATTTGCGGGAACCATCTGGGGGGCAGATCCTTAGCCCAGAAGGCTCTCCGTCAGGGGTATCTGGCTCACTATGAAGGAGGACGCGGCCAAGCTAGTTCAAAGGTGTGACGGCTGCCAGCGCCACGGGCACATCCAACGTCAGCCGCCTGCCCCGCTGAGCCCACTCTCGGCTCCATGGCCCTTCGCTCAGTGGGGAATGGACATCCTTGGACCGTTCCCCCCAGCTTCAGGGCAGCAAAGATTCTTGTTGGTCGCCATCGACTACTTCACCAAGTGGGTCGAGGTCGAGGCGCTGGCCAAAATCACTGAGAGCAAAGTTAAGGCTTTCTTCTGGAAGTCGATCATATGCCGCTTTGGCTTGCCTCACACCCTCGTCACGGACAACGGCCGCCAATTCAACAACGAGGCGTTCAAGGCCTTCTGTGAGGAGCTAGGCATTCACCACCGATTCACCTGTCGGCCACCCCAGACCAACGGGGAGGCTGAGGTCATGAACCGCACCATCCTCAGAGGGCTCAGGACTCGCCTAGACGGTTCCAAGGGACACTGGGTAGAAGAGCTTCCCAGTGTGATATGGGCTTACCACACAACGCCCAGAGCCTCGACGGGCGAAACTCCTTTCAGCCTCTCCTTCGGATCCGAGGCCGTCATCCCCATCGAGATCGGATTGCCCAGTCCACGTGTGGAGTCCTTCAGTGAGGAGGGCAACTCCGCACTGATCCGGGCCAACCTAGACTTCATCGATGAGGCACATGACAGAGCGAGACTGCGCATGGCGACCTTTCGCCAGCGAGCGGCCAAGTACTACAACGCCCGGGTTCGTTCCAAGGTTTTTCGCCGCGAAGACTTGGTGCTACGAAAGGCCGAGGTATCAAAGCCTACCGAGGGGGGCAAGCTATCCCCCAACTGGGAAGGTCCCTACCGTGTCGCCGAGGCGTTCCACCGGAGGGCATACAAACTAGAAGAGCTTGACGAGAAGCCCATTCCACGTACCTGGAATGCGGACAACCTCCGCCGATATTATCAATGATGTACTCCCAGAAGCATAAGTAATAAAAAAGGTCCTTTTTGGCGACACAGTTTATCCTCCCTTGTGCCAAGTCTCTCAAAAGGAGCTCACTGGCATTGCGGCCCACGGGACACCACTCGGACCCGGCACGGCGGTGCCCCCGAGTTGGTTAAGTTCCTAAAGGCTTCGTACCCGGCTGAGTCGCCACTTGGGTGGCACACAAACCCCCAGGCTGGTTCAAAAGGAGCTTACTGGCATCGCGGCCCACGGGACACCACTCGGCCCCGGCACGGCGGTGCCCCGAGTTGGTTAAGTCCCTAAAGGCTCCGTACCCGGCTGAGTCGCCACTTGGGCAGCACACAAACCCCCAGGCTGGTTCAAAAGGAGGTCACTGGCATCGCGGCCCATGGGACACCACTCGGCCCTGGCACGGCGGTGCCCCCGAGTGGGTTAAGTCCCTAAAGGCTCCGTACCCGGCTGAGTCGCCACTTGGGTGGCACGCAAACCTCCAGATTGGTTCAAAAGGAGCTCACTGGCATCGCGGCCCACGGGACACCACTCGGCACCGGCACGGCGGTGCCCCCGAGTTGGTTAAGTCCCTAAAGGCTCCGTACCCGGCTGAGTCGCCACCTGGGCGGCACACAAACCGCCAGGCTGGTTCAAAAGGAGCTCACTGGCATCGCGGCCCACGGGACACCGCTCGGCCCCGGCACGGCGGTGCCCCTGAGTTGGTTAAGTCCCTAAAGGCTCCATACCCAGCTGAGTCGCCCCTCGCAACGGTTCCCGCACCCCCGAGGCGGTTCAAAAAAAACCTGACGACTCTCAGCTCTCAGGTCACCCTCCGGGGTTCAAAAGACTCCCAGACTCCGCGTTGAGAGAGCATTACTAGCCGCCCTCAGCTAGCCAAAGAAGGCGCACAGACGTCCATCCGAGGCAGCGTAAGATGAAAGAGCAGATGCCAAGGTAAAAGTTCTACACTCCTTTCGCTTAGCTGGTGCAGAGCACACAAGCTCAAGGAGTGTGGAGGGCATTTGATGAAGCCCGTTGACCCCATAAAGATTAAAAAAAAATTCGACATCTCCAAGACCGTCGGCCCCAAAGGCCGACACCCCACGGCCCCAAAGGCCGACACCCGTCAGCCCCAAAGGCCGACACCCGATGGCCCCAAAGGCTGACATCTCCAAGCCCGACGGCCCCAAAGGCCGACACCCGACGGCCCCAAAGGCCGACATCTCCAAGACCGACGCCCCAAAGGCCGACACCCGACGGCCCCAAAGGCTGACATCTCCAAGACCGGCGCCTGCAAGGCCGGCACCTCGAAGCCTGACGGCCTCGAGGGACACCCGATGGCCTCAAAGGCTGACACCCGACGGCCCCAAAGACGACATCTTCAAGACCGACGGCCCCAAAGGCTGACACCCGACGGCCCCAAAGGCCGACATCTCCAAGACCGGCACCTGCAAGGCCGGCACCTCGAAGCCCGACGGCCCCAAAGGCTGACATCTCCAAGACCGGCGCCTGCAAGGCCAGCACCTCGAAGCCTGACGGCCTCGAGGGCCGACACCCGATGGCCTCAAAGGCTGACACCCGACGGCCCCAAAGGCCGACATCTTCAAGACCGACGGCCCCAAAGGCTGACACCCGACGGCCCCAAAGGCCGACATCTCCAAGACCGGCACCTGCAAGGCCGGCACCTCGAAGCCCGACGGCCCCGAGGGCCGACACCCGACGGCCCCAAAGGCCGACATCTCCAAGACCGACGGCCCCAAAGGCCGATATCTCCAAGACCGGCGCCTGCAAGGCCGGCACCTCGAGCCCGACGGCCCAGAGGGCCGACACCCGACGGCCCCAAAGGCCGACACCCGACGGCCCCAATGGCCGACATCTCCAAGACCGGCGCTTGCAAGGCCGGCACCTCGAAGCCCGACGGCCCCGAGGGCTGACACCCGACGGCCCCAAAGGCCGACATCCCCGAGACCGTCGGTCCCAAAGGCCGACACCCGACGGCCCCAAAGGCCGACACCACAAAGACCGGCACCTTCAAGGCCGGCATCTCCAAGACAGGCGACCCCGACATGTCCAAGCGAGTCGGCCCAGGCATGTCTAAGCGAGTCGGCCCCGGCATCTCCAAGACAGGTGACCCCGGCATGTCCAAGCGAGTCGGCCCAGGCATGTCTAAGCGAGTCGGCCCCGGCATCTCTAAGACAAGCAACCCCGGCATGTCCAAGCTAGGCGGCCCCGGCATGTCCAAGCGAGTTGGCCCAGGCATGTCCAAGCGAGTCAACCCCGGCATCTTCCCAGTCGGCCCCGGCACCTCTCAGCCGGCCCCGGCGCTTCCATCCCAGTCGGCCCCCTACGTCTCCAAGCGAGTCGACCCCGGCATCTTCCCAGCCGGCCCCGGCACCTCTCAGCCGGCCCCGGCGCTTCCATCCCAGTCGGCCCCCTACGTCTCCAAGAGAGTCGACCCCGACATCTTTCCAGACGGCCCCGGCACCTTTCAGCCGGCCCCGGCGCTTCCATCCCAGTCGGCCCCCTACGTCTCCAAGCGAGTCGACCCCGGCATGTCCAAGCGAGTCGGTCCAGGCATGTCTAAGCGAGTCGGCTCCGGCATGTCCAAGCTAGGCGGCCCCAGCATGTCCAAGCGAGTCGGCCCAGGCATGTCCAAGCGAGTCGACCCCGGCATCTTCCCAGCCGGCCCTGGCACCTCTCAGCCGGCCCCGACGTTTCCATCCCAGGCGGCCCCGGCGTCTCCAATTCCGCCGAGTCGGCCAAGGCCATCTTAGGCTGGCCCGACTCGGCCCCGGCATCTCCAATTCCGCCGAGTCGGCCAGGGCCATCCTAGGCCGGCCCGACTCGGCCCCGGCATCTCCAGTTCCGCCGAGTCGGCCAAGGCCGTCCTAGGCCGGCCCGACTCAGCCCCGGCATCTCCAGTTCCGCCGAGTCGGCCAAGGCCATCCCAGGCCGGCCCGACTCGGCCCCGGCGTCTCCAGTTCCCGCCAGATCAGCCCCAGCGGTTCAAGAATCCGCTTCTCTGACGCGCGCCGCCCGACAGTGCCCGACGCGCGCCGCTCGACAGCGCCGATGCGCGCCGCCCGACAGCGCCGACGTGCGCCGCCCGACAGCGCCAGATCCGACAATCCAACGGCTCCGCCGGCTGATGGGACGCAACCCACTAACCAGTCCAGATTCACGTAAGGGCTCAGTGGATCTTCCGACTCATGCCATCCCATGTGATCGTGCCAACGTCATCCCCTATAAAAGGGTAAACCACGTCGAGAACCAGGTAACATATATTTTACGCACTTGATGCCCTAATTCTCAAAGGAACTACCTGATCTTTCTGAGACCTGTACTGTGACCTCTGTCATTAACTTGGGCGTCGGAGGATCCCATCGGAGAGCCCTCTTCGATTTTGAGACTTCTTTGCAGGCAATCCGATGAAGAAGAAGAGCCTCTGTTTCCGACGTCCAAAAGGGATGATCGAGCATCATCAGGAATTGCTGGGATGCAACCAGTAGTTATGTCTTCCTGTTCGCCATCAAGGCAACTTGAGCCCCAAAAACCATAACAGAGGATCTGATTCCTGGGACCAGAGACCTGACTGATTGATGGTATTTCTTCAGTAGACTCAGCCATCAGACACTCGAGTTGGTGGCAGCCTCTGTGTATTATGATGGTGTCGGAACCTCAAATACCCAACTTTATAATACATTCATACTGTTTGGTAAATAGCAGAGTTTATAGAGTCTCAGACGAGAGGTTCATCCTCTCCACTGACGAAACTAGGAGTCCAAGACGAAGCCATTTGGACAGACGAGCATAGCAGTTTGAGTCAACCACATACATACATATGAAGGAATAGTCATCAAGAGAACTGCTTAAATTTTTTTTTTTTTTTAAAATCACACACATAATAGATTATGCATGCATGTACATATGTACGGAGCCTGAACAAAGCATACTAATAGAAAGAATTCTCTCCCAAATTGGGTTCATGCATGTGTGCTTAACTCTAATATATAAGAGATATTATACATAGATTCAATCAGGTCATTTAGGCTGTTTTTGGATGGAGGAATAAGGCATGGAATAGGCCCTATTCCAGGCCTTATTCCCCCAAACATAATGAAAAAGGAGCATGGCCCCACTAGAACAGCTAGTCCAGTCAACCCTTCTTATTTCAATTTCTTATTCCATGGTACCCCATAGAATAGATCCTATTTCCACTGCAGCTATTCCAGTGGCACGATGAAATTAAATTAAATAAATTAAATAAATTTATTTGTAATATCATTTAAATAAATTAAATAAATTTATTTATAATATAATTTAAAATTAAATAAATTTATTAATAGAAAATAATAAATCAAGTTATTATTTTTTTCCTTTATTAATATAAAATAATTTATTAAGTATGTTCTTATATTATTTTATTAATAATAATTAATTTATTACCTTATTTATTAATAAATAATAATTTATTCAAGTCATTTTAAAAAATAAAAATTGATAAACCATTTTTATTGAAAGGGGTATTTTTGGAATTTCAGAAAAATTCTTCGTCTATTCCTACTGGAATACATGCTTATTCACATGTCATCCAAACATCATTTGAAATAACACTGCATTAATTGCATTGAAATAACATGAAATACCAGATTTTCATCCAAACAGAAATATGAAATAACAAAGGGAATAAGTTATTCCTACAGAATTCATATTTCTATTCCTATAATAACTTTTTGACATCCAAACACATCCTTCGGAAATGTTTTGTAAAAAAAAAAAAAAAAAGGGGAAAGGATGAAGGCACACGTAATAAAAACACAGGAGCGCAAAAATTGATATATGAATACAATAGAGAGGTGTTCTTCGCTAATGCATGCCTTAACAACTTAAAAAAGAATTTAATAAAAGCATAAATAACTTTGCAAATTTCCATGTTGATAATGCAGAGTAAGAGGGAATTCAACAGAACATTAACTGTGATTGATATGAGAATATTGTAGTGGATATTTAGTGAAATTAAGAAGGATAAAATAAAGTCAAGAAAAGAATATATTAAAGAAGTTACAGTAACAGCACCAATTAAAAACAAATAATTAATCTCAATGGATTTGTAATACCGAATCACCGATCCCACATAGGGGCAGGCAATTGCAATTATATTCATTTAAGAAAGAAAGAAAGAAAAAAATAGTTGAATTTGTAAGAAATCATCGATCTGTCAACGTTCAAACAAGAAGCCAGCATTAATTTGTTGCCATCTGCGGATCGAGCACAAGGCGATCGATCGAGTGGTGCTAAACTCTTTTGTTGGCATCTTATCCTATGAGCTGGCCTCAACACACCGTACATAGATCCACATACCGATCGAGCTGTACTGGGTGGCTCAAAGTACGTACCGATGTAGCCAAAGCGCCCAGAGATTGACATCTGGTTTCTTTTGATAACAGCTTGACATCTAGATTTGCCCTCCATGAACAGTACAAACACGTTCGTCGTCGGTCCTAATAAAGCTACTTGCTTTTCTCCCAAGAGGTGTATAGTAGAAATCAATAAAGCTCGCAGATCTTTCAAGGAGAAATGATCCACAGAGGGAGAGGAAGTGTCTTGTATAAGTAAGTCGGTTCAGCAAAACGAGTGCGTCCAAACCTTGGGGACATCTGTTTCGTGCTTGTGTTCTCTTTAAAGCTGCATGCAACCCGTGTGTCCCCGGGGCGTCACCAACTTTTCTCTCTCTCTCTCTCTCTCTCTCTCTCTCTCTCTTTCGCCACCGCAGTACCCTTCCAATATTCCACATCACCGCGCAATCTCCCCTCTCTCGTCACCGTCCATCGCGCGGCCTTATAAAGGGGCGAGCCCAGCCCCAGGTTTCGACTACGTACTCTCTCTCTCTCTCTCTCTCTCCCTCTCTCTCAAGGCTCGGTGGGGGGGCCGGCCGGGCCGGGGTTGGTTCCGCGCCGTACGTGGATCGATCGAGTCGCGCGCGCGCTGTCGCCATGAGAGACCTGATCCTGAAAGAGCCCGTGGTCGCGGGCGAGTCCGGCGCCGGCGGGATGAGCGACGACATAATGCTGGCGTGGAAGCAGGTCCGCAACCCGCTGGTGCTGCCGTTCCTTGAGATTGCTCTGATCGTTTGCGGGTCCATGTCGGTGATGCTCTTCGTGGAGAGGGTTTACATGGCGATCGTGATCCTCTGCGTGAAGCTACTGAGGAGGAAGATGTACACCAAGTACAAACTGGAGGCCGCGAAAAGACAGCTCGAAACCTCTCACAATTATCCAGCGGTTCTGGTTCAGATTCCCATGTACAATGAGAAGGAGGTATGTGCTTGGGTGCCTCGCCTCCGGCCTCGATCCGGGCCGGTTTCTAATTAGTAAAGTTAGTTGTTTTCTAATTAGTAAAGTAAGTTTACAAATTAACAATAATTAATATTATCGTAGTCTTTTTATATATTATATCATATTAATTAGAGCCATGCATGTATAAAGATATCATCATGCATGCATGCATGCATGCATCTTAATTTGTATTTTAATTATTATTGGAACGCATGCAGCAAATCCAAATCCATGGGTAATTAATTATATGTTGACGTACGTGCATGTTTCTGCATGTGGGAAATTAAGAAATCTCCTTCGAGCTCAAAGGAAATTTATTAAAGGAAAAAAGATCCATGTTACTGATTCACTTAATTAGCTAGGTTTGATTTTGTGCAACAAAATTAATTGTCATCCGTGTTAATATAAATCTATCATGAAAAGATTTATAGTCATGTATATATATATGTCCGTATAAGGATAAAATTTGCGAGAAATTAACTCATTTCGTAGAAAATGAATCAACTCGCGCGTGAAAAAACATGGAATCAGTCACTCTTTTAGGTGCTAAAGGTTTTTCAAAGGCAATGGTTGCGATGTTATTTATGATATGTATGCGATTTGTATGCCAAAATGGTGACAAATTCATTAATTAAATATCAACTTGTTGCATCCATCATGAAGCAAGATGATGATATCCATCCAAGAGAGAGATCCAGCTCATCATGCTGCTGCCCATCTAAACGCACAACAATAAATTGCGTCGGACGCTTGGACTCTAGGCCAACTGACAGCTACTTGGAGGACAGGTGTCCCACATCATGCCCTTTATTTGGGGGGCGGTGGCCGAGTTCTATTTGGTCAAAGTTCTTTTTGTCTCTTATTTAAAAAAAGAAATATATTTACATATAGGACGAACAAATAAATAAAGAGCTTTCTGTTTTTATTAAAAAAAAGACAATTAATAATCCTTCCAACAAAAAAATTAAAATTTATGCAAGGTTATTTTAAAATTACTTTGTCGAGTTTTATTTTAGTAGGTCTGGATATTTGAGATCTTCGATCTAATATATAGCAAACCAATAAAATTAATGCTCTCACTGCCTGATAATAATTAATCTATTGCAGGTCTACAAGTTGTCGATCAGTGCCGTGTGTGGGATGCATTGGCCATCAGATAAACTCGTAGTTCAAGTTCTTGATGATTCTACGGACCCAGTCACAAGGGTACAATTGATCTAAGCCAGTGAACTAGTCCCTCTCTCTCCTATAGCTAGCTACTGGGGTAAATTAAGATATCTAATTCCCAGAGTTCTCTTTTTGGTGACGGTAGGATCTCGTGGAACTGGAGTGTCAGCGATGGGCAAGCAAGGGACTCAATATCAAGTATGAGAATAGGCACAACAGAAACGGCTACAAGGCTGGAGCTCTTCGTGAAGGCCTCAACAAGAGCTATGTGAGAGACTGCCAATTTGTAGTGATATTTGATGCCGATTTCCAGCCCGAACAAGATTACTTGATGAGGACAATACCGTATCTTCTGAGTAATGATGATCTTGCACTGGTTCAAGCTCGATGGAGATTTGGTGGGTTTATATATATATATATAAACTTTGTCATGAATCATTTACTTTCTAGCTAGATCTACTGTGTGCGAAACTTAATTAGTTGTATTACTCCTTGAACATAAATATATATATATATATATATATATATATATATATATATGCATGTGAACTACATAAAGATTACTAGCATTTTATATATTTATAAGAATAAAATTTGGTGCAGTGAATGCTGATGAGTGTCTCCTTACCCGACTCCAAGAGATGTCCCTGGACTACCATTTCAGCGTGGAGCAAGAAGTAGGAAGCTCAACGTGCTCCTTTTTCGGGTTCAACGGTGAGCTTTTATGAACTTGAGATGATGTATATATATATATATGCTTGCAGCCATATTCTCTCTTGCAGATCTAATGTTTGGAATTTTATATATATGCAGGGACTGCTGGAGTCTGGAGGATTCAAGCACTTCATGATGCTGGTGGATGGAAAGATCGAACGACTGTGGAAGATATGGATCTGGCAGTCAGAGCTAGTCTTCGAGGATGGAAATTTGTCTTTGTTGGGGACCTATCAGTAAGCACTGCATGGTTATATATAATATATATGGATATCTAACTCTATATATCTATTTCGACTCGAACAAAAAATGCCAATACCGAAAAGCTATTTCGTAGGTGAAAAACGAGCTGCCGAGCACGTTCAAAGCGTACCGATTTCAACAACATAGATGGTCGTGTGGTCCTGCCAATTTGTTCAAGAAGATGTTCAAGGAGATAGCATATTGTGAGGTAATTAGTCAGACCTGATCAAATATATATGGCTTGATGCAGCAAGTTACTGAGAACTAATTAATTTTCACAGAAATATCATACAAATTTTTACTTGCTAGCTCCTTCTACAAATTATTAATAATATGTACCTCTTATTTAATTTCATACTTCAATCGTGCAGAGGGTATCAATATGGAAGAAGTTTCATGTCTTGTATGCTTTCTTCTTCGTGCGGAAAATAGTGGCGCACTTCGTCACCTTCTTCTTCTATTGCCTCATCATCCCCGCATGCGTGTTGGTTCAAGACGTCCCTCTTCCAAAGCTTATTTGTGTTTATATTCCAGCCACTATCACCATCCTCAATGCTATATCCACTCCAAGGTATGTCTGAATATTATAAAAATGTTTTATATTTTGAGAACCAAGGCGACTATCTGATACATCTAAATAAATGCCTGGAATTTTTTCACGGATTAAAATTGAACAGATTCTCACTTTTAATGGTTACAAAAGACGTTATATATAGTTTATATATCTAGTAAAAGGAAAATCAAGGTTAATGGTGATATTTGTTGTTCCATTTCTAGAGAAGATTTTTTAAAAAATTTTGCTTTTTTATGCAACTTGTGCTATCATATATAATGTATCTTTAACTATAATGCATCATTAACCAGTTACATGGCTATGACACAGATTTTTTTTTTTTTTTTTTTTTTTTTGTCGTTGCTGGGTACAGGTCCGTGCACTTGCTTATCTTCTGGATCCTTTTTGAGAATGTGATGTCCATGCACCGGGTAAAGGCCACAATCATAGGTCTGTTAGAGGCGAGCCGTGTCAATGAATGGGTTGTCACAGACAAGCTAGGAAATGCTATGAAACAGAAGGCTAATACTACCAAAAGCAAGACCAAGAAGCGTTCTCAAATTGGTGATAGGTACGCTATGAAACGGCTCACATACAAACTATCATTAGTTATACACAGTTTATATAACAACAGATTTAGTAGCTCAAATGAATTATTGGATTTTTATTTGCTTAAAATACCAGGATTCATCTGATGGAGATATTCATGGGCGCATTCCTCCTCTACTGTGCAATCTATGACTACACATTTGGTCATGATCACTTTCACATCTACTTGTTCCTCCAAGCTTCAGCATTCTTCATTGCAGGATTTGGCTACGTTGGTACCTTCGTCCCCAACTGAGGCAATAGAAACAAGGAAAAATGTCCCCAGCGTGCCTTATTTGCTAGTCCTCTGTACCATGTTGTGTTGTAGATCTTCGCTAGCTATGTCATGTGTCAAGTGTAATGGTGGTCAATAATGCTGAAATTTGCGCAAGATCCATTCGGTATACTCCAAGTTACGTAAATGTAAAGCAATGCTTGGTAGGATCAGCGAAACACAAGGGCAATAAATTTCTGGTTTCCATGACCTTATATAGTTATAATGTGCAATCAATTCCACCTATTTGTATCTTGAAATTCACTGTACAATGTCGGGCTTCATATGCTAGCAACACTTTGCATAACCATACTATGATATTTGTTACATTTGATCTCTGTAGCATCATATTCATGAACGTTGATTGGGTTTCTCTTGAAGAAATGATGTTACAGAATTTTTAGGCAATATATACCTAGGCAAGCTAATAGCCTTATTTAACAACAACAATAACAAAGCCTACATTTCAAACTAGTTGAGATTTAAATCATTTTTCTTCGTTCAACTCGTTTTTGAATTATATTATTTTTCTGTAGGATACAAAGATTCTGAACTTTTCTTTATCACTTTCTTTCATATAATTTTTAATCCATCTTTCTATCTCTTTTTTTTTTTTTTTACATACATCAAGTCATGCCTTTGCACAGGTGTATCTTTAGGTTTACGTTGCATATGTTCAAACTATTTAAGTTATCATTTCCTTAATTTGTTCTCGATCGATGCTACCTTAACTTCTTTTACAAATAATTTTATTTTTATTGTCTCTTTTCTTATATTACTCTACATTTATCACAACATTCTTATTGTTTACATCTTTACATCCCAGAAAAAACTAGCATAGAAGAAAAAGGTATCCTTCTTAATAACCATAAAGATGTTACAAGACATTGATCAACAATTATCTATTTTAACTTTGACAGAATCTGGGATATAATATTTGATGATCTTTTCTCCTATCTTATCATTCCCCCTCATTAATACAGGATTGTTTCTAGCCTATAGCTTCTTGCTTAATCCCTAAATTACTTATGGTTATTGTTCTCATGTCAATTGGTTGCTAACCATCTCCTAACTGTTAATGTTGCTGCTGTTTCTCGACTTCCAGCTAATCTCCTATCCACTATTCCTCTTCAAATAACATTTTGCCCTCAGCACTCCCTGCTTCCCCTCTGAGATCATAATAATATCTCATCGTTTCAAGTAGTAAACCATAGAAATAAATTGACCTTAGTGATGCAATCAATTTCAACTATATAATTATATCCTTGGACTTAATCACCTTGTCTTTCTCAACCATATATATTCAAAAAAGAGAAGGATCACTACTCATAATACAAATATCCAAAAATATTAATCATCCGTCTTGTCCATTGAAAAAATGAGCCAGCTTTATCTTATCAGCAACTGCTTTTGTGGATCCACCATGATATAACAAGGAAAACCTCAATAACAAAATAAACATCAAGAACTTACAATAAAATTAATCAAATATGACAGTAACAATACTACAGTAAAATTAATCAAATATGACAGTCAGCCTAAGTCATCGATTTTAATTTCAAATTCTTCTCTGGTGGATAGGATCTTTACACGAACCATACCTCGTTGCCACTCAGAGTTTCCCACTAAGACAAGCCTGTTAGCATTGATCCGTTCAGCATGCTTAAAAACCCTATCAAGTGAAGATAAACCAAGAAAGCAATAAGGACAGAATGCCGAAGATACAAAAATAACTACTTTCTGGCAGAAAGTAGCACCATATTCTAACTGCAACCTCATCAGTTGTAATGATTTTTGAGGCATACCACTTAAGCCGCTTATCTTCTATGAGGTCAACACTGTGGCCCTTCCTTCTAAGAGAGGACACAACCTTGGATGCTGGTCCTTCAAGCTCCTCATCTAATGGGCATACAATGTCTTCTACTTGGCGTGCTAGGTCAGGCACAAGTCCTTTTTCCTTCAGCAACTGCCACAATTCCGGTGCATGACAAGCCATTATTGGAGTCACAATTTTTTTTAAAAAAAAAGGGTTAAAATAAAGAAGAGAAAATATATTTTTTTTAAAATAAAAAGAGTCCTTGAATGGAAAAGGTTCAAAACTTGACAGAACTCAAGAATTTGGGTAAAGCAGTAACTGAAGTGAATTCTCCACTCTGATCAATAAAATTTGCTCTATTTTTTTTCGAAATTGGGAAATCATTTCAAAAGAAGATCATAATTTCTTTCATAAGAAGCATTTTACTTGTCAACTTGTCAAAAACATTAATGGAACAGAAGAAACAAGAGATTTTCATACTTCCACTATAACAGCATCTCCAAATCCAAAACCACAAGCTGGAATGTTATCACTTCCAAACGTAGAGAGTAACCGATCATATCTTCCGCCACCACAAATTGCTCGGAGCTTCCCTTCTCTATCAAATGCCTGGGGGACAGAGAGAGGGAGAGAGAGGGGGGGGGGTGGGGGTGCGGGGCACAAAACATTAGAATAAAGCAGACAGATGGCACAGGAAAGTATTGTCATGCATTTTATTCAAAATTTGCATGTTTGCCTAAGCTAGCTAGATGCCACGATGTTTAGAAAGTACTAAACAAAAGAAAGATTATTTACAAATTTGTGCAAGTCAAAGAAGTATCTAACCAAATTAAGGGTGAGAATCACCAACAACAATAACAATAAAGGTCGGCTACATAAATCTTTTTTTCATTTAGCTCTGTTTTGAGTCATATTTTTTTGTATGATGAAAAAATTCTAAATCTTTCTTTATCACTTCCTCTTATGTTATTTTTGATTTACCTCTATTTCTTTTTTTCTCTACATGTATCAAGTCACTCCTCCACACATGCGCATCTCTAGATCTAAGTTACATATATCCAAACAATCTAAATTGTCCTTTCATTAATTTATCCTCGATTGAAATTACCTCTATCTTTTAACAAATGATTTCATTTCTTATTATATCTTTTCTTGTATTACCACATATTTATCTTAATATTCTCATTTTCGTTACATTCATCTTATGTACTACCCAACATTCCGTGTTATAAAGCATAGTTCGTCTTATAACTGTCCTATAAAGCTTTTCCTTCGATTTGACAGGTATTTTACGATCACATCATATTTCAGTTGCACTTCTCCATTTTATCCAACCTACTTTAATCCTACGTACAACATCATTCTCAACCTCTCCTTTCTTATAAATAATTGATCCTAAATACCAAAAATAATCATTTTTAATAACTCAATTATCTTTAATTTGTACTCTACATTTATTTTTATTTCTAATTATACTAAAATTATATTCTATGTATTCTGTGTTTATCCTACTTAATCTAAAACCTTTAAAGTTTAATGCATTTCACCTACAATTAACTCCAGCCTTATTTTCATTTATTAATACTATATCATCTGCAAATGACATGCATCATAAAATATCATTTTAAAAATATCTAGTAAGCTCATTTATAACTAAAGCAAAAGGATAGGAATTAAGTGTAGATCCCTGATGTAAACCTACTATAATAAAAATTTGCTAATATTACCATCAATAGTTCATATACTAGTAACTACCCCATCATACATATCTTTTATTATATTAATATGCTTAATAGGTACTCTCTTTTTTTCAGCATCCATCATAAGATTTTTCTAGAGACCCTTTTATATACTTTCTCTAAATCAATAAAAACCATATGAAGATCTTATTTCTTTTCCCTATGCATCTTCATTAACTTTCTAAAAAGAAAAATAGCTTCTATGATCGACCTTCCTGACATAAAACCAAATTAATTCTCTAATATTTTTATAGTACATCTCAACCTATATTCAATTACTCTCCCAAAGTTTCATGGTATAACTCATGATTTTGATACCACGATAATTAAAGCTGTTTTGAATATCCTCTTTATTCTTATAAATTGATAATATAATACCCTTTCTCCATTCATTAGTCATCTTTTTAGTTTTAAAATCTTATTAAATAAATTTATCATTTTATTTACTCCAGCATCACCTAAACATTTCCAAACTATTATAGGAATCTTATCAAATCTCACAGCTTTCCTACCTTCATCTTTTTCATAGTCTTATTTACTTTAAATGTCCTAATTTTATGAGTATATAACATAACTTTATCCTTACTGAAGCTAGTAGGGCATCCTAAATTATTTACATAATTTTTATTTAATAATTTATTAAAATATCTTTTTCATTTTTCTTTGATTTTTCTTAACCAAACTTTTTGATCTTTAATGCATTTAATCTGAAACATATCTCTAATTTTTCTCTCTTATTTTTGCAATTCTATATACGTCTTTCTTTCCATCTTTAATTTTTATCTTTTGATATAATTTCCCATATGCCTTACATCTAGCCTCTTGTACTATTTTTTAACTTCTTTCTTAACTTTCTTATAGTTTTCATATGCTTCTCTTTTCTTACATTTAGGTAATTTTTTATAGCACTCTCTTTTAACCTTAACTACTAATTGAACTTTCTTATTCCATCACTAAGTTTCTTTATCATATAGTCTTTTTTTCTTTTGACTCTTTTAACACCTTTACAACTACTTTTCTAATACTATTAGCTATCTCTTCTCATACGATATTAATCTCTTCATCTATACTCCATTTTTTCTCTCCATTCATATACCACCACGTAATCCTTGGATTCTTATATCTTGCAATCTTTTTCTTCTATTTTTGAATACATACATTCATAGCCATTAATCTATATTGTGTAGTTAAACCCTCAACCTAATATAACCTTATAATTTTTATAAAACACTCAATCAATCTTTCTAATAAGAAAAAAATCTATTTGATTAATATTTTATCTATTTTTAAAAGTTATTAAATAAGAGTCTCTCTTTTTAAAAAATATATTGGCTAATACTAAATTATGTCATCGCAAGCTCTAAAATAATATTTCTCTCACCATTTCTATCTCCAAATACATAACCTCTATGTACTCCTTCAAAACCTATATTATATTTTTCTTTTCTTTTATTTTTTATTCTTATTTTCATTTTCATTTTCTTGGACTAACTTCTTTACCTACGCTCGCCCATTAAGATGTGAAAACCCTTGCTTATTTTTTCATCACATTTGGGCGCCAATGTGACGCATCGCTTCCAAAGACCGCTCTAGCTACCCTTACCATTTTTACCATATTCAGGGTCTAATGCAGCATGTCACTTCCAAGGAATGCCCTATCTTTATCGATATTTTCTATTGGATTCATGTTCATAGGGTATGACTATAGTTTTATGCTGATCGTCAACCTATCACAACCCTCTCCCTTTATCCAGCTTGGAACCAGCTATGCATAAGAAACTCATACATAGGAGGAGAAATAAAGGGTGACAATCAAGAAACCCAAATTTTCTAATGCATAAATATCATAACTATGTCTTTGCATCAACTTTGTTTTCAAAATATGTACCAGTTTATACAATACTGGAAGATGTTGTAACTAGACATTATAAGATGGCTTCATACCAAAAAGAGAAAAAGAAAAGGATATTAACCCCTCATGCATTTGTTGTTGCAACAACTAGCATTTGTATTCCTAGTCAAGAGAACATACAGTGTCTTGCTTGCTGGTTCCTAGATCAGCAATGAAGTCTCAATTTATTCTGAATATTTGGCCATGATAGTAATTAGGATGAGCCTTGGTGAACCAAGAGGTTGCGCCATTATGACCTGGATGATACGTGTTCAAAACACGAAACACTCTCTCTAGGGCAAGCCTCATGCGCTAATGCCAACTTTTTTATTTTAGTATGCTAGTAATCAAAATTGTTCACTATGATGCCAAAAAAAAAATGTAAATTAATAGTAAGACAAATCTAACCTCAAAGACTATCCCAGTGTAGTAGGCAAGTCCACGAACTACTGATGCATCGAAATTAATCCATTCAGAATAACCATAATGTTCAGCAAGTGAAAAAAGCTTTTTCAAATCAGTCACAGCTTCACCGTCAGACCCCAAAATCTCTACAAAAGCATGGTGTAAAATATATCATTGAAAATTAAATTCTACAAATTAATACGTCACTAGTATAAATCTGATTCAGTGCCAATATATACAAAGTAATCATTACTTTTAGCTTTTATCACCGAAGACAACTTATAATGCTTGCTTCCTATTTGTTTGAAAAGAGGAAATTTTAGATGATGAAATATTAAATAGTAAAAATGTAGAATACTGAGTCATACGCCTATATTAGAGTAGCATGCAAGACAAATGGATCCTTAAATGGGTATTACTAGAAGTAGCAAGACGCAAAGCTGAAACAGTCACAACAACAATGATGGACACTACAGGGGTACAAGTCCATCATCTTGACTTGTCATGACTCCCTTTATGTGCATCTTATCAAGCTTTTCTGGAGAACATAACTCATTAGAATAAATCAAATAAAATCTTCCTTCGGTTATAATATCTATCTATTTCCATAGATAAATTGATGGTTTGTAAAGGTGATGCAGCCTTGGACAATGATAGAATAGCCCGAGTTAAGACCAGGCATAGATGAGAACATGACACTGAAAAGGCAATGGTATGACAGAGAAGGAGAGGAAGAAGATGGAGGTTTTTAGAGACTTCAGAGGGTAAAGAAGGAAGAAGAGAGCATTGTTGCTCTGTAAAGGGGACAAAACAGCACCCTAATTTAGTCCTAATCAACCAACTTCATTGCAAAGGATTACTTTTCTTAGACGAAGAAGTTTTGTTGATATCACCGTAGACAATACCATGGAGCTTTAGTTATTTATATACTCTCCCAGCAGATGGGTAATTCTAGGAAGAACCATTTATGATACTATGGAATTTATGCCACCAGATATGTGGACAATATGCAGGGATCAGCTACTACAATGAAACCTTCATTCTGGTCAGCATCTGGCATTTCCTCATGCTTGGCCCCTTTTTTCCATAAAAATATAAAATCATACATAATTTGTCATGTCTTACGGACTACTATTCAAGCCTCATCCTACCTAACAAGGGTTGGCTTTGTGCACCTTTTCAATCATACACTTTTCTTTATATCCTCTGTTAAACAAACTTTTTTTTTCTTTTAATCCTCTCTCACAGGTACTATCCAGTTTTCTCAATATTTTAAACAACAAATCACTTAGCCACCAAGGTGTCAGCCTAATATTTTGCATCATGAACTCACGCTTGAGCAAACCACAGGGCTCCTACTTAGCACAATAGCACACAGAAGCTGGTGGCCCACTGGCCACCTGCCTGCTACCTAAATCTTTTATAGAAGTTGGGCTTTCCTCAACTCTTTCCTCCTCTTTACCTGAGAGAAACCCAAAATCCAGTTGAGATCTTTCTGCTCTTTGCCATATAAGTGACTCCTGAGCTCATTTTCTGTACTCATTTGGACTAGTCAAAGTAACATTTCTCAATTTCCCTACAGACCCCCCAAACTTTTTATTATGTTACATCCATCTCATATACCAGCAGTTTCCAAGTAACGCAACATCACTGGTCATACTCTTTCTCTTGTAATTCTCCTTTCTATTCACCAGCATGCAACAATCCCGCAAAACTCCAAATGCATAAAATTGCCAGATCCACCCTCTTGTAGTAGGAGACAGTTCTCCATCCAGCTCTTTGGCATTCCTTTTAACAAAGAGTACCCCAAATATATCTTTTGGCTATTGGTCACTGCATATGCTTTTTCACTTACCAACTCTTTAAAACAACATTCACAATTCTTAGTATGTTCAAGTAATTCAAAAACATGCATCTACGTTCATTGTTCAAATCTAGCATAACTGTTGTTAACAAATTAATTAGCATTACATGGTCTCAGAATGAGAAAGACCACTAATTGCTTGTATAGACCCAAACTTAGAAGCCAAGCATATAATGGAATACGGCTAGGAGTAGAAGCAATAAAGAAGATAACCAAAACAAGGGGCAAGTGTGAAATTTGCAGTACAAGAACAGATTCAGCACCATAAGTTATTGATCTCTCCCATAGAATGCTTACCACTAGTAAATCCTCACCCATTTGACTATGACTACTTTTCAAACTGTTTAGGTCCTAGTAATTGCATCTCTCACTCTCATAATCCATCAAATCACCTAGTGTGATGCTCCATAATCTACTTTTCTCCAAGAGGAACATGTTTAGCTTGATTATTCTCCATAGTAATTGCCTAAGCAAGAAACATTATGCATTGTACAAACAAACCAATTATAAAGATTATCAGCAGAACTGTGATGTGTTCAAGATCACCATATAAGATACAAAATTATGTTTATGTATATTTAAAAACAAACAAAATATGCACCAAAATTTGTCATTATAAAGGAGTCCACTGTGACAAGCAAAGCACTGTAGAATGGCATAAACAAGTAGAATTTATGGTATGATTCACATAAGAAAGTACTTACCATTTTATAAAAAAGAAAAAGTTTAGCAATAAGACAACAAACATCCGCACTCTGAAAATTTCTCAAAAGTAAATTATGAAAGTATGATTGACTTGGAAACTTCTGTAATGGCAAACCTTCAAGTTTGGACAAAGACTTGAGAGATAGGACTTCAACTATTCCCTTGACAGCTTCCAGCGATACACCAGCCAACATCAATTCTTTCTCAACCTCTTCTCTAGAAATTTTGCCCAACTGTCTTACAACAAAATTTAATCATCAAAAAAATAAATGCAAAAATAATCTTACCAAATGGATCGTGGAACATGTTAACATGCATATCTAAGTTTGGATGACAATCTGCATGCCAGAATCCACTGAAATGATTGTTGCATAAAAAAGTATGTAGATACTAAGAATATTAGGAAGTTCGCATGATTATTATATTGAAAATTAATAAGCTGATAGTTTAGGAGTAATTTTAGCTGAAGCAAAAAAGAAAGATTTTTGAAATTTTTATTGGAACATTTTAAAGTATAAACTAGCCAAGGTCAAAAGGGTTATATGCTTGTGATAAAGGACACAAGGCATCTTGGTTACAAACCTTTCATCCAATATATGCTGAACAAGACGAAGTTCATAATTGATGAAGTGACGCAATAGCAACAAAGGGAGAATTTAAGAAAATGAAGATTTAACCTAACAACATAATGTAGGAATGGTGCATTCCCTATACGACTTTAGGTCGTATAGGAATTTGAGACATCTAAGACAAGCTCAAGTACACCATCATCTACATTGTGCACTTGAAGTACTTTTCTATTTCATAGTCATAGAGACTAGAAAGGTTCTCTCAAGTTGTTTAATGTTGATCCATACCTTTGTTGAAAGTAAATGAGCAAATCCTTAAAAGCAACATGAAAGGGCTATAATTAATATTGGAGATCAAGTCTACCATACTGACCCATACCCAACTACATCAGTAAGCTACAGTTACGATATTGAGGTTTGATTCGATTGAACTGAACTGATCCAAACCAAAAGGAGCCGCTTGGTACCGACCCATACTACCTGAGTTTAAGTGGTACTATGATTGAATGAGACAAAGCATTGGCATCCCCTCTCCGTACAGGAGCGTATTGTATTATACCAAGCCAAACCAGTAATGTATAAGTATAATTTTTAGTACTGATTTTGCGGGCCTTACCAGAGACCTTATACAATCCTTGCTCCATTTTTCAGGGGATAGGCAGCTATGGATATGGACACAAGCTCTATTGATGAACAAAAAGGGCACAAAATATATATTGTCAACGGTCTAGCATTCTATGGATAACCTTCATATAAAAAAGTCAAATGAACAAGCGCGAAAATATTGTTGGTCATGAGATATCTAATAAAAGATAAGATACTAATTGTTGGTGAATATTCTTGCTGAAGAAATTATGCTCCACTGACTCCTTGACAAAGCAGACGATTGTGGCACAAGTCATAAGTACTATTTTTTTCCCAACTTGCAACTGGTAATCCTTTGGACCTTGTCAGCCATGTCATTTTCAAACCTTTGTGGATAAGCATTTATCACCACTTGTAACCCCTTTCATTTAATGTTAATGATAGTTGGCAGCTGTAGCTTACTAGCACAATTACAACTGCAGCCCAAAGTTCTTCCTTTTCCTTGCTATCTTTTATCTTCTTAACTCTTGTTTTTCTAGGAATTTGAAAAAAAAAAAAAGACCAATTTATTTCATATTTGCAGGTCAAGCATTTTTTTTTTGGAATTTCAACCATTATACCCCTCATATTGTGACTCCTTGTAAGCACAAATGAGTATTACATATGCATCCATTACCAGCATGTGTGCATGCATCACCAAATTGTGCACATCAACTAAAATAAACGTGCATTCATCTTAAGAGTAAGGGCATTATGGCCCAAGAAAGGCTGCAATGGGTTGATTCCACAAATAACAAGAGCATCAACAAATGCGTCTGATTTGTGAATATTAAATTAAAGTGAAGCGGTGAACTTTTCCACAAAACCCCCTATCTTTTCCTTTCTGTATAACCCTTCTCCTAACATAATTTAGCACATGACACTATCCACCACACCAGACTGCAAAAGTTTAATGTCTCAAAACTAAATGATGTTGATTAATAAAAACTGATAATGCATTCAACCTATCAGAAATGCCATGATAATAATTTGCAAAATCATCTATCATATAGAGCACCTAATAGCTCAAATCCAACTCATTGCAGGCCATAAAGGAAAACAGGTATGTATAACTTTAAGTTGGATGTTAACTGACTTTGTCGACGATGACACAAACTTCTGCGAACAAATGTTCTGGTATAGAATACATTTGCAGCACTGCCTGCAGAACCTGGATGGAGGAAGCATTTTCATCTCAGAAATAGCAATAACATAATAAACTACGTATGGATGACTGTGTCACAAAATTCTTGAAAATTTCTTGAAAAATAGTTAAGCGATTCTTCACTACAAATACTATTAAAGGAGTGCAAAACTAATCATTCATTTGAATGCATTGAAACAGTGCACAATGAGTGAAAGCAACTTTTAACATGGTGAGACATCAATGCTCTAGTCATTCATAATTGACACCATGATCAAATAATAAAAAGCAAAGGCAAAATGCCATGGGGAGAGTTATGTTATTTTCATTAAAAAAAATTCCTATGAATTAAAACAAGCAGTGAAGGCAAACCTACCTTTTTCCTCAATTATTACAACGAAAGAATCAAAGCAATGAAAACCAATAAAAAATAATTAAATACCCTCTTACAATCAGTGATTCCTTTTTCCTGTTTTAGAAATCATTTCTTTAGGAAGCATGCCCCGTCCAAGTTATTCCAGACTATAACAAACTCTTTAAGATGTGCAACTTGGATTCTAATTCAGAATTTTCACTAGTTCTGATGTTTTCTTCGAACATATAGAGGGTATCAGAGTGCTGATTGAACTTACCGTTTCCTTAAAACATTTGAAAATTCATTGTGTTGAAAGATAGAAGCAATGCACTTTATCTGAAAATTGTTCCGTCCCATTGCTGTGCTGTTCTAAAGATAACAAAGAGCTCCAAAATATTTACCTCTGCATATCTGCTGATATGTAAACCCACCGATTGCTAGCTTTATTAAGTCATGTAGATCAAGTGCATTATAACACTTACAAGAATGTCATGTTCATTGCAGAGAGTCCATGAACTTTTTTTCAATTTTCTTTCAAAATTTGTTGATTTCTTGTATGCAAATAGCATCAGCATATGCAACATTTTACAGAAGAGTGGGTGTATCTCAGTTCAGCTATTAGTGTTCTATTTCTCCTTTCTTTTCTGAAAAGTATATGAAGAAATTCAACATTATACCCTTTCAATGACAGATTATGCACTATTAATTAGACGTTAGCGGGTTAAAATTCCTTCATAATGAAAGATAAAATCTTTAAAGGTTCCTTAGATAGTACATGACAAGTTTTTCTAAAGAGGAAGTTATTGATAATTTCATTGCAAAACATGTTTTGATGCAACCATTCAGATTCAGTCAAAGTGCTACCTATTGAGATTCTGTTCAAAAGATTGCACAAAATGTTCAAAAAATTAGGAAGGTTTTCAGATTCTCAATTTTATTGTCATGATTGTGCTTGTGGTACTGCAATTTATTCATCCTGAGAGCCCTTTGTTCTCATTGCTGTTGGTAAGAACAATTTCACTCATGAGATGTTTGCATATTGTTCATCAATGTGGGTAACATTAGTGTATTCCAAATATCTTTCTGTAAATAACTGGATAAATTAAGAGAGCTAGGCAGAAAAGCCAAAGAGATGCTCCCCTATCTCAGGCACTGACCCTGAAACTTAAAATGTCCTATGAAGCTGTCGTAATTTTTTATTGATATTAGGGGGGGAGAGAGAGAGAGAGAGAGAGAGAGAGAGAGTTTGGTTTCCGAAAATTTGTGGTCTAATGCAATTAACTAGACTGTAGTCTTTCTTGCACAGATGTAATAATCAACATAAAATGGCATAACCTTATTGGGCACATTAAAATTTGGAATTATCTATATTAACTATAAGTATGATTCTTAAAGGATAATAATGCACCAAGTTAACTTTACTTCATTTGAGAGGGTTTTGGAAATCACATGATGGTAAGTATGACTTGAAATGTTGTACGATTTCAAAAGAGCATCCATCATGAATGTATACCCTGCCTCAGTCTCTTCCAATGACCTACCTATGTGCCCACATAAAAGTGCTTTTTATGAAACTTATTCCTATAAGAGTTTTGCAAAGGTGTCTAACCTAGAAAAGAGAAGAAAATAAGGGGGTAGGAATGATGGGTATGATTGAGCCAAGTGGATCACCAAACCCAACATGGACCACTCCATATAGGTGTAAGGTTTAGGAGCAAAACTCACCACATCCAGGACTCAATCATGAACTAAAACTTCAAGATAACATGACTTCTAACATGGAAAATTTTGCAAAGTAATAGAAGGTAAAGTCAACATAGGAATCAAAGTCTAACTTCTATACAAATCTGGAAATCTTTATAATACTCATTTTGGAAAAAATTGACCCCGACTAGGAGATTAATCCATTCCTGGACTCTAAAAAGGCAAGCTCATTAGAGGCATTATACCATATCTCTGAACACATTGATAAATTAGGAGAAAGTAAAAAGGATTTTTCATTGCTTTCTACCAATATATCTTTTAACTAAAAAAGGAATTTAACCCGGATTTGGAGACTTGAACCTCACTAGCATAAATAGAGAACTTTTCTAATTATTCAATTAATAAAGAGAAAAGGGACTTAGAACCCAAGTTCACAACTGTTATGTTTTCTATTATTCTCTTTGAGAGCCCCAAGTTAAGGGGATTAAAGGAGCTTCTTTTTCTCTCTCTGATCAGATCAGTACCATGGGATGATTGGTATCAGACAGAGAACTATAGCCTCAACCCTAACAATGACAACCACCTGCATACACCGACAGCAGTTGCTAGGACATCCAACTAAGAAAGATGTCAAGAAAATAGCAACAATAACCAGACCATGAGCTACTAGAGATGAAGACATTTAAGATGAAGGAGAAGGTGCGGCCAATGCAATGGCATTCACATCCCTATTACCTTGACCTACAATGTTAACTTCTAAGAGATTCAAGCCAATCGTACTGCTTTAAAACACTGTTTGAGCCTTAGATATATGTTTGAAAGTATCCGGATGGAGTTCATGGGATAAAAGTCGATAATATGTAAAAGTCAAGACTGACCATATTGATTTGTTTGATTTTCATCCAAGTAGTCAGATCATCTTTTCATATACTGCTCCTTTGTTTGTCTCTATTTTGTGCATCATCTTGCATGTGAAAGAATCGACACTCATATTTTTAGTCCACCTTCCCAACTCTGACTTTGCCTCTATTATTTTCATACCATCATCCCAAATCTTACATAAGTCTAGGTTTGTGAATGGAGCCAGATTATGATTAAGAAGTTCATATTCATCATATTGTTTGAGTTAAATAGCTAGTACCTTTAAGTAAATTAATGGCAATCCCATACAGATGGAAAAATTTGCCACTGAAATCACACATAGTAAACAAGTGCTTAATCCCTGACTCACAAAAAAAATGTGTTTTTACATGCCTGCATGCATATTTATGATTTTCCAATGAAATGCAGATAACTGATCTGATAAGCACATCCTGTATATTTCATGTCCTTTCTTTGAGAGAAAAGGTTGAACCATGGACTATGGTACTCATAATTTTATCGATAACAATATATAAGTAGTTGACAGAACCAGAATACAGGAAATACAAGATACAAACTAAGCACCAAAAAGAGAAGAGAAACTCAAGAAAATCAGTCACCTTGAATCAAGATTGCTTACATAAAATATCTTGTCTTTGACTTATAATGGAACTACCAAGTACCAAATAAACCACTATATGTTGTAAAAGTATTTCAATTTCATTAGAAGAAAAATAATTATTCAGAAACTTTTTCTTGTTCCAATTTTAACTCAAATAACAAAGATTTACCTAAAAGAGTTAGAGAGAGATAGAGAGAGAGAGAGGATCTAAATGTAAACCTTTCGGCTAGACACTCTGATTCCCACATCCAATGATGTGACCCCAAGCCGCTCAAATAAGAGGACAATAGCATGAATAAGTTCAGCCTCAGCCTGTGGTACAAATACCAAAAGGTTAAAAAATAAGATGCAGTTCCAAAAATAAATGCAGCAAATATGAAATTTTCTATTAAAACCCTTGCCCCAAAAAAAAGGGGAAAAAAAAGCATAATGACTTTGCATGATACCCATCTTTTCTTCATTAAGCAACAGGGCACTTAGTAGCAGAAGCTCCTCCAAAAACAATATAACAGCACTTACCAAGGTCTGAAAACTAGGTTTCAGTAGTCTCACTCCAAATGTCAGATTGTTGCCTAAAATTAAAGAAAAATTCAAAGACAAAGAAGAAAATTAAAAGAAGTTATGAATACTTATAGGTCACCATTTTAAAGTTTTCTGCTAACATATGTTCTTTAATTTCAATAATCTTTGATTGAAATTAATATCTCATGTAAGTGAAGTGCACAAGTATTTTTTATCGTGAACAAATATTTATTGTTTATTCTTGACCTTTAGGTGTTTGAAAATCAATTATATATGGCAATTTTAAAGCTTTTCGATGCTAGGCATTTAATTGTCATATTTTTAAAATTGTGGCTTCCTAATAAAATGCACGTAGTTACATTTGTTTATTAAAGAAAAGATGTAATTTATTTAAATGTCTTGAGTTTATTTATTTGCATTAGGGCTCATGATGCACTTCAATAAGGACCTTTTCAAAGACTACATCCTGTTAGTGGTTATGTACTTGAAATCCACCATTTACCTCCTCTTTAAACTCGAGAAGAAGAAAGGAAAACTATAAAAAATTAGAATTATATAACTTATTTACTAAAATAAAGAAAGAAATGACCCTAGTATAATTGTAAACACCAAAATAGTATTTAAAATAAGTATTTATAACTAGTTTTGGTTGAAACCAGCCGAAACTGCCAAAACCACTCTAAACTCAAAACTGGTTCAGTTCTGGTTCTATCGTTGCCAAAACTTAAAACCTTGATTTAGACCACCACCATGCTCTTTTGTTAAAACTCATGATAATTATCAAGACTCTCAGTTGGCATTTCCCTAATGCTGTTTTAGGTCAAGATAGTAGCAACCTACAGGAAGCTGGAACTTGGAAGCAAGAACAAGAAAAGTGCACCAAGTCTATAAAGGAAACGGTATTAAAAATTCCTTGTTGCTAAGACAACAAGGGATCTGGATAGTGTTTCTACGATACAAATTGTGCCTAACAGTCCAAATTCAATTCGCTTTATAAGGTCACATCTCAAGAAAGCCAAGCCATTGTATACACCACTAGAACCTCAGAAGGATGAGTGTTCTTTACACAGTTGATGCATGGCAAGGACGACAAGTGTGAAGAAAGATAGAAGAAAAGGAGAAAGGCTTCCAAGCTGTGAACCCCAAAAACTGACAGTTGTTTCTAGAGCACCAAGGTGCCACTCAAATGCCTATAACTGGAACAATTTCAGCAGTACCGCAAGCCTAACTCTCAGCCACAACAGCAACAAGAACAAAGCCTTTAAGTCTCTGTCACATATTATGATTAGCAATGCCATCTTTTGCATGGCAGCAATATCAGATACCCTGGTTCATTTCAAGCCAAAGAACCCAATAGAAGCCTTCAGAAAAGTAGCAGTTTAATGGATATCTTTACTCCATGCTTCCCATTTGGGAAGCCATGATTGAAAACAGCAGCTGATTGGACATCATCTTTTCAAGTCTCTGCAGCATGGTAACCTTTAATTTTGCAAGACAAGAAATCAATGATCAGTTTTCCAGATTTTATTGCTCTTGCACATTTATGTTGTTCTGAAATTCTTTTGGTGTAAAAATATAAAAAAAATTTGACTTGGCAAAATAGTAAGATAGTGTCATTTGAATGAATTGATTGATTCAATACTAGGATGCTTCCTTGGAACTAAACAAGCAGTTAGACTGATTCATATATACAATACCTCAAAAAAAAAAATAGTGTGCCTTTCAAATACTAATCGACCAATCTTTCCTACCAAGGGCTTTCTCAGTTCCTACCAAAACCCTTTCTCAAAAGTCAAAATTTTCAACTACATTAATGTACGCTCCTTTCCCTCCCCTTTATAGACACTTCAACACTAATTCAACATCTCCAATCATTGTAGCTTCCTCGGACCTTTTTCATGTGTCCATGATATCTCCATGGGTTATTCATTACTTTGGCCTCAATTTGCACAACACTTATGCTTCCTCCATAATATTTGTTCCATATTCCATGCTTCCTACATCTAATATGCTTTTGTCTCAACATTCTCATCTTTACCATTTATTATGTTGTCTACTTATTGCCCAAAAATCTGAAAAATGCAACATTTTGAAAGTTATTCTCATGTATACAATTATCCTTTAAGTCACCTATGTGTTAGTCACAAAACACTCTAGAAGCACCTCTCCACTTCATATACCCAACTCTAGTCCTATTAGATATTCCTTCATGAAAATATTCTTTGTTTCCATTTTTAATCCAAAACTTTGATACCAAACACACCATAACATCTCCAGCATTTCATTTATTACATTAGCATTCTACAGGTTTTAAAATTGGCACAAGTTAGGATGAAAAAACCTTTGAAATGTCATAGCACCAATTTAGTTAGGAGACTAGACCCCTTCAAGCATAAGTTCTACAGATGAAAGAAACTAAAGATAATGACTTTATAGCAGTCCAAATTGAGCAAAAGTGGGAAAAAGAAAATATGTTGGCATTACCTATCACAGTTAAAGTTAAGCATATAAAAACAACATTGCACCATATTCACAAGACATAAAACAACATTGCACCGTATTCACAAGACATAAAACAACATTGCAGAGTTCATAATTTATTGAAATGAAAGCCATGTGTAACATACCCGAACTTTAGAAACACCAATTATATCCATATTCCATTGATAATGTTCACGGCGCCTTCCTCTTGTCATTCGTTCATATCGCCAACACTGCCCTATAGTGAACCATTTCAATGGAAGGGAGATAGATTTCTATACAAGAAAAAAATATTTAAAAGATCAAATCAGGATAGTTTTAAAAGTCAGTCCCATACTTATACAAATAATTTAACATAATAATTTGCACTTCCAAAGCTTATGTAAGGTTGAAATGAAGGTATGATTGCATGCAACACAGACAAACAGGTCCATATGTTCCATGCTCAAAACAATATTTGTGAAACAAGAATTTTTAAGTATGATACCCCTGCTTTATCACAAGACGTGCCAAAGAAGGAGTGATCTCAGGCCTCAAAACAACACGACGACCCCCTTTGTCCTCAAAATTGTACAGCTGGCATAAAAAAGCAATAAGTCACCTAGTTAATTCTTATGAAATATTTCAAACGTACCCTTCAGGCACAACAATGACCATAACTCAGCAAAAAAGGAATAAAGAAACCAGAAAAAGAATAGGCTAGCTCCAGAATACAATTCTTCAACATTCATGAATGCTCCCAAACAATGACTTTTCAAACAAGCTTTGTTGTTAATTCCACTGCAGGGAAATTTGATTATCAACTTAGAAAAGATCTTCAAACAATGAAACTTTTATTATGTGAAAAAAGATTTTTTTTTTTCCAGTATGTGTTTGTATTAGCACATCTTGTGCTGATTTGTTTTCAATTCATTTAAGACGAAATGTATTAGTATCTTCTCTGTACTCTTCCCTAACCTCCTGGTTTTATAAAATTCTTATAAGCTTTCAGTCTCTCGCCAAGAACCACATCAAAAAACCAAATGTTGTACTCAAGAACAAACATCAAAGAAACAGTATCTACTTACTTGCTGCGTGATTTCCTCACCAGCCTTCCTGATAAATAGAGCCTCTGACTCAAGAACCGGGAAGTCGACCTCCTCAAACGAAAGCAGCCGAGACACCTACCAAGAAAGTGGAAAACACCCAACGAGAATAAAACCAAACAACTGATGTGCAAAACCCCGAGAACTATCATCAACAGCCAACACTTAACCACATTACCTCTCGAAAGTTCTGGAAGAGCCAGTTTCGGAGCCGCATGTCCTCCGGAGGGAAATCTCTCGTCCCCCTCGGGGGATTGACATCGATTACCGATGTTTCCTTTCCCGTGGCCCGCGGGGGTGGCTCTGCAACCTCATCGGCGTCGTCTGGAGAGGGAAACGGAAAGAATTGAGGGATGAAAACCATCGCAGGGAAGAGCGATGGGAACGTGGAGATGAGAGAGTGGTGACCTCACCTTGGGTGGCGGTGGAGGAGGAGGAGGAGGAGGAGGAGAGGAGGCGGAGGCGGAGACGGCGGATGGGGACGGCGGCAGAGGGGCGGAGAAAAGGTGCAAAGGGGAGGCGGGGGCGGAGCAGGAGGTGGTGGAGGGGAGGGAAAGCGGACATAGTTTCGATTTCTTACTGGGGGTGGGAAGGAGGGATAAGAAAAACGCTGGGTATCGGAGGGCGGGCAAGGTAGAGGATCAAGCGGTTCGATTCCTCTACGGGGAAGTTTAGTTGTGCACTTGTGCATGGATTCCGGGCGGGCGATTTCGGACCAAACTAGCGGTCTAAGAAAAAGAGCCGCATACGCGTCCCGCTTACCTGATTAAATACCAGGAAAAAAAAAATGAAAGGGTTTTCAAAAATAAAAGAGAGCAACGAAGAAGGGGAAAGATCGAGCTTCTATTATTTAAAAGTTCTATAAAATATAAAGAGAAGGAGAAAAAAAAAAACTTTAGTACCTGATCAAATAAAAGAAAGTAAAGTAAATTCTTACATGATTTAAAAATTATTGTTATTGAAATTTTTGAATCCCTCTTAAACCCTTCATTTTTCTACCTAAAAAACTTTTTTATATTTTCCTCTACTTTTTTTTTCAATCCATATCCTAAACAACCCCGTAAGGTTGGGTGGAGAGTAAGTGTTTTACAAATAAAAAATATTTGGTTCATGAAATCTTTTAAATTTTCAATAATCTTTTCATGGAGATTAGGTAATTTCATATGGACAAAAATTCGTTCTCCGACTTAAAAATAGTGCACGTTAAGATCCGGATAGCACTCTTCGTCCGATAGACCTGCAAGGCAGTCCTCACACAAAAATCACAAGGGGTGGTCCTGCGGAAGACCCTCCGACGCCCAAATCAATGAAGATTCTGAACAAACATATGAGAGAAGAAAGCTTCAGTAAAGGATCTTCCTTTTTGGCATGATTTTTCAGGAGCAATGACCTTTGCTAGAGTTATTTTTTTGGGCTTAAATTGCCTTCGAAAACATCCCTGGGAGGGTCCCAGGACTTGATATTTGTAAGCTGCAAGGAGGTGAGCCATTACCTGATTTCTCAAGCACGTTTTAGGGAGTTGGCATCCGATAAGGCCGGAATCCCAATAGTTACAGGGATCGGCAATTGATGAAGCTATCCCGTTGATCATGAACGGAGTGCTATATTTGGCTCGTTTTAGTTTTGGGAGGCTCTTTCCGTAATTCTTGCGATCAGTGGTTCATCCGGCGTGGTTTGAAGTAGCAATGGCGCTTACGTTGAAGAGAGAGGATTGGTCTCGGCGAGGTACTAAGATAGCTCGTCCTGCCGAGGTTCAGATATAGCTCAGCCTTTCCGAAATACTAAGATAGATCGGCCAGATGATTCGGCTTTGAAGTTTGGCCAATAGGTCGGCTCTGTAACTCGGCCTTAGTTCGGCCATATAGTTTGGCTCAGTAGCTCAGCCTTAGTCATCGGGCATGCTTATTGATGCGGTGATAATTTTTTCTCGTATCACATGCCTCCTCACTCCCTAGTCTGAAGCATAGGTTCGGGCATAAGGAGTAGAGTCCATGATTGCTCAATCTGATTGGTGGGATTTGAACCAACAGAGGCACGACATGATGGCCCCATAAATGTCAAGCCGGCATCTAGCTAGGCGAAACGTGGCCAAATCGAAGGTTAAGGCACATGGTAGATGAACCTTGATTATGCAAAGTTTTTACTTGGCTTTGCTAAGGTATGGAGAATATTGCTCGGCCATGCCGAGGTAGGGAGAAAAATTTGTTCGGCCGTGCTGATGTTCGAGAAATTTTTACTTGGCCTGCCAAGATACGGAGAAATTTTTACTTAACCCTGCCAAGGTACAGAGAATGATGCTCAGCCCTGCCGAGGTATGGAGAAAAATTTGCTCCATCATGCCGAGGTTCGGAGAAATGTTTCTCAGCCATTTGAGGTATGGAGAAATTTTTATTTGGCCCTACCAAGGTATGAAGAATGTTGCTCGGCCATGCCGAGGTACGGAGAAAAATTTGCTCGGCCGTGCCGAGGTACGGAGAAAAATGTTGCTCGATCGTGCCAATGTATGAAGAAAAATTTGCTCGTCATGCCGAGGTTCGGAGAAATGTTGCTCGGCCATGCCGAGGTTTGTAGAAAAATTTTTACTTGGCCCTGCCAATGTACGGAGAATGTTGCTCGGTCCTGTCGAGGTACGGAGAAAAATTTGCTTAGCTCTGCCGAGGTACAAAGAAAAATTTACTCGGTCGTGCCAAGGTACGGAGAAATGTTGCTCGACCATGCTAAGGTACGGAGAAAAATTTGCTCGACCGTGCGAGGTTCGAAGAAAAATTTTTACTTGGCTCTAACAAGGTACGAAGAATGTTGCTCGACCTTGCCGAGGTACGGAGAAATGGACCCGTAGGTCAATGATTGGGCGAGACCTGCCTTTCATCCATAACTCAAAGAAAATTATTATTCAATAAGAAATATTTGAATCGAAGAGTGAAGTTTTATTACAATGAGCAAAATGGCTCGGTTTAGGCATACTTCACTGGTAATAACTCGGGGTTTAATTTAGTTCCATGTCTTTGGGGTACTGTATCTCTAGAAAGTCTTCATTGCTCGAAGATTATCCGAGTTCCATATCCTAAGGATACTGTATCCCTTGAAGGTCTTCATTGCTCGTAGATTATCTGAGTCCCATATCCTCGAGGCACGGTATCTCTTAATGTCTTCATCTGAAGAGGTAAGCCCCTCGCACCGAACCATTTCAAATCGGTTCTCCTCTTCGCTTGGCCGTATCTGGAGGGCATTGCTAATCGTTTGAATAGTGTCAATCGCCTATAGGTTTAGTGTGCATAGTTGTCGTTGCAGCCGTCATCTCGAGCAGTAGAAGAGTTGGGACGAGGGGATCGTGGCCATGGTGTTGAATTGGCATGAAAGAATACTAGAGGTAAGGAGCGAGCCCGATGGGATCTTAGCAGGCTACTATCTCTCCCCTTTGCGGTGTTGGTTCAACTTTTCTATGGCCGAGCTGTTGCGGGAGGTCGGTGGCTTCAAGTGGGTTGGGCAGGGGGACCATCGGTAGGATCGAGGTGACTAGCCCACTAGGAAGCTACTGAGAGGATGCAGCAGAAAGAAGACCCCCAAGAAGCCTTTGCACCAGTTGTACCAGGGCTTGAACTAGTTGGACCAGCATGGCAAACTGGTCCTATGTGACCGGGGCGGCTGGCGGTGGAGGAATCTTGGTTGACGATGGCTGCGAAGGCATCGTGTGATCAGCCTTTGAGAGGTGGCCTGATCAAGAGCGTCTATGATTGCTCTCTTACGGTTGGCCATTAAAGAATCGTCCTTCTTGTATGGAACCTGTTGCTGCCAAATCACTTGTGATGAGCGTCGGGTGAGTTGAGATCTTCACGGGCCTTCGAGAATACAGAGAGGTCACCGTCTTCCTTCGAGAGCCTGCAAAAAGTCCTGGACCGGTGGTTCCGGTGGGGACCCTTCGACGCTCAAGTCAGTGGGTTATAGAATAGAATGTGGTATATGAGTAGAGCTTGAAAAAGAGAGAGATCCCTCGCGTTGAGCTCGGGTCCTCTTCTTATGCCTGTCCGGGGGGTCACGCTTATCTCATTCCGTTGGAACCGTCGAATCTGCTTTGTTAGGATGAGCTCCATGAACGGCGGGCGAGTGAACTGTTGCTGAATGGATGTCGTGTATATCGGCAACTGCAGGGTGTGTTGGTGATTTCCCGTGATCTTAGTAAAATGGATGAGGAAGATATGCGGTGGTTAGTGTCCCAGATCCCTAGGTACAGTATTCGAGACCAGTTTTATTATACTGGAGGAAATCGTGCAACGTTGAGGCCGAAGATAGATGCCGGAGCTAGAGTCTGAGGCCAGAGCTAGAGTCCGGGCCGAAGCTAGAGGCCGAAGCTAGAGGCCAGGGGCTAAAGTCCGAGGCCGAAGCTAGAGGCTGGAGCTAGAGTCCTGGGCCGAAGCTAGAGGCCGGGGCTAAAGTCCGAGGCCGAAACTAGAAGCTGGAGCTAGAGGCCGGAGCTAGAGTTCGGGGCCGAAGCCAGAGGCCGAGGCGAGGATGCCGTCGCCAGAAATGAGCTATTAACTCATCCGGCTCCAGGAATTGCGCAAGGTGTTAGGTTGCCGCTTATAGGGGATGATCAGCCACATCAGATGCCCCCCACCCCTGAGATGGGCGGGCGTATAGTTGCCAGCGAAAGGGGTGCTAATATCCACTAGGTGGCTGATCTGCATGCCCATCATTTCGTCCATTCAAGCTGTTGGGATTAAGTAAGATTTTTCTCGAGCGAGGGGTTATAAAAAGGTAGGCATCATCATTACGGTGAGGTCACCGCTATCTCTTTATTGGTGGTGTTTTTCGTGTTTCTCGCACCGAGTGGTTGCCAGAGCGATTTCCAATAGAAAGCGAACATATGGCCAAACCGGATATCGGCGGGATGATTTGAAACGGGGGTATAAAAAGGGGAAATCATCCCTATCCTACCTTTTCTTGCATTATAATCTATGACCTTGAGTCTGCAAGAGCCCGTTTATCTCCTATTTCTGTTTATCTCCCGAGCTTTCTTCTTCAATCTCGATTCAAGTTCTTCAGGTTAGTCATGGCTTCTTCACCTTCCTGATCTTCTTCCAATCTTGGGGATTATTCCCCTGTCCCTTCACAGCCTTCCCCTTCTCCGGAGCTTAGCTGGTCCTCTTCATCCTCCAACCATTCTCCATTGGAATGGCGGCGAGCGACCGGATGACCCACGGCTGGGATTCGTCCGGCAGCCGACGGGCCCCACCTCGGCGCCGTTCGGCCGTCGCCGGTCCGTCTACCGCTGCCCAGGAGTCCCCTGAATGGGCTGCCTCTACCATGTCGGCCCAAGACATCTTGAACCTTAGTGCCAAATATAATTTCCTTCCTAACATTCGTCTGTCCTATCCTACTCCTGACGACAGGGTAACTTCTTCTCATCCCGGGAGGGTTGCCTTGTATGGAGCTTTCTTTAAGGGGGCTTCGGTTACCCGTCCATCCTTTCATCCTCAACCTCTTAGACATATACTCCTTGGCACCCGTGCAGTTAGTCCCAAATTCTATCCGAGCCATCGTTGGCTTCACAGTACTTTGTCACCTTTATGGTATAGAAGCTAGCATCTCTTTGTTCCGTAGCTTCTACACACTTCGCAAGCAAGCGGGATGGTGGTCCTTTGCTCCTAGACCCACTAGGATTCTTAGACTATATCTTTCCACCTCCATCAAAGGTTGGAAAGATAGGTTCTTTTTTGCTGACATTGAGGGGGTGAGTGGGATCTGGGGAACACCCAACACTGACGCAAACAGAGACTCTTCTGTACTCCCGAGGGATCGAATGGCATTCGGGCAGCTTCTGACTGCCAATATCCCTCGGTGCAACCAGCTCCTAACCGAAGAGAACCTTCGTCTTGCTGGCCTTATTCCATCTAGCGGTGAGTGGTCAATTGCTCACCTTGTTTTTTCTGTTCTCCTCTCTTCCCTTTCCTTCTCTCTTCCTTTTTCTTTTCTTTTTTTGAAAAAAAAACTCATATTTCCTTTTTCTTGGTATAGAAATGGCTCCATCACTTCACGAGATAAGACAGGCTGCCACAAGGAAAAGAAAAGTTAAGGCAGATGGGGCCCTTGCCGCAAGGAGGGTCATCACCAAGACTGCCAGGAGGGCCAAGGCCGAAGAGGCCTTTGGAAGGGGCAAGACTGAGGGAAAGGCAAAGGTAATAGAGGCCTCCAATGGGAGCGAGGTGGAAAGGGCCGAAACCAACAGAGCCCTAGGAAGCGAGGCGGCAAGGGTCGAGGCTGGAGAGGTATCAGGGCAGAACGAGGCGGGGGAAAGAGATCTCCCTCATTCGCCTTTACCAGTGTTGCATCCGCCTCCTATTGATATAATTGATATACCTCCAGAGAAGGGGACTAAAGAGCCATCTCCACGGCACATGGTCACCGAAGCGGAACCGGCCGACTCAGCTATAAGGCCAACTCCGGGGGCCGCCGTATCTCCCGAAGGGGCAGCGGTCGAGGCGTCTCCACCAGTAAAGGCGCCAGAGGAGGCAGTGTCGGGAGCTGAGTCCTCGTTTATATCTATAAGGCCGGCGGAGGGGGATGGCGTCGATTTTTTATTTCAATCCATTCTGACACGCCATAGCCGTTGGGCTGAGCAGACATTGGCTCAGGCTTCGGTGCCCGAGCTGCATGGATTCCTTCGACACCAAGGGAGATCGACTTTCTTCCGGGAGGCGTCCGTGGCGCATCTTTGGGTAAGCATTGCCCCATTGTCAAAGCTTTTGTGACTGTTTCTTTATCTAATTTGAGCAATTTGATCAGGCATTGAATTCCATGACCGCTATAAGGGGCCTTTGGTCCCAGGCCGAGGCCGCTCTCGATCAATCTATGGAGGAAATTCAAGAGATTCGAGCTAGAGCGAAGAGGGCCGAGGCAGTCCTGGAGGAGGCTCGGGCGGAGACGGCCCGGGCGCAAAAAGCTAAAGCTGAAACCGAGGCCGCCCGACTTTGTATCCTAGCACGGGCTGAGAAGGTGAAGGAGGCGCTTGAAGTGGCTCAGCGTCAGGCGGCCAATGAGCTTGACAATGCTCAAGTGGCAGAGGAAAAGCAAAGGGTGGCTAAAGAGAGTCAGAAAACCGCTGAAGCAGAAGTTTACCTGTTACAGCACCGGCGGCACTCTGCCACCATTGAGATCAAAGTGGCCGAGGAAAGGGCCGAGAATGCCGAGGAAATCGCCCGCCAACGAGACGCCAAGGCAGCACATCTGAAGGTGGCAGTGACCGAGGCCGAAAGGAAGGCTGACGAGGCTGAGAAAAGGGCTACTAAGGCTGAGGAGAAGGCCACCGAGGCCGAGAAGAAAGCTCTCGAGGCCGTAGAGGACTTTAGGAAGTCCAAAGCCTTCAGTAGGGAGCTGGCCGAAACAACTGCATTTGCCTACGATTGCGGCTTCCAAGACTGCAAGGAGAAAATATGCAAACTCTACGGCCTCGAAGGAATTGAACAGCTGGAGCCGGACAAAGTTCCCGAAGATGATGACTTAGCTCTGGCTCAACCTTAGTTTCTTTTGTTTTCTTTATATTGTATTAAGTCCGATTTAATCGGCAGTTTTGTAACTTCCATTAGCAATGAAAATTTCTTGCTCAGTTCTCGTCTTGATTTGTATCGTGAGCAACTATCGATGAGTGGATATGAATAAGCCATAGTGGCCGCTATCAAGGCCATAGGCGGTCATAGCTAATAACCACACTCGTGTGACCTGAGGGCCTTGAGAAATGACCTCGTGCCATAGGTTATCGACACCGAAGGGTAGCACTAGCGCAAAGTCGATTAAGGGGCTATCACCAAGAGGTCGGGTGGTGCCAAGGCACAGGTAGGCCGACACAGACGAGGGGCGAGGGCCTTTCGAATGGTTAAACTTCCAATATCGACGCGGACTCGAGCTAAACACCGACGCGGAATCACGTTAAGGTACCGATGCAGAGTCAAGCTAAGGTGCCGACATGGAATTGCGTTAAGGTACCGACGCGGTGTCGAGCTAAAGTGCCGACGCGGAGTCGAGCTAAGGTACCGATGTGGAGTCGAGCTAAGGTGCCAATGCGGAGTCGAGCTTGAAGGCTTAGAGTGCCGAGGGGAGACTCGGGCTTGGAGTGTCGACACGGAGTCGGGCTTGAGTGCCGATGCAGAGCCGGGCTTGAGTGCCGACGCGGAGCCGGGCTTGAGTGCCGACGCAGAGCCGGGCTTGAGTGTCGAGGGGAGACTCAGGCTTAGAGTGCCAAGGGGAGACTTGGGCTTAGAGTGCCGACGCGGAGCCAAGCTTGAGTGCCGAGGGAAGACTCGGGCTTAGAGTGCCGACACAGAGCTGGGCTTGAGTGCCAACGCAGAGCCGGGCTTGAGTGCCGACGTGGAGCCGGGCTTGGAGTGAGTAGCAAGATCACTCAAAAATATGTCAATGAAAATATTCTGAATAGCACTCCGGCGGGCAGGTTCAAGCTAAGAAAATAACAAACTACTGATAATACCGACGTAGGTTATCTGTGTTCCACGTGCGGGGGAGAGGCTTCTCGTCTAGCTCCTCAACTTTGTATGCTCCATGATGAAGCACCTCTGTGACTCGATAGGATCCTTCCCATCTTAGCGCTAACTTGTCTCCTTCCGTCGGCTTTGATATCTCGGCTCGTCGAAGGACTAGGTCTCTGAGATGGAACATCTTAGGTTGTACTCGGGCATTGTAGATCTGGCTGCCTGCTGATGGAAGGCCATCATCCGGAGTCGCGCTCGGTCACGTAGCTCTTCTACTAGGTTGAGGTTGGCCCGCAACTGATTTGGATTGTCCCCCTCACTGTGCAACTTCGTACGGGGGCTTGGGATACCTATCTCCACAGGAATAACAGCTTCGGACCCAAAGACCAGGCTGAAAGGAGTCTCTCCGGTGGGGTCTGTGGCGTTGTATGGTAGACCCACAGCACACTGGGAGTTCTTCCACCCATCGTCCTTTGCAATCTAACCGAGCCCTAAGTCCTTGGAGGATGATGCGGTTGGTCACCTCGGCCGCACCGTTAGTCTGAGGATGCTCCATAGAGGTGAACCACTGATGAATGCCTAGTTCGGTACAATACTCCCGGAAGGCCGTGTTATCAAACTATCGGCCGTTGTCAGTGACGATAGTATGCAGTAGCCCGAACCGGCATATTATAGACTTCCAAAAGAAGGATCTCACCTTGCCCTCGATAATCTTGGCGAGTGCCTCGGCCTCGATTCACTTGGTGAAATGGTCGACGACTACCAGCAAGAATTTGCGCTGACCGAAAGCTGGAGGGAATGGTCCCAGGATGTCCATACCCCACTGGGTGAAGGGCCAAGGGGGTCAGCTGAGAGGTCGGTTGGCGTTGGATGTTGGCATGGCGTTGGCAACTATCACACTTCATGACGAGCTCGGACGATCCTCCCTCATTGTTAGCCAGTAGTATCCTTGTCGCAAGGCTTTATACGCCAGAGCTCTGCCCCCCAGATGGCTTCCGCATATGCCTTCATGTATTTCTCGCAAGATGTAGTCCACTTCCGTGGGGCCGATGCATTTGAGGATCGGGTACGAGAATGATCTTCGGTAGAGCTTTCCGTCCATCATCAAAAATTTCGGGGCCCGCCTCTTGAGCAGCCTAGCCTCTGTCGAGTCGAAGGGTGCTGTCAGTTAGGTACCGGATATAAGTGTCCATCCATGAGGGCTCTTGCTCGACCGGTAGGATCTCCTCAATGGCTTTGATGCTTAGGGCTTCCAGATGCTCCATGTAGGTTCTTCCCAATGTCCCATCGACTGAGGTAGCAAGTCGGGACAGGGCATCAGTTCTGGCATTCTTCCCCTGAGGAATATAATTGACGCTGAAGTAGGCTAAGGGAGAGGCTTGTCACTGCACCATACTCAAGTCACAGGACATAGTAGGATCCTGCGCCTCGTATTCTTCAGTGATTTGGCCAGTAACTAGCTGGGAGTCAGTGAATTCTCTAAGGCGCTTCACTCCGAGCTCTTGAGCCAATCTTATCCCCGATAGTAGGGCCTCATACTCCGCCTGGTTGTTGGTAGCTGGAAAGAGAAAGCGAAGAGCGCACTCGGTTACAACTCCATCTAGGTTGGCCAGGATGAGGCCCGCTCCACTCCCTTGGGAATTTGACGCTCCGTCCATATGGAGGATCCACTCATCCTCCTAAGCTCCAGGAGTTGGGGGGTTTGCATGGGAGTCTTCTGGTTGCTCCTCGCTCCAGGTACATTCGATCAAGAAATCTGCCAGGACCTAGGATTTCATAGCCGACCGGGGATGGAAAGATAGGTCGAATTCTCCAGCTTAAGCGCCTACTTCGCCAGTTGGCCCGAAGTGTCTGGACGAGTGAGAATCGTCTTGAGTGGTTGGTCCATGACTACCACGATCGGATGAGCTTGAAAATAGGGTCGTAGGTGCTGGGCAGATACGATCAATGTGAAGATAATATTCTCAATCCTCGAATACCTGGTCTTCATGTGAAGCACCTTACTGGTGTAGTACACCGGCTTTTAGGTTCCGTTAGTGTCCATGTAAACCAGCATGGAACTGACAGCAGGGAGAAGCCGCGAGGTACAGAAGAAGTTCTTCTCTACCCTTTGGCTTGGATAGCATTGGCGGGGTGGATAGAAATTCTTTTAGTGCCTCGAAGGCCTTCTAGCATTCCCTCGTCCATTCGAATCCGTTGACTTTGTGGAGTGCCTTGAAGAAAGGCAAGCACCTCTCAGCGGACCTGGACAGAAAGCGGCTCAAGGCTGCCACCCTTCCCATCAAACGTTGCACTTCCTTCTTGTTGGAGGGAGGTCTCATGTCCAGAATAGCTCGTACTTTATCAGGGTTTGCCTTGATCCCTCGTTGGGTCACCATGAAACCCAAAAATTTGCTGGTCGTCACCCCAAAAGCACATTTGCGTGGGTTCAGCCTCATCTAGCATCGACGGAGGTTACCGAAGGTCTTTGTTAGGTCGGCAATATGGCTGGTGGCGCGGACACTTTTTTTCAACATGTCGTCCACGTATACCTCCATGTTGTGCCTGATCTGGCCCTCAAAGACTTTGTTCATTAGCCTTTGGTAAGTGGCCCTCGCGTTCTTCAGTCCGAACGGCATCACCTTGTAGCATATAGCCCCTTCTCGGTTATGAAAGAGGTAGCTTCTTCGTCCGTCGGGTTCATCCTGATTTGGTTGTACCTAGAGAAAGCGTCCATGAAACTAAGGGTCTCATGGTCGACGTAGCGTCTATCAGTTGATCGATTCGAGGTAGAGGAAAACTGTCCTTCGGGCACGCTTTGTTGAGGTCGGTGAAGTCTACACACATCCTCCAACTTCCGTTGGCCTTACGGACCATCACGACATTAGCTAACTAATCGGGGTAGTGAGCCTCCTGAATATGGCCTGTAGCTGTCAACTTACGGATTTCCTCGTCGACAGCCTTCTGCCTGTCTGGAGCGAAGCTTCTCTTCTTCTGTCGGACAGATCGACACTCTAGCTTGAGGTTGAGTCGGTGAGTGATTATCTCTTCAGGGATGCCTAGCATATCAGATGACGACCATGCGAAGACGTCGGAGTTGGCATGCAAGAAAGCAAGGAGCTGATCACGGCCTCCTCTGGAAGCAATGCCCCGACTTGGATGGTCTTCGCGGGGTCTTCTCCCAAGGGGAAGGTCAGGAGGTGCTCGGCTGGCTCCCTTCTCTTCTCCATGTCTTGGGGGTCGGTCAGTTCAGGTGCAGTTGCCGATGTTGTCTCTTACGGACTGGGGGCTAGGTGGTAGCAGAGTGGTACCGGGCTTTGCTCTCCCCTCATCTCTCCTACTCCTTCGCTGGTGGGGAACTTCACAAGTAGCCTCTTGGTGGAGATGACAACATCCAACAAGTTCAAGCCAAGTCTCCCCAAAATAGCATTGCATGCCAAGGGGACCCGCACCACCAGGAAGTTCATGAGAACCATGCTCTGGCGTGGCGGGGTTTCGGCTGTAACAGGGAGAGTAATTTCCCCTTCGACCCAGACTGAATCCCCAGTAAAGCCCATCAATAGAGTGGTGATGGGTAGAAGAGAACTTGCAGGTAAATTCATTCTAACACAAGCATCATAACTTAAAACATTCACTGGGCTTCCACTATCAACCAAAATCCGCTTTACAAGATGTTTGGCGATCGTCATAGAAACGACGATGCTATCATCGTTTTTATTCACTACCCCCTCTAGGTCTTTTTTGGAGAAGGAAATTATAGAATTTTCATCCTCCTCTCGCTGTCTTTAAGAACCGCTGCCTGCCCCCCAGGAGATCATGGCCACCGTCTTCTCTGTTGGGGCGTTGTCTAAGACAATCTGTTGCGTGGGAAGTGCTGATGGACCCGCGGTAGTAGGGTTCCCCCGATGAATGAACTTGCCTAGATGGCCTTGCTGGACAAGCTCCTCGATAGCTTTTTCAGTTGGCGGCAATCTTTAGTGTCGTGACCATAGTCTCTATGATATCGACAGTAGACTTCCTTACTACGGGGGACCCCTGATTTCATTGGAGGTGGGCGCCGAAAGTAGGGCTCTTCCTCGATCTCTAATAAGATGTGAGATATCGGAGCGAAGAGGGGTGTGAAATGTTCCTTGGGAACAAGTGTTTGGGGCCGGTTATCCGAGCGACGAGACGGCTCAGGCTTTCTGGACTGTCCTCTAGCAGGTTCCATGGGCGTTGACTTCTTGCTGGAACTCTTGTCGGCCTCCCTTCTGGAAGAGTCTGCTTTGTCGGCGCGAATGTACTTTGTGCCCGGTTTAGTAGCTCAGCGTAGGAGCTGGGGGGCTTTTTATCCAAAGAATACACAAATCTGGATGGGCGAAGTCCTTGCTTCAGTGCTAGGGTGCCTACGGAATCCTCCAAGTTATAGACCTCGAGCGCGGCCTCCTTGAACCGAGCCACGAAGTCCTTCAGAGTCTCACCGCTCCTTTGTTGGACAGCGAACAAGCTATCGACGACTCGAGGGATCTTTCGGCATGCGTCAAAGTGGGCCAGGAAAGATCGCTCGAGTTGCTTGAACGAGTTGATGCTATGTGGTGGCAGACGAGAGTACCAGGCACACGCCGCCTTACGAAGTGTGGCTAGAAAGGCAACACATAGAAGAGAGTCTATCGCCCTTTGGACCTGCATGAGGACCTTGTAGCTCTCCAAGTGGTCCAGAGGGTCCGTCGTGCCATCGTATGGGTCCAGTTGGGGAAGACGAAACCGGGGTGGGACTGGCTCCTCCATGATGCGCCGAGAAAGTGGGGGATGGTGGTCGTAGTCCGCCTCAGCTGGGTTGGTGATCCGACGGCTGAGTTCCTCCAATCGCTGATGATACTCGTCAAGCCGTTGCTCGGCCCGACGAGTGGCCCTCTTGCTCGAGTCTCCTTTAGAAGAGTCAGAGGATGAGGATGAAGAGGCCCACCGGTGTACAAAGTGCACATGCCGTGGCTCTTTCTCACTACGTCGCCTGTGAGAACGATCAGAATGGGGGAGAGGGACCGCTGTCGCTTTGAGGCTTCCCGACGAGAAGGTTCGAGGAGCGAGTGATGGGAGGCCTCAGGAGGAGTCCTGCCCTGATCAAGCTGACTGGCTCCATGACCCTCCTTATGAAGCGGAGGGGGTTGAGGTGGCAAAGGCATGGCGGCGAAGCAGTGTTTCTATAGTCCTCGCACCACCGTCATCAGATCTTGTACCTGACTAGCTAGGACGTCAAGCCGATCGACTGGCCAGCCGATGGTGGTGCAAGAGGCGGAACATGGGTGTTGGCCTATGATTGCTCAGCCCGCTGAGGTGTTCCGCGGGATGGCTGGTGGAAGCTTCTTGAGCTCGCATCGTCACCATCCTCTTCCTCGCAGAAATCGAGGGGTTGCAGATGCGTGAAGGTGAACGTCTGTCTGCCAGCCCCCTTACCTGGCGCGCCAATTTGTTGCTGCCAAATCACTTGCATGAGCGTCAGGTGAGCTGAGATCTTTACGGGCCTTCGAGAATGCAGAGAGGTCACCGTCTTCCTTTAAGAGCCTGCAAAAAGTCCCGGACCGGTGGTTCCGATGGGGACCCTCTGACGCTCAAGTCAGTGGGTTGTAGAATAGGAATGTGGTATATGAGTATAGCTTGAAAAGAGAGAGAGATCCTCCCTCGTTGAGCTTGGGTCCTCTTCTTATACCTATCCGGGGGGTCATGCTTACCTCATTCCGTTGGAACCGTCGAATCTGCTTTGTTAGGATGAGCTCCGTGAACGGCAGGCGGGTAAGCCGTTGCTGAATGGATGCCGTGTATATCGGCAATTGCAGGGTGTGTTGGTGATTGCCCGTGATCTCGGTAAAATGGATGAGGAAGATATGCGGCAATTAGTGTCCCATATCCCTAGGTATGGTATTCGAGACCATTTCCGTTATACTGGAGGAAATCGTGCAATGTTGAGGCCGAAGCTAGAGGCCGGAGCTAGAGTCCGAGGCAGGAGCTAGAGACCAGAGCTAGAGGCCGGAGCTAAAGTTCGGGGCCGAAGCTAGAGGCCGGAGCTAGAGGCCGGGGCTAAAGTCCGAGGCTGAAGCTAGAGGCTGGAGCTAGAGTCCTTGGCCGAAGCTAGAGGCCGGAGCTAGAGGCCGGGGCTAAAGTCCGAGGCCGAAGCTAGAGGCCGGAGCTAGAGTCCTGGGCCGAGCTAGAGGCCGAAGCTAGAGACCAGGGCTAAAGTCCGAGGCCGAAGCTAGAGGCCGGAGCTAGAGTCCTGGGCCGGAGCTAGAGGCCAGAGCTAGAGTCCGGGGCCGAAGCCAGAGGCCGAGGCGAGGATGTCGTTGCCAGAAACGAGCTATTAACTCATCCGGCTCCGAGAATTGCGCAAGGTGTTAGGTTGCCGCTTAGAGGGGGTGATCAGCCACATCAGAACCTTATCTCTTTGGTTTCAAGTTTTCAGAGGGACTTGAGGCCCTTCCTCTAGCGCCAATCTATTGCTGCGAAAATCCGTTCTCCGGCTTAAGGGTGGTGCACGTCGGAATCTGGATAGCGCTTTCCCATCCGGATGGACTTGTAAGGCAGTCCTCACGCAGGAATCACAAAGGGTGGTCCATGCAGAAGACCCTTCGATGTCCAAGTTAGTGGAGATTCTGAGCAAACAAATGAGAGGAGAAGGCTCCAGCAGAAGGATCTTCCTCCTTAGCGTATTTTTCAGGAGCAATGACCTTTGCTAGAGTTATTTTTTTGGGCTTAGATTGCCTTCGAGAGCATCCCTGGGGGTTCTGGGACTTGATATTTATACGCTGCAAGGAGGTGAGCCGTTACCTGATTTTTTTAGCACGTTTTAGGGAGTTGGTATCCGATAAGGCCGGAATCCCAACAGTTATGGAGATCGGCAGTAGATGAAGCTATCCCGTTGATCATGGATGGAGTGCTGTATTTGGCTCTCATTCCTGTTTTGAGAGGCTCTTTCCGCGATTCTTGCGATCAGGATGGTTCATCCTCTAAGATATCTAGCATGGTTTAAAGCAGTAATGGCTCTTACGTTGAAGGGATGAGATCAATCCCGGCGATGTACTAAGATAGCTCGGCCCTATCGAGGTTCGGATATAGCTCAGCCTTTTCAAGGTACTGAGATAGCTCGGTCAGATGGTTCGGCTCTGTAGCTCGGCCTTAGTTCGACTATATAGCTCGGCCTTAGTCATCGGGCACATTTATTGATACAGTGATAATTTTTTTTCCGCATCACAAGCAAATCTTTTTCTTACGGTGTGAGAGAGAGCCCATTTAATATAATATGTTATATTAAAAAATTAATTATTATTTTATTACATATTAATATAAATAATAAAAAAATTATGTTAAATATTATATAATAATATAATTTCAATATAATTATATTTATATTGTAATAATTATTTTTTTATTGTTGTATTGAGAAAATTTAACATTATATATATAACATAATATAATATTAAGTTTATTATATAATTAACATAATTTAATAATATTATTAAATTATTATTATTGTAATAATGTTTCATGAATAAGCTCAACAACTTAACTCAACTAAGCCTTAATAATGTTTCATGAATACAATATATATTTTCTATTATGAATATATTAATATTTTTCATTAATATAACATATAGTTATTATTATGATATATATATATTATTATATATTTACAATAGATTCTATTGCTATGTTAATTATATTTTTATATATATTAATAATAATTTATATATATTGTGTAAAATAATATAATTAATTATCAAAATTTTATATAGTATATATTATTATTTAAAAACATTGCTCTACTTTTATTTCCTTTCAATTTGAAAAGTACGAGTTTTTTTAAAATTTTAACATATCAATGCGTTATACTTAACAATTTACAATCAGATTGCCGCCTAAACCATGTATGAGCGTGCTTAGGCATTTAGTTTTTATGAATTGCATGCTTAGTAATGTGATGTCAAAAAGATGGAATCTTATAATCCATGAACCAATCTTCTTACAATTTTTATTCTTACCTTGCTCGTAACAACAAAAAGCTAAGGGCAATTTGGAAGGATGAACCCGACCCAAATCACAAGCAATCTAACCCACTAATTAGTGTGTTTGAAACCCAAGCTTGATGGGTTCATATTGGAATTTGTTGACGTCAAGTCGCCTTCCTTCAACGTCGGAGAATGAAGATCCTCCTCCACGGCAAACTCCTGCAAGAAAGTCCTAGAGACCGATTGCTCCGGTGGGGACCCTCCGACGCTCAAGTCAGCGACTCGGGAACAGACAAGAGTTAACTAGCAGAAAAGAGCTAGAGAACTAGAGTTCAGGATCCTTCCCTCGTCATGAGTGTGGGCCTTTATACCTGTTCGAAGGTCTCTTTTTTTCGTTTCCAGAAGATTGCTGATTTCGAGGTGCCTTTGTCTAGTAACAGACGGAAGGCAAGGCTGACAGTGACGGATCGCAACCGACATTAGTATGTCAAAGGTGTCATGTCTCGCCTGCCACCTGCCAAGCCCGGTGCTGCAGATGGCAGGCGGACCTGGTTGCGTCAGGCATGCACTGTTACGGGGTATAGCCACGCACCGTTGCAGGCGAGTAGTGGACCACGTGGCCATTGCAGGCGGTTGGTGGGCCACATGGGCGTATCAGGCGGCTCGAGGCAGAAGCTCGAGGTCGAGGCTGAAGCTCGAGGCCAAGGCCGAGGCTGACGCTCGAGGCCGAGGGGACCTCGGAGGCTGAGGGAGCCTCGGAGGCCGGCCATCCCACGAGGCCGAGGCGGGGCTCTGTTAGTTTCCTTCACTGTTAACTCTGACGATGCTGGATCAGCCACATCAGATGCCCCCTCACCCCGAAGACGAAGCAGGCCCACCTCCGTAAGGCAAAAGGGGTGTCACTTCCCAAGTGGTTGATCCCCATTTGCTGCTAACCGCCCTTGGACACGTGTCTCTGGGCGCCGCGATAACTTAGCGCGGGCGACTTGGGGGATGTGAAGGGGCAGTCACTGTCGTTCGTCCGATCTGCAGTGATCGTCCTCGAGGCAAGGGTGTCCTCTCGAAATCCATGAAAAGCTGCCTCCATCATCGCCATCATGACGCTGACATTAGCGGTGTCCCATCATTGGCCGAAGACGGATCATTTCACGTTGGGCGCCTGCTGAGGCGACCCAGCCTATAGCGGGAGTCTGCGTGGCTGGCTAGACGAGGCGGGACGATTTGAAACTTGACAAAAACCCGAGCGAGGGCTGAATCTCGCCACTTTGCTTCAACCATCATCGTCTTCTCCTGGCTCTTGACCTCCCCTGCAACCCAAGAACCAGCCTCCACCATTTTTGTTTTAGGTTAGCTCCCTGACCCTTTTAAGCCTTCTTTCCTCTCTAAAACCCCTGCTATGGATTCCTCCCCATCCTAGTCCTCGTCGGTTGATCCTGAGGACCAAATCTCTCCTTCGAGGCTTCGTCCCTCCCCTTCTCCTGCCCTGTCATGGTCCTCCGATCCGAAGGACCGCGTTCCTATCCAACCACGGTGAGCCGCCCACAGGGCTCCGGCGCAGAGGCACTGGACGACCGCCGGCACCTCACAGAGGGTGGGGGAGGAATCCCCGATGGGAACCGCCTCCATGGTAACGAGCCAGGACCTGGCTAATATCAGAGCCTATTACCAAATCTTCCGAGATATCGGGCTCTTCCTCCCGACCCCCGATGACAGGGTGGTCTCCTTCCGGCCCGGTAGAGTGGTCATTTACGAGATATCCTTTAGGTTAGGTCTCCACCTGCCCTTTCATCTTTTCTTCACCAACCTCCTCGATTACTATTCTCTGACCCCCTCCCAACTAGTCCTAAACTCCCTTCGAACTATCTACGCCTTCATCATCCTATGCCATCTCCACTCCATCACACATAGAATCTTCCTTTTTTGATCCTTCTACACCCTCCGGCCGCAGGCGGGTTGGTGGCTGTTTCAGCCCCGACCCGGCCGTGTCCTCAAGCTGCTCCTCCCTTCTTCCATCAAGGGATGGAAGTCTCGGTTCTTTTTCACTGACATTGACCAAGCCAAAACCGGGTGGGGGGACCCGGACCTCAGGCCCAACTCAAACTCGACCGTACTCCCGGAGGACAAGGAGGCGCTGGGGCGACTCTTGACCGCCGACATCCCCAGGTACAACCTACTCCTATCGAAGGACAACCTCCGGCTGGCGGGCATCACCACCTGAAGCGATGAGTAGCAAACGTCCCCATACTTATCCAAATTTCCTTCTTCATTTTCCTCCTTTGTTTTTTTTTTTTTTGCTAACTCTGACCGATGTTGTGCAGCGATGAAGCTCCCAACCGCCAAGCTTAGGAAGGCCGCCGTCAAGAGAATGAGGGCCGAGGGGTGACCGAGCGAGGGGCAGCAGGCCCCAGCCCCCAAGCGTCTGATGGTGTGAGTTTTCCAACCGCCCGAGCACCGAGAGCCTCTAACCGTTCCGGAGGTGGATTTGACGGCCTACACCCCACCGGAGGGGGTGAGGGTCGAGGGGACAACAGAGGAGCCCCAGGTGCCCGTCGAGCCAACTCCGATGGAGGCAGAGCAAGGCCAAAGCATGGAGCCATTAGTGGCGGCAAGCCCGCCCCTTGAGGAAAGGCCGACGGGCAGCCCCCCGCACATCGAGCCCGAGCGCACCAAAGCCGTCAAGGGGAGAAGGGTCGAACCGACCCCCCGCGGGTTTTCTCTGATGAATGATGGACGCCGAGCGGAGTTGATCATGTCCCAGGATATCCTGCCCGAGTTCCAAGAGGAGCTCAGGCAGCTGGGGGCATCTAGGTTTTTCAGGGAAGCCTTCTCAGCCCTCGTCCAGGTAAGTGACTCTTTGGCCCTTAGCTTCAAATACCCAACAGTTTGCACGGCTGACACCTTGAATGCAGGTGACAAACTCCCTGGGCGCCACCAGGATGTGATCAATGAAGGGGAGGTCATTATCCATCAGGCCGGGCGAGACGCCGAGGAGGCCCAGGCCCGAACCGAGGCGGTAGAAAGGGCCCTGGAATCGGCAAGGACCGACCGAGCCGACGAAATAAGGAGGGCTGAGAGCCGAGCGAAGACCGAAGCCAATCGATCCGGGCGGTGCTCAGTCAGCTCGTGGAGGTCGAGAGTGCCGTCGAGGCTCGAAACCTTCACATCGCCGAGCTGAACTCGGCCATCCAGGCAGCCGAAGATAAGGCAAGGCGTGCCGAGGAGGAGGCAAAGCACGCCAAAGAGGCAGAGAGGACGGTAGCCTCTCTGTCGCGGAGATGGAGGCCAGGGTTGCAGAGGTGGAGGCCGCCGCCGAGGCTAGGGCCGTAGCGGCCGTGGAGGAATTCAGAGCGTCGGAGCGCTTCGTTAACGAGCTGGTCGAAGCCAATGCGGATGCTTACATCCAAGGGTTTCGCGATGCCAAGGAGAAGGTGGCTCGGTTTCTGGACCTCCCCCAGGCCAGGGATATCGAGCCGGACCAAGGGTCTGAGGGGGCCCCCTCTGATGACGAGCCCACGGCCAACCCTTGATCTTGCATTGTTGTTTTCCTTTGTTTTTGTATCAAGTCCGACTCAGTCGGCGTTTTGTAAACATTTTATATCAATGAAATTATTTTTAGCTAACTGCAATGTGTCGCATTTGAATCCTTGGATTACCAACGTGGGACCCCTAGGGGCTTCGTCGGCACCGAGGGCAGCTTCTACCCATTCACGAGCGACCCCGATTTAGTTATGTAGGCTAGACCCGGGAGAGCCAAGGCCATGATAGGGACCATGCCGGCCTCGTGCTACCAGGCATCAATGGGGCAGCGATCCTGTGACGATGGGAAACTCTATTCCATTGGAACATCATCCTTCGGACGCTGTGGCTGACTCGGGCCTTTGAGGATGGATGGAACATCGGCCTTGGGACACCGAGGGAGACTCGGGCTTCTAAGAACCGATGGAACATCGGCCTTGGGATGCCGAGGAAGACTCGGCTTTGGGGGACCGATGGAACATTGGCCTTGGGACACCGAGGAAGACTCGGGCTTCTAGGGACCGATAGAACATCGGCCTTGGGATGCCGAAGAAGACTCGGGCTTCTGGGGACCGATGGAACATCGGCCTTGGGACGCTGAGGAAGACTCGGGCTTCCTGGGAGCTGGTGGTACACCAGTATTCGGTGCCAATGGTACATTGGACTTGAGGTACCAAGCTGGCCTCGGGCTTTTTGGAGAGCGGTGGTACACCGGTCTTCGGTGCCAATAGTACATTGGACTTGAGGTGCCGAACTGGCCTCGGGCTTTTTGGGAGCCGATGGTATATCGGTCTTCGGTGCCAATTGTACATTAGACTTTCTGTGTCGAGCTGGCCTCGGGCTTTTTGGAAGCCGGTGGTACACCAGTCTTCGTGCCAATGGTACATTGGACTTGAGGTGCCGAGCTGGCCTCAGGCTTTTTGGGAGCCGGTGGTATACCGGTCTTTGGTGCTAATGGTACATTAGACTTGAGGTGCCGAGCTGCCTTAGGATTTTTGGGAGCCAGTGGTACACTGGTCTTGGTGCCAATGGTACATTGGACTTTCTGTGCCGAGCTGGCCTCGGGCTTTTTGGGAGCCGATGGTACACCGGTCTTCGGTGCCAATGGTACATTGGACTTGAGGTGCCGAGCTGGCCTCGGGCTTTTTGTTGAAAAATTGGGCTACTTGAACTCACGTTTATTAATATCAAGTGCGGGACGAGAGCCCAGAAAAATGCAAGCATGAAATTTAATGTAAAAAGAGGGTACACTACTGATAATACCGACGAGGTTGTCGACGTTCCACATCCGCAGGAGTGGCTTTCCATCCAGCCCTTCAATTTTGTACGCTCCGTAATGGAGTGCCTCAGCAACTCGATAGGGTCCTTCCCAGTTCGGTGCTAACTTGCCTCCTTCCATTGGTTTTGAAACTTCAGCTCGTTGAAGGACTAGGTCCCTCGGCGAAAAAGTCTTAGGGCAGACACAAATGTTGTAATACCTGGCTGCCTGCTATCGGTAGGCTGCCGTCTGGAGTCGTGCTCGGTCTCGTACCTCCTTCACGAGGTCAGGGTTAGCCCGCAACTGGCTCAGGTTGTCTTCCCTGCTGTATGCCTCCACCCTGAGCCTCGGGAAGCCAATCTCCATAGGAATGATGGCTTCAGACCCGAAGAAGAGACTGAAGGGAGTCTCTCTAGTGGGGGCTCGCGGCATGGCGTGGTAGGCCCACAACACATTGGGGAGCTCCTTCACCCATTGTCCTTTACAGTCATTAGCCGGACTCTTAGTCCTTAGAGAATAATGCGATTGGTCACCTCGGTTGCTCCATTGGTATGAGGATGCCCAACGGAGGTGAACAGCTGATGGATGCCTAGCTCGGTGCAAAATTCTCGAAAGGGTGCGTTGTCAAACTGCCGGCTGTTGTCGGTGACCAGGGTATGTGATAGCCCGAACCGGCATATTACAGACTTTCAGAAGAAGGACCTTACCTTACTCTCGGTGATCTTGGCAAGTGCTTCGGCCTCAACCCATTTGGTGAAGTGATCAACGGCCACCAACAGAAATTTGCGCTGACCAGAGGCTGGAGGGAAAGGTCCCAAAATGTCCATATCCCACTGGGCGAAGGACCAAGGTACCGCCAGGGGGGTCAGCTGGGACATCGGCTACCACTGAATGTTGGCATGCGCTGGCAGCTATCACACTTCTTCACGAGCTTGGCCGCATCCTCCCTCATGGTCAGCCAGTAGTACCCCTGCCGCAAGGCTTTGTATGCTAAGTCTCTGTCCCCCAGATGACTTCCGCAGATATCCTCATGAATTTCTCGCAGGATGTAATCAGCTTTCGCGGGGCCAACGCACTTGAGGACCAGATATGAGAACGACCTTCGGTAGAGCCTCCCGTCCATTATCAAGAACTTCGGGCCCACCGCCTGAGCAGCCTGGCCTCAGCTGGGTCTTAAGGGAGGGCACCATCAGTCAGGTATTGGACGTAGGCATCCATCCAAAGGGGCTCCTGCTGACCGACAGAGCCTCCTCTGCTACCTCAATGCTCGGGACTTGCAAGTGCTCCACGTATGTCCTTCCCAAGGTCCCATCGGCCAAAGTGGCCAAGTGGGATAGTGCATTAGCCCTGGGATTCTCCGCCCAGGGAATATAGCTGACGCGAAAGTAGAAAAACTGAGAGGCCTAGGATTGCCCCTTGCTCAGGTAACGGGACATTGTCGGGTCTCTAGCCTCGTACTCCTCAGCGACCTACCCAGAGACAAGCTAAGAGTCCATGAAGGCCCTCAGACGCTCTGCACTGAGTTTCTTGGCTAGCTTCATCCCTGCCAGCAAGGCTTCATACTCTGTCTGGTTATTGGTGGTTGGGAAAAGAAATCAGAGAGCATACTCCACCACCTCCTCCTCGGGGCTCGCAAGAATGAGTCTAGCCCCACTCCCTTGAGAATTCGACGTTCCATCCATATGAAGGATCCAGTCTTCCTTCCCTGCTTCCTCGGCCCTAGGGGACTCCACGCGCGCCTCTGGGTGTGACTCCTCCAGATGCTCCTCGGCCTAGGTGCACTCGATCAAAAAATTGGCTAATACTTGGGAGGTGTCAGGACGAATGGACAAGTCAAACTCCCACAACTTGATGGCCCACTTGGCCAACCGATCAGAGGTGTCAAGACGGGACAAGATAGTCCAGAGAGGTTGGTCCGTGAGCACCATGATTGGATGAGCTTGAAAGTAGGGTCAGAAGCGCTGAGCGGAGACAACTAGGGAGAAGATGATCTTCTCAGTCTTAGAGTATCTTGTCTCAGTGCTATGAAGTACTTTGCTGGTGTAGTAGACCGGCTTCTGTGCTCCGTCGGCATCCATGCGAACAAGCATGGAGCTGATGGCCTCAGGGGAGGCCGCAAGATACAAAAAGAGTTCCTCCCCGCCCCTTGGCTTGGACAGCAGTGGAGGAGTGGATAAAAATTTCTTTAGCTCCTCGAAGGCTTCCTGACATTCCTTCGTCCACTCAAAGCTGTTGACCTTGCACAGCGCCTTAAAGAAAGGCAGCCACCTCTCTACCGACCTTGACAGGAAGCGGCTCAAGGCTGCCACCCTCCCAGTCAGGCGTTGCACCTCCTTTTTGTTAGCCGGAGGCCTCATATCTAAGATGGCTCGGATCTTGTCGAGGTTGGCTTCAATTCCTCACTGCGTCACCATGAAGCCCAGAAACTTGCCTGCTGTAACCCCGAAGGCACACTTGCGGAGGTTCAGCCTCATCTGGTATCGGCGGAGATTGCCGAAGGTCTCCGCAAGGTCGGCAACATGGTCGGTAGCACGAATGCTCTTGGTCAGTAAGTCGTCCACATACACCTCCATATTATGCCCGATATGGTCCTCAAAGACCTTGTTCATTAACATCTGATAGGTGGCCCCCACATTCTTCAACCCGAACGGCATCACCTTGTAGCAATATATCCCCTTCTCAATTACAAAGGAGGTCGCCTCTTCATCAACCAGGTCCATCCTGATCTGGTTGTACCCCGAGAACGCATCCATGAAGCTGAGGGTCTCATGGCCGGATGTAGCGTCTACCAACTGGTCGATCCGAGGCAGTGGGAAGCTGTCCTTGGGGCACGCTTTATTTGAGATCGATGAAGTCCACGCACATTCTTCAACTCCCACTGGCCTTGCGGACCATCACGACATTCGCCAGCTAGTCGGAATAGTGCACTTCACGAATGTGGCCGACTGCCACCAACTTACGCACCTCCTCATCTATGGCCTTCTGTCTGTCTAGGGTGAAGCTTCTCTTCTTTTGCACAATGGTCGGCACAACGGCTTGATGTTGAGTTGGTGGGTAATCACCTCCTCTGGGATGCCTGGCATATCTACCGTTGGCCCGCAGGAAAGCAAGGAGCTGGTTGCGGGCTTCCTCCAGAAGCAGGGCCCCAACTTAGATGGTCTGCGTTGGGTCCTCCTCTAGGGGGAAGGCTAGCAGGTGCTCGGCTGGTTCCCCCCCTCCTTTCCGAGTCCCGGGGGTCCAACACCTCTGATGCATATGCAGATATCGCCCCTTGAGGACTGGGGGCCATGTGGTAGCAAAGTAGTGGCGGGTTCTGCTCCCCCTGCATCTTTTCGACCCCCTCGCTGGTAAGGAACCTTACCAGGAGCCTTTTGGTGGAGATAACAGCATCCAGGAGGTTAAGTTTGGGCTTTCCGAGTATGGTGTTGTAGGCAAGGGGCACCCCGACCACAAGAAAGCTCATAAATACTGTACTTTGATGGGGGGGCGTTCCAGCCGTGACAAGGAGAGTGATCTCTCCCTCGACCTTTACGGAGTCTTCAGTGAACCCCATCAAGGGCATGGTGATGGGTCGGAGTAGATCGGGAGACAGGTTCATACGAATAAAAGCATCGTAACTCAAAACGTCCACCGAGCTTCCACTATCAACCAGAATTCATTTTACATGATGCTTAGCGATCGTCATGGACACAACGATGCTGTCATCATTTCTGTTGACCACCCTCTATAGGTCCCTCTTGGAAAAGGGAATTACATAATCTAACCCCTCCTCCCCCTCGCCTCTTGGATGGGCCACCTGCCCCCCAGGAAATCATCGCCACCGTCTTCTCGGTTGGTGCATTATCGATCATCGGTGGCGGAGGTGCTGACAGGCCAGGAGCACTCGGGTTGTTCCTCTGAATGAACTTCCCCAAGTGGCCTCGCTGGATGAGGTCCTCTATCGCCTTCTTCAACTGGCGACAGTTGTCGGTGTCATGGTCGTGGTCCCGATGGTAGCGGCAGTACAGGTTCTTGTTGCGGGGGGTCTTCGAGTTCAACGAAGGAGGGTATGGTAGGTACGGCTCGCCCTCGATCTCAAGCAAGATATGAGAGATGGGAGCAAGCAAAGGGGTGAACGGGCCATCCCTGGCGCTGGAGCCCGAGGACGGTTGTCTGGTCGGCGGAGAGGCTCGGGCCTCCTGGGACGAACCTCTGCAGGCTCAGGATGAGCCGGCTTCTTGATGGTGCTTCCGTTAGCCTCGCGCCGGGAGGAGTCAGCCTCGTCGGTGCGGATGTACTTTTGGGCCCGGCTCAAAAGCTCGGTGTAGGAGCTGGGCGGCTTCTTGTCGAGGGAGTACGCAAAGCAGGAGGGACGAAGCCCTCACTTCAATGCCAAGGTGGCCACGGAGTTTTCGAGGTTGTAGACCTCCAGGGCTGCTTCTTTGAACCGAGCGACGTAGTCCTGCAGGGACTCGCCACCCTTTTGCTGGATGGAGAAGAGATTGTCCGCCACCTGGGTATCTTTCGGCAGGCGTCAAAATGGGCCAAGAAGCCCCTCTCTAGCTGGCGGAAGGAGTTGATACTCCGCGGCGGTAGGCGGAAGTACCAAGCTCGGGCAGCCTTCCTCAAGGTGGTGGGGAAGGCGATGCAGAGAAGTGAATCGGTTGCCCTCTGGACCTACATGAGGACCTTATAACTTTCCAAATGGTCCAGGGGATCAGTGGTCCCATCATACGGGTCCAGCTGAGGAAGACGAAACTGGGTTGATATTGGTTCCTCCATGATGCGGTGGGACAGCGGCGGCCGGCTGTCATAGTCTACCTCTGGTGGGTTGGTGATTCGGCGGCTGAGCTCCTTCAGCCGCTGGTTGTACTCGTCGAGCCGGCGCTCAGCCTGGCGGGCTATTCGGCCGTCAAAGGACCCCTCCCTCGAGGATTCTGAGAAGGGGGAAGAATGGCAGCAATGCTAAGGGGGTCACTCTGCCTTCCTCCCGTGCCGCCGCCTAGGAGAAGCACTGGCGTAGCGAGAGGGCGACCGAGGCCTCTTGGATGCCTCCCGGCGGTGAGGCCTGGGCAAAGTACGGCGGTGGCGAGCTTCTCGGATGGGAGACCTCCCCCGAGAAGAATGTTGGCTAGGTTGGACCACTCCTGGAACTGACGGGAGTGGCTCCGGCTGCTGCACGGCCGTCGATTGCTGCACAGGACTTGGATCGCCGCTACCAAAGACTAGACTTGCATGGTGAGGGCGGCAAGCCAGTCTTCTTGAAGCTGCTGCGGTGGTGGTGCGGGACGTTGGCTAGGGGAGCCGAGGGACGACCGCCAGCGGATCAGCCCCTGACGCTGCCCCCTAGCATGACTGGTGGAGACCTCCTGCGCACGGGTCATCACCATTGCTTGAGAGCTTGGGGAAAGAGAAGTTGTTGCTGACAGGTTCGAAGCTTTTCTCTTTGTCCCCCCTTCCTGGTGCGCCAATCTGTTGACGCCAAGTCGCCTTCCTCCAACGCTGGGGAACGGAGATCCCCTCTACGACGAACTCCTGCAAGAAAGTCCATGGAGACTGGTTGCTTTGGTGGGGACTCTCCGATGCTCAAGTCAGCGACTCGGGAACAGACAAGAGTTAACTAGCAGAAAAGAGCTAGAGAACTAGAGTTCAGGATCCTTCCCTCATCATGAGTGTGGGCCTTTATTCCTGTTCGAAGGTATCTTTTTCCTGTTTCCAGAAGGTTGCTGATTTCGAGGTGCCTTTGTCTAGTAATGACGGAAGGCAAGGCTGACAGTGATGGGTCGCAATCGACACTGGGCATGTCAGAGGTGTCCTGTCTTGCCTGCCTCCTACCAAGCGCGGTGCTACGGGTGGCAGGCGGACCTGGTTGCATCAGGCGTGCACCGTTACGGGGTATGGCTACCGCCGTTGCAGGCAAGTGGTGGATCACGTGACCGTTGCAGGCGGTTGGTGGGCCACGTGGGCGTGTCAGGCGGTTCGAGGCAGAAGCTCGAGGCCGAGGGGACCTCAGAGGCCGAGGGAGCCTCGAAGGCCGAGGCCATCCCACGAGGCCGAGACGGAGCTCCGTCAGTTTCCTTCACTGTTAACTCTGACGATGCTGGATCAGCCACATCAGAATTAAATTCAATCTGAGCGCCCCAAGTTAGATGGATCAAGATTGGGATTAAATCCAATCCTTGGCCCACTAGAATAAAATCGAATACACAACAAGTTGACATGAAATGTTTTTAATTATTTGTTCTTATCTCATCTACTTATAGATTATTATAAAATTATCTTAGCAAAATCAATAAATTTATAACCAGAGTCAAGAAAACAACAACGACAAAGCTTCATCTCAAAGTAATTAGAATTTATATTCATAAGGTGTGATTATAGTTTTATGTTATCTATCAGCATTTTTTCTTTTTTTCTTTCTGCAAACCAGAGGCCGAATATATATATGAAACTTTATACTTAAATGGAGTTATCATCAAAGTCAAGAAAAAAAAATCTTCAAAAAGAATGCCTTGCATATAACTCATTTCTAACCCGTCCCAATGCTCACTAGTCCAAATGCAAATTTTGATCAACATAAAATTGCGATGGAGAGATCCTATTTATTAGGAGATTAAATATTTGGGTTGAGTTAAAATCATCAACCTTCAATCATAATATGGTATCATTTCTTACTCTCAAAGCAAAAGATCAAGAATTTGATTCTAGATGGCTTCTCTCTTGTCTCTCAATCTCTAGCATATTAATTTTCCTGGTTTCACAAGCGATGGCTTGGTCCATTAGTAGGGATAGCAACGAATTGGGTATCCTATTTTTTATGCTATTAAAATTTATATGATTTTAGAAGTTGAAAGTTGAAATTGGTTTTAAAATAGTTTTAAAACTAATTAAAAAAATTAAATCTAAACTCGAAACATATCTGACTTCTTAAATCCATAGCTAAATCATATCCAAACCAATTATAAAAGTCAGGTTATATAAAAATAGATTATCATGACCCAATCCTATCTAAAATTGAAATAAATTCATTTTTACACCAAAAAAAATTATATCCCTATATCAATTCAGTAATATAAATAAAATTAAATAAATCAAATAAGATGCATGTATATTTTTTTAAAAAATAAGATACAATATAAAATATAACTATAAACAATATAATAATTTATATAACCTTTAGAAGATCAGGTTTTTTTTTGAATACATGGTATTTTAAACCCAAATCCGGTCTGATTCAAATATGATTTTTTACTATTCAAATCTGTTTTTTATTATTATTATTTGGTTTGGTTCAAATACCTACAAATATTCTATTCATTGCCATCCTTATGTGTTGGTACCTAGGTTCTAGTTTAGATGGGAAAAGAGTGGCGTAAAGTAGCCAGTAGCAATGAACCTCTCAAGATCTTTTTTTTGAAAAAAAAAAATGAAAAAAAAGTGAGAAAGATTAGCTTTTAATATAATCCAATTTGCTTAGGTAGTGTTTGATAGAAAAAATATTATCCATGGATAAGTGTATGGGATAGAGTTTGTCCCTGGCTATTCCTAGAGATATCCCTTGATTATCACATTCATCATATCAAATGCAAAAAGGTAAATCCATAGGATAACTTTTTTTTTTTTACTTTATTTGGAGGGATAACCAGCTGTTCCTACATTCTCTATGGAATAAATTGAGGAAATATCTCATGGTTAACCATGGTTAACCATGAATTATCCTTTTGATTAACTTTATTTCCATCTATCTCTTGTAGTTATGACTTTTGGGAATAAGAGAAAATATCCCCTGGATATCTCTCCTCTTATTTCCTATTTCAAATATTACCTTAAGTTCCATCTTACTTGGTTGAGTGTGGTGTTTTATTCCTTGATATTGCTTGCTGTCATTGGACATCAAGACAAGCGAAGAGTGCAAAAGGTGGGCAAAGTTGTAGAGCAACCTACTCTTTGTATCGAAAAGTATAAATGTAATAAAAAAAATACGTGTTCGATTTCCAGTGACCCATGGAGTCTTGATGTCATTGATGAGCTGCATCAACTCAAACGCAGCAAATTTAGTGGACCTGGGGACTCGGTACCAAGCATTGGAAGCGGGTTATCAACCAATCAATACAAATTCTACTTCTTCCATAATTCTTCACAGAAAAGGAATTTTTTACATTACTTCCAACATTGGAGCAACCAACGTTACCAATTAAATCACATGAGATTAAAAAATATATAAGAAAAAAGTTAATTTGTCGATCTTATATTTCTAATTTTGAAATACCAATAAAAAAAATGCTCAATTCTAATTCTAAATCACGAGCCATTCATGCTTCGCGGGAATGGATCATGATCGATCATGATTAAGTGGAACAAACTACCGCCGCCAATACATGGATATAGATGGACCTCGTTGGTCGTAAGTCATTCTTCATGCGTGGATGCCACAGATCCAGGATGCTTCCAATTCCAAACCTCGAGCACAGTTTCTTGAATCAGATATTGGCTTAAAATTGGAGCTCAAAATAGAGTTTTGGGTCTCAACTCAAGCTATTATTTAGCTCGGCTCAGATACTACTTGGCAGTTAGAAGTATTAATCCTTAATCAAATCGGATTTTAATCTAAATATAATCTTAAAATCTTAAAATATAGTAATTTTTTAAAATTATATACTGGATTTTACATTAATTATGTGAGAATCGATAGTTAATTTACTTGAGCTAATTCAAAAGAGTGTTGTAGGTTGGTTTAATTGAGTTTTGGGTTAGATCTGGACTTAGACTCGAATCAAGCTCAGGTTTAGATTTTGTATTAAAAAAAAAAAAATTAGATCTATGCCAAAATTTTAGACTAGTTTCAAATTGGTTCGTAGTTCATTTTAGCTCAATCTACTTGTATCCGTAATCTTGACTACATAATTTTAAATAAGGAAGAGCTTATCCTTCATGGAAGTTAATCCAATCAAAAGTGCTACATTTGGAGTCTTGTCCTCAAGCCTTTGGTCAGAGTCATGAATGAAAGAGCCTCTTGACAAGCTCTTTGAAACACGAACTTTCGCAGCCTTGGATACTAAACATAATTGTTCTATTTACTGCAAGCTGATAAATTGGTACATGCAAGCTGATAAATTGAATCGAAACTAAATCAAATTGCTTAGTTTGATTTTGTTCTATTTACTGGAACAATCGGCTTGGTACTAATTTTAGTTTTAAGAAACCAATTTAGATCGATTTAATTTTAAAAATATCTCTAAACTGACCCAATTCAATCCATATACACTCCTAATCATATGATGTTTTGGGATGGTAGATGTATGAATAAAAACATACATGGGATAGTAGATGTATGAATAAAAACATACAGCATCTGTAGTACTCGAAGATTGCATATAGGAATGGCAACGGAATGGTTTAAGACTGATTTTTGCTCACCCTATTTCCATCCCTATCTCTATCTTTGCCTTTATCTTTGATGTGGCTGATCCAGTGCCGTTAGAATAAATAATAACAGCAGCTAACGGAGGTCCTTCCCTAACCCCGGAACCTCCTCCTTATCCGACATCAGTGTTGGTTCCGCCAAGCATCTGCCTAGAGGACTCCGTCATTCAACCCTTAGCTATGTCGAACATTCGGTAAGACCCCAAACATCTCAATTCCGAGACCTCCCTCCGGTCTCGGGGTACACAAGCATTATCTCACCTCCCGAGACCCCCTCCGGTCTCGGGATGAGGTCACTGCATATCAATCCCGAGACCTCCTTCGGCTTTGGGGTGCACAAGCATCATCTCACCCCCGAGACCCCCTCCGGTCTCGAGATAAGGTCACTGAATCTCAACCCCGAGACCCCCCTCCGGTCTCGGGGTGCACAAGCATTATCTCACCCCTAAGACCCTCTCTGGTCTCGGGGTGCACAAGCATCATCTCACCCCTGAGACCCCCTCCGGTCTCGGGATGAGGTCACTGCATCTCAAACCCGAGACCCCCCTCCGGTCTCGGGGTGCACAAGCATCATCTCACCCCCGAGACCCCCTTCGGTCTCGGGGTGAGGTCCCTGCATCTCAACCCCGAGACCCCCTTCCGGTCTCGGGGTGTACAAGCATCATCTCACCCTCGAGACCCCCTCCGGTCTCGGGGTGAGGTCATTGCATCTCAACCTCGAGACCCCCTCCGGTCTCGGGGTGCACAAGCATCATCTCACCCCTGAGACCCCCTCCGGTCTCGGGGTGAGGTCACTGCATCTCAACCCCGAGACCCCCCTCCGATCTCGGGGTGCACAAGCATCATCTCACCTTCGAGACCCCCTCCGGTCTCGGGGTGAGGCCATTGCATCTCAACCTCGAGACCCCCTCCGGTCTCAGGGGTGCACAAACATCATCTCACCCCCAAGACCCCCTCCGGTCTCAGGGTGCGGGGGTAACGTTCAGTACGTGAACCAGCCTTTGAACCAAACGATAACTTCGGACCACCTGGCGCACCCACGTGACCCGCCGTGTGCCCGTGGCTGCTTGCGGCCATACCTCATAACGGCATATGGTGCATTGCATGTGTCACTGTGCATGACCATGCCTCGTTATGGAATACGATTCACTACCACTTGCAACTGTGCACGGTCATGTCAAGCAACGGTGCACACCAAATGCAACCGTGGCTGCTAAACATCTGTAAAGCCCTATTGACAGGTAACGCAGGGCGCCTCCGGCGCGCACAGTGATGGTACGACAGCAATCTTCCGGAACAGAAGGATGGGACATTCGAACAGGTATAAAAGCACACACCCGCGCTGTGAGTAGTATCCTTGAACTCTGGTTTTCTAGTTTTCTTCCTACTAGCTAAAATCCTGACTGTTTTAGCTCCCTTCTGCTGAGCAGTTCTCGTCTGATCTCAAGTGACTAACTTGAGCGTCGGAGGATCCCCACCGGAGCATCCGATCTCCAGGACTTTTCTTGCAGGGGTCCAAAAATAAGGACATCCGTCTTCCCCAACGCTTAAAGAAGATGACTTGGCATCATCAATCTTCATCTTGTTTTCATCTCCAATATCTCATATCCCACCTTATCCTAGCCTTATACTTTGCCAAGATAATAACTTTTGTCTCCTTCCATACGACTTGTAGGAACGGAAATCTTCGAGGAATAAAAATCACAACCCTGCCTCACTATCTGCTCTAACCCTATTATTTTTTTTAAAAAATATCTTTGAAAAATATAATTTAACTGACTATTCTTTTTATCAAAGTTATAATTTAAGCATACAAAAGATACAAAAATTATATTATTCTTATTATTAAGAATTATATAACAAACATCAAACCTCTATAAAAAAAGAATAAATAATAGCTCTAATTCACTCTTATATGTGTGTGCCTATGAAGGGTAAAAACATAATTTAAATGGACTAAAGGTGGATTTTTGAGTAGTGGTATATATACCAGACTTGTCTCAATTCTAACCATAAAATTTTTAATTTTTCTTAAAACCTAGTCTAAACTCGGTAAAAGTTTGGAAAACTCATCCTAATTATGGCAAGTCCCTATCAAGTATCAAGTCGAGGTAAAATTGCCATCCCTATCCATACAACCAAATAAGAAAGATTAAAAAAATCATAAACCCTTCAACATAAGCAATTCATCCTAATAATTATGAGATTTTTATCAAATAAATATAAAAATGAATCTCAACTAGTTGAGAAGCTTACAAATTAGCAATATGCCATCCCTTTCTATAACACTTCAACTCACATAAAATAAAGCAAACCTTGATCAGTGATCATGTTGAAGATAACATCGCGAAGCTAAAATTCTAATACTTCATATAATGAAATTCAAGAAAGAATATTTGAAACAATGAACTATTTATATCATATTTTTATGGTCACAAATTTTTCGACCAACATGTTAGGTTGAAAGTGTTGAAAGAATTGAAAGGAAAACATTACCAATATATTTAGCACTTAAAGAGAGGTCGAATCTAAAAATCAAAAGCCAAGCTTCATATATTTAACATATTTAATACATTAAATAATACATTAAAGGCTTCAATCATGTTGCTTTTACATTAAAAAATATGCTAAAATATATATTTATATTAAAAATATATTAATATTAAAGGCATTAAGTGCTTTATTAATTCTTTATATTTAGAGAGTGTACCTTGGATTAATTTAAATATCATAACTCCACCTAACTTAAACCTTCTCTTGATTTAAAGTATCATCATTATTTATTAGATTTCACCTTTCACGATTCAAAAGTGCATTAATGTTTATTTAAACTATAGAATCCATAAGAAATTAATACAAACTAAAGAAAATATTTAAAAGAAATCATAATGCAAAATCAAAATCAAAGCTTTATTAGTAGAATAATTTTTTTTTTGTAACTTAGTTGCAAGTAGCTAGAACTTACCTTAATTAAAACTAATCTTTGTAACATAATCGTTGTAATTCAACTTTTGTACTCATCGATTTAATTATATTAATTTATTTTATAAGCATTAAAGATTTTTTTTTTAGTACAAACGAACGATCGCATCAATATAGGTTGAGTCAAGTCTAATATATCAGAGTATAAAATTTGAGAAAGCACAGGCACGGATCTTCCGGTATCCAATACCACGATCCAGAGTGATGAGTAACCCGGAAAGCAACCTAGTCAGCGTAGAATTAGCTTTTCGATAAATGTGCCAAATCTGGACAATATCATTCTGATGAATCATAAATCAAATATCGCATATCATAGTGTTAATGAGAAAAGGGACGCCCACTTTCTGTCGGAGCCAGCGAACCACAGCGATAGAGTAGCCCTCAATGACAAGCCGACGAATGCCTAAGCTGCGTATGGCGTGAAAAATGCCAGCCCACGCAGCATACAACTTAGCAGCCGACACAAAAATGTTAAGGAGTCCAAACCCGCCAGCCGCCATAAAAAATCCATCAGGTCCACGGATCACAAAAGCCGAACCTGCCAAACGACCACGAACACTGCCATCAAAATTGATTTTGACAAGCCCAAGTGGAGGAGGTTCCTAATAAATGAATACAGTACGCCAGTGAGCTGCAGAGGCAGCAAGGGAATCCCAGAAGCTAGGGCTATCAGAGTCAAGGGCAGACTAATGGAGTAAATACTCATCAGAGAGGGACATAGCTGTCCTGATAATCCTATGAGGAGGATCAATAGCATCAGAGAAAATATGATGATTCGGAACAACTAGAGCTGATAAGCAATATAAGCAGCTAATGAACTGGACCGACCGAAATTTCTTGTCATGTCTCGTCGAATCATCATCAAAAAGGAAGTGGAGCACTGAATACTACTCTCATTCCATTGACAATAACCTGTAAGCTGCCAAACCGATCTCGCTCTACCATAGATAAAGATAGTATGGTCAAAAGTCTTTTCCATATTATTACATAATGGGCACATTGGAAGGATCGTCATGCCTATCTTAGAGAGCAGGAAATAAGTAGAAAGATAATTTCAAACCATTTTTCAAATAAAAAGATAAACTCTAAAATAAATGGAAAGCCTTCAGATTAAAAAAAAAAAAATCATCCAACGAATGCTTCGTCTGATATCTATAATCTTGCATAAGAGCTCTAATTAATGCACGGACCAAACGGGACCTCCTTCATATGCTTCGTTGTAACCTCTATCGTGCACGTCATGGCGTGGATAAAATTTTATCAGCTAAAACAAAATTCCTCCTCTGAAGCAGCGCGTACCAAGCACGTACTTGACTTCGATTGTTAGGACAATTCCGAGGGCCTCCGCGTCGTCTCACGTCCAGCTTCCAATCTTCCACTTACCGAGAAGGTGGACCGAAAATTCTTAGCGCACGATTCACGTAGCACCCCACCGACTCCCTCGCCCCATTTTACCAAATCACCCCTCGCACGGTATCAACGAGGGGCCGGCCCCGCCACCGACGCGACCTCGTGGAAAGCGCCTCGACCAGAGCATACATCGATGCCCATTCATACCATTCCATGCATCATGCATCGATTCCATATCATCGAGAACCCTCGCTCACCCCGCCCATAAATACCTCGCCCCGCTGCTCATTCGACTCCCCCAATCACTTCACTACACTCCACTACGCTCCGCTCTACTCCTGGTAGCACAGAGAGCGAAGCGAACGAGAGGAGGAGAAGAGAGGAAGGGAGCTGCCACATCATGGGCAAGGCGAGTCTTGAGTCTTAACTTCCACCAGTTTCGCAATCGATCCCTAAAGTTTCTCACCGATTTTTCTCCTTTCTGATCACAGGGTGAGAAAAATGGAGGAGGAGGAGGAGGAGAGGGGAAGAAAGACGACGGCACGATCACCGTCGTCTTGAAGGTCGACATGCATTGCGATGGATGCGCCGAGAAGGTCAAGAAATCCGTCAAGGGATTCGAAGGCAAATCTCCTCTGCCCTCGGATCGATTTCGAAGCGCTTTGATTGGATTTTTACTTCGTTTTTAATGACGGTGGAATTGAACAATGTACAGGGGTGGAAGGGATCAAGGCGGACGTCGGCGGCGGGAAGCTGACGGTGTTGGGGAAGGTGGATCCGTCGAAGCTCCGCGATCGGGTGGCGGCCAAGACTCACAAGATGGTCGACCTCATTTCCCCCGCCAATCCCCCAAAAAAGGACGTCAAAGAGAAAGACGACTCCAAAAAGCCCGCCGGTGAAAAAGACTCCAAAAAATCTGACGATAAAAAATCCAAGGAGGTATAACTTATTTTTCGGTTTATTTTTTGAAAAAAAAAACAGTGGTCCAATTCTTTATTGTTATTATAAATTAATTGATGAATTATTTTGTTCTAAATTTCTCTGATAGCCTGCGGTGTCGACGGTGGTACTGAAGATTCACCTCCACTGCGATGGCTGCGTCAAACGGATCACGCGAAGGATTCGGAAAATTAAAGGTAATTTTGTTTGATATTTTTTCATCTAAAATCGGGAATGCTCCTAATGGGACTAGGTTACTCTGATGGACAAGCAGGAGTGCAGCAGGTGACGGTGGACTCGCAGAAGGATCTGGTGAGTGTGAAGGGGACGATGGACGCAAAGGCGCTGCCGGAGGTGCTGAAAGAGAAGCTGAAGCGGTCGGTGGAGGTGGCGCCACCGAAGAAGGACGACGGCGGCGAGAAGAAGGAAAAGGGCGGCGACAAGAAGGAGAAGGGCGATGGCGGCGGCGGAGGGAAGGACGACGCCGCGAAAGCGGCGGCGGCGGCGGCCAACCGGATAGACTACCACGCCGTCTACCCTTACGGCTTCCAGATGGTTCACGCGCCTCAGCTGTTCAGCGATGAGAACCCTAACGCCTGCTCGATTATGTGAGAACGGAAACTGTTTCGTATATTAATTTCGGTACTCCTTGTCATCGTTACCTATATAGCTGGGGAAAAGTAGGAATTTGGTGTGAATCTTTTTGTTTTTTGTTTTTTGTTAGTTTGAACAACGTCTTGATGATTTGTGATTGTGAATTTTGCGGTGATGATGTTTCGACGCATCTCTTCAGAATTTATTAAATTTTATTAGCCGATACGCCAAAAATGTTTTGATTCCTAGTCACGGGTTTAGATATGTAATAATAATAATAATAATTATAACGAAACCCACCAAGGGGGGGCCTTTCGGATTTGAAGCTATGATACCGGGGGCGCCGGGATTGAAGGTCGTTTGATGGCGAACGGATGGTAGAATATTCCTGGCAGATTCTTGATGTCGGGGTTATAGTGGACACATGTCGACGCAGAGTAAGACCATCATAATTTTTCCAAAAAGCTGGCTACTAAGAGCTCTGCAATCCGGAGGGGTTGTTACTGACTGACCATTAGTTGGGACCTGGAATTCTGGATCCACTAACTGAAACAGTCTTGCGTCGTCAATTCACCGCCGTCTGATGCTGATCAAATTAAACCGTGGAAGGGTGTGCTTAATTGGATGCGTCCGGTACCTCACGGTACCTGGGGTGGTTTCGGCTCTGGACATGTGGCAGTCAGTTAATGGCGCAGACCTGGTGCGTGCTTGTATGCATTTGATTTCAAAATCAAGTAGCCTGGCCTGCAGAGACGCTCCTTCGAACGAAGGAAGGAACGACGCTTAATGCTGGCTTAATAGGCTCAAATCAATCCTCGCTAGTGGATTCAGTTATTAAATAACCTTTTCTCCTCGAACGCCCATCGTATATAGCTGAATCAAGAGAAGGCACGGGTCCTCGTTTAGTAACAACCCTCCACGTAATGACATCCGAGGAGCTTCCTGCAGCAGCTGGGATTATGCGATTCAAAAGCTTGGAGAGCCAGAAGAGTTGGTGGTCCTTCATCTCCATTGTAAGTTAATTATTTGGCTCTAGCAATGTGGTTCCATCATAGCCTTCGCATGTGATTCTGCTCTTCTATTGGTTTTCTTATTAGTTGGTTGCTTACACATCATTAATTATCTCATCAGGGTATTGAAGGCTTGAAGCTTTCCACCCACGAGGTGGATTAGTGGGCCTCTCGTGACACCTTTATTTATTTACTTATTTATTGGTGCGGTTAACGCGTTCTGGAGCAGCGATGGAGTTAAAAATAAAAAGAATACCAAAAATAAAACAAGCACGGCTCCAATGCAATCATAACCCTTCCGATTCGAGGTAGAAATCAGGGCGCTGGGTAACAGCTTTTTGCCTTGGGAAATAAGGCGGCAACTTCCGCATCTTAGGACGACCACATCACCCATAAACAACAGCAACCATCGCAACAGAGCCTTGACCCTAATTAGGATATGAATAATTTTTTTTAAATTTTTACTTAATTAAAATATATATATATATATATTTTATAAAATATAAATTTTTTGAATTATATTTATCACTTTTTGATACATATCCAAATAATTTAATTCATTATTTTTTAATTTATTCTTAATTATATTTTTGATTATTTTATATTTTATATTTATATATAATTATATATTCATTTTAGTATTTTCATTCCGATACATTTATCTTTCATGCATGTAATCTTTTATAGCTGTTTAATTATAATATTATAAAATAAAATTAGTTTTATATTATAATTACTTCATAAAATAGCTAGGAAAGTATCCTCGCAATGGATGATCAGTCTAAAAAATTCTTATAAAAATAGTTTGTGCAATGAATTACCACATATATATTATATGCATAAATGGTTTGAAGTTCATTCACTCTCAGATGAAAGGAAATGGTTCAGTTTTTGATTGGATTAGTTGTTGGAGTATTTTTAAGTAATAGATATGTAAGATAATTATTGATTAATAATTAATTTAAATATATTTATATTTATATTAATTTATATTTATATTTAAAATAAAAAAAAATCAGATGTTTTGAAACATCAGGGCTGCTCTCTTTTCCCCTTGTTGTTCATTTTGGCCGCGGACGATCTTTCCCGAGCTTTTTATCAGGCTCAACGTGATCGGACGATTGTCCCTTTTATGGATGGGGTTGGCGGTCCTTCTGTCTCTCATCTCATATTTGCTGATGACTGCATTATCCTGGGTCAGGCCTCTATTGAAAATGCGGTTTCTGTTGATTCTATTCTGCAGCGGTATTGTCAGGCTTCGGGTCAGAAGGTCAATTATCTTAAATCTTCCATCTGCTTTAGCCCGAAGACTTCCAGGTCTATTAAAGCAGCCATTATCACTTTGCTGGGTATCTCTACTCAGACTGATCGGTTTATGTATCTGGGGATTCCCATGACCGGTAGACGCCCTCGTTGTTCTGACTTTGCTGATTTAGAGAGAAGGGTTCGTCAGCGTATTAAGGGATGGCAGGTTACCGGCCTATCTATGATGGCCAGAGTCACCATTATTCGATCGGTTCTTTCCTCTCTGCCTCTCTATTTGCTTTCGAATGCGGCCATCCCTATTACATGCCTGCAGAAGATTGAGAGAATCTTTAGAGACTTCCTTTGGGCCTCCATGCAAGATGGGCACGACACTCATCTATTATCTTGGGATATGATATGTATGCCTATTCAGGAAGGTGGTCTCGGGATCCAATCTCTGAGGATCAGACGGCAAGCCCTCCTGGCCAGACATGCTTCTCGATTCCTTCTGGAGCCGCAATGTCTGTGGAGTTCTTTTATGCGGGCGAGGTATGGTGAATGGAAGCCTGGGGAGTGTATTGGGCCGCCCAGGGGGTGTTCCTTCTTTTGGAAGGAGGTATGTCAATATGGTGAGTCTATCCTTAAGAAAATTACATGGATGATTGGAGATGGTCATTCCGTTGATGTGATTCAGGACTCCTGGATATCTGAGCTCCCTCTTTCTTGGTGGCCTTCTTTTATCAACATTGATGTCCCCACCAAGCTGAAGGTTAGGGATTTGATTTCTCTAGATCCCCCTTCTTGGGATACTGATAGAGTGATCAGGTTCTTTGGTGATGAGCTCTCTCGGCGGATTTTATCTATTCCTCTCACCTCTGGACCTTCGACGGATGCTAGAGTTTGGCAGAGATCTTGTATTTCCAAAGCCCCTCTTAGGGATCTTATGAAGGTTTTCAGGCCCCAGCCCCTGGTCACGAAGGATGCTGCTTGGATCTGGTCGCTTCCTACTCTTCCCCGGGTCCAGGTATTCATCTGGAAGCTTCTTTGGGACTGTCTTCCGACGAGTGCCATGCTCTCCCGTAGGGGTTTGCCTATCCAGCCGACTTGCTCTCTGTGTGAATTGAAGGATGAGACTACGGATCATGCGATCTTCATATGTCCCCGAGCCAGGTTAATTTGGCAGATGATGGGTTACTCCTATAATGTGGGTGGTTCGGGATCCCTATTCTCCCTCTTCTTTCTTGATCTCCGGAGGGCATCCCAGCATAAACAAGGTCTCTGGGCAATCACGGCTTATCAGATTTGGATATCGAGGAACCACCTCATCTTCTCCGATGATGTTACCTCTCCACATCGGCTTGTTAGTAGGATCAGATCTTTGTCTGTGGATTATGCCCAAGCTTTTCATGCTGTTGGTCTTGACTCCTCTGGCCTCTGGGGTTCCCCTGCTGCTTCGGCAGTGAACCGGCATACGGTTTTCATTTCCTGGGAGCCCCCCCACCAGGGTTTATCAAAATCAACTTCGATGGGAGTGTCCGTGGTAGAGCTGCTGGGTCTGCGTTTATCATCCGTGGTCCTCAGGGTGATATGCTGGCTGTGGGTGATTTTAGCACCCTTGATTCCTCTGTCCCTATGATTGAACTTTATGCAGCATGGGCAGGTATTTCTTATGCCTCTCAGCACTTCCATGCTCATCGTCTCGTTATCGAGGGTGATTCGATGACGGTTATCCGATGGCTGAGAAAGGAAAATATTTTCAACGGCCCCAGTATTCCTATTCTCAGGGACACATGGTCTATTTTACAGAAGTTGGTTCTGTCCGGATTCGACATATCTACCGTGAAGCCAACTCGGCGGCCGATTGGATAGCAGCTTCTGTGGCTCAGCATGCTGCTGGTTGGATTTGGCGACTGGGTGACCCTTGCCCCTCTGTCTTACAGTAAATTTTGTATTCTGACCTATCTGGGATAATTCATACTAGACTAGTATGATTATCCGTTTGTAAAAAAAAAAAAAAAAAAAAAAAAAAAAAAAAGAAGAAAAAGAAAAAACATAGTCTCCCAACCCTATTGGAACCTGTGGAATATCCTCTAATATTAATACCATAACATGATGGGAGCAAGTGCTTCAGTTCTACACCAATGCAAGAAAGAAGCACGCATTCCTATGACTCAACCAGACATAATGAGATATGGTTCTTTACCGACTTAATCAGATTTCTCTTTCTATATTCTTAATAAAATGGAAGTCATTTGGAGATACTTATACATCCTCTCATTACATAACCTTTCTTTATAGCATCAGAAGAAGATAATATATTATAAAGGCAGAAGCGTGTGGATCTTTGAATAGATAAAACTCCCAAAGGTCTTGATTCCCAGATCGCGCATTTGATTTTGAAATTGTTTTGGAAAAAGATTGTCCTCTCACCTTTGTTAAAACATAATTAATTAAAAAAAGCATAGTTTTTGACTGCAAAATTGTTTCTTTTTTAGTCAATGATGGATCTAAGGACCAGAGATCGAACTAGATGCTGAGAGCCTGAGACTCGTGAATATATTGAATTAAAAATATTCTATGCGAGGAATCAATTAGAGAAGAACTGGATTCGGGCTTGTTTTGCACCACCGAGATGGGCGAGTGACGTGGTCGTAAATCGTAATCCAAATACGCGTTTGCAGCCACTGCTAGCATACGTACAGATGATCAATCATGCACATCTCTGCGTTGACCCAAACATCGGTCAAGTCTTCGTGCTAGTCTTCCATGTGAATTAAATGGCACCGACACGAGGGCTCCATACCTGTTGTCCTACAACAAACTTGTGATGCGTTAATATCACACAACATAATCACTCCTTCGTTGTGATATAAAAAACTAGAGAGAGAGAGAGAGAGAGAGACTTCATGACATCCATTTGCATGACCAAGTGAGGTTCATCTAATCATGTCACTGACTAAAATTACATGCTCTTTATGTTCTGGTTAATGGTTATAAACGTAAGCATCATGGAATATCTTTTCAAGACAGCACCATGCCAAAATTTGGTGCACCAACGCTTGCTGGTTTCCTCACATCAAACTTTGAAGTGAAGAAGTGGGAAAGAAAGAACGAGCCAAAAAGCTTCTTGTCGTTAATTATCCTCTTGTTTGTTCTCAGGTGTCTTATCTCTTTATTAATGTTTAGGCCATACAATCGGAATGTCCTAGATAGCACCTACACCTACCACATACCCAGCACATTAAAAATTATAAGAAAATCTAACTCCTTCAAGTCCAAGTTGATGTAAAGCAAGCTTGTTGCGCCATACTATTTATTAGGACATGTAATAGATCCATCTTTAAAGCCATTTATTTTAATCTCCATCTCAAGTGATAAAACAAAAAAAGAGAAAACTTTGGTGTAACAGTATAATTGCTTCCTTATGAATAAAGTTGGTCAAACATCAAATTAAACTATGTATTGATAGCTAGACTCAATGTTTATCCAAGCCAGACTCAGTAAAAAAATCTATTTTGTTTTTATTAAGCTGGGTTAACAATGTGGGCCTTTGTACTTAGCTGCCTCTCTTTATATATATATATATTGACATTCGCAGAGCTTGCTTCCAAATTTATATATTATTATTGTGAAGCCCTGTTACAATGGCGGATCCTCACCACGTGAGGATCCGCCATTGTTGACGGAGGAAGGGGGGCGCCGCCCCTTCCTCCGCCATATTTGACGGCTGCGGCAATCTTTGCCGCAGCCAGTCAAGGAAGGGGGCGCCGACGCGCCCCCTTCACATGGGTACATGGGAGGGATAACCCTTCCCTTGTCGCTATATAAGGAGGGGGGGAACGCCCCTCCTCCTCCACGAGCTCTCCCCCACCGGCCAGCCATAGGTAAGGGAGAGAGAGAGAGAGTTGCAGAGAGATCGGGAGAGAGAGACAGAGAGAATGAGGGAGAACCAAAACGGTTCACGGCTTAGTTCGGGCCCGGCGGAGTGCCCGATGCCTCGCCGGGCCTGGGCATCGGCCAGGAGGCCTCACCGACGGCGGGCGACCGTCCGGTGAGGATCCGGCCGGCCACGGTGGCCGGCCGTGCCACCGGCACGAGTCGTGCCATGAACCGAGCGAGTGAGAGAGAGAGAAATTGAGGGAGAAAGAGAGAGAGGGAGCCGGCCGTCGCCGCGGCCGGCTCTGGCCCGGTCGCCGATGGCCGGGCCACCCGAAATTTGGCCGGCGGCGGCCCTGGCCGCCGGCACGGCCTCCCCCTGTTTCGGGCGAAACAGGGGAGGAGGCGGGGGAGACGATGATGACGTGGGCCGGCTTGGGCCGTCCCACGTTGGGCCCTATTGGGCCGGGTCATGAGCTATTTTGGGGCTGCGATTTGGGCCCCGTATTGGGCCAGAAATGGAGAAATAAAAATATGTCCCGATTCAGCATTGATTCTAGTTTCTCGGGATATTTTTATTTTCCCATTCAGGCTTATACATTGAGAGATATTCGAGCCCAAAGTTGAGCCCAGAATTAGACTGGTAGACCTTAAGGGGATGCTGCATTGTTCAATTTTTGAGATTTAATTGTGGAAATTAATGCTGTAGGTAACCGGATGTCCACATAGCTGATTTACAGTTTGGAATTAGCATACTGAGGTAAGTAAGCCATTTATTATAATTTTCATGATTTATTAAAATATAAAAATTATGAATATATTGCATTATTTGAAAAAAAAAAAAGAATTTTGTTATACAATTGGGAATCTGCTATGATTATATGTGATTACTGATATTTTGCAAAGTAATGGATTATAAATGTGCAAAAATTGAATGATGTTATTATTTTGGCTTTGCAAAATATACTGGTATTATTGATGTATTTTATACTATGAATGTATAACCCACTGTATATATGATATGAGGAGCTTATGCTCATGATGATGCATGATGTGCTACATGCAAATATGATGATGATATGTGTCGCCGCGTTCTCATATAATGTGAAACGATAGAAATGCCGAGAGATACGGGACCCACCTCCACAGGGGGAGATATGTGAAGGACACACATCTAGAGGATGTGATGTGATTGATATATTGCATAACGCACACACATCTAGAGGATGTGTTGTGATTGATTATATATGGCATAACGCTGGTACCAGGACCCTTCCTCTTAGGGGACATTAAAGAGTGATACACCAGATGGGTGTTGTAGGGCCGTGGGACACATAAGGAAATAATAATTATATGAATACAGTGGATTTGTTTACATTGCATATTTCAGTATTTATTGTATAATTAAGCTTCCAAAATTATTTGAGCTGATGATATACATGTTTTGATAACATGATGAATGTATTTGAAGTTGGAAGTTTTATACATAGAAATATGGTTTGATAATATTTTGACGAAATGATTAATTAATAGTAGGCTTACTTATTGAGTGTAAGCTCATATAAATCTTACAATGTTTTTCAGAGCCACAGAACTGAAGAATGGGATCTGGGGTAGTTGGAGCTTCATTCAGAGGAAACTAAGATCCAGCATTTTGTTGTAACCCCGTGACTTATGTATGATGGGCATGTAGCCTAAAACCTATGATTATAATTTGTATTAAGAACCATTTAAATTGGACGATATATAGTTATTATCACTTCTGGTATTGAATGTTATATTTCTGAACGCCTTGCATGCCAGGCATGCGGCGGGTTGCCACCCCTAGATCCAATATAGGGTCTGGGGCGTGACAGCTAATGTGGTATCAGAGCCTAGGTTTGACCTTAGGGACAAACATAGGATGACACTAGACAAAACAGTAGGATGACACTGGGAGGGTAACAACTCTAAGAAGATATAAAATTTTTCTAATAAATATATTTTGAAAACTTAAGGGTTTGTAAAGATATTGATTGGGACCAAACTTGGCAGGGAATAGTCATGCCTCGTCACACCAGAAGTATGCGACAAGTTGGAGGTTCCCAGGCTGGTGACTCTGGCCAGCAGGGAGGCCAGCAAACTTCTGGAGGCTCTGGTTCCATCAATGTGGCTGGAAATGGCCAACAACAACGCCAGACTGAGATACTTTAGGCCCTTGTGGGAATGGTGCAGGCTATGCAGCAGCAAATCCAACAGGTGGTGCCTGCTCAGCCCGTCCCTCCTACTCAGCAAAACCCGCGAGTCGAACCTGAACCACCAGTCCAGCCCGCTCCGCCGCAACCCTGGCAAGGAGGGGGTCGGAGCTTTGCTGAGTTTAAGAGCTTAGCCCCTGCTCCCTTCTCTGGATCCACCAATCCCGCTGATGCTGAGGGATGGATGAGGGAGATGGAGAAGGCCTTCATGGCCCATGGTAGCCAGGAGGAGGAGCGGATTAGATTTGCCACCTATCTCCTTCAAGGGGAGGCATATGATTGGTGGTTGCATATGGAGCAGCGATTAGGTGGACAAGCTGTTTCCTGGAGGGAGTTCAAGGAGGCCTTTTTCAACAAATACTTTCCTAGTAGTGTGCAAAGACAGATGGAGTCTGAGTTTCTGGAGCTGGAACAGAAGAATCTCTCTGTGGCTCAGTACGAAGCCGAGTTCACTAGGCTAGCTCGGTTTGCTCCGGAAATAGTGACCACTGAGAGAGCCAAGATCACCAGGTTCACTGAAGGACTGTGACCCAAACTGAGGCAAGCAGTCAATGCATTTGAACTCTCCACATATAGTGCTGTGGTGAGTAAAGCCCTGGTGATCGAAAGAGACATGAATAGGAACCAGAAGGAGTGGGAGCTAAAGAGGAAGAGGAAGGGGTCTCCTTCGGCCAGTCTTCGGGGCAGGCTAAGAAGAAAGATACATATCAGCCCCCCACAGGACCGAAGGGTAAGGAGACCCGTTGCCCTCACTGTGGGAACTTCCACCCGGGCAGGCAGTGCCGTGGGCCGAGAGTGCCTGCTTCATATGTGGAAAAGTGGATCACAAGATGGCCACTTGTCCCCTTCGGAGGGAGCAGCTGTCTTCTCCAAATCTTGGGATGAACCAGCCGCAGCAGCCGAGGACCCAGGGAAGGGTCTTCACCCTCACCCAACAGGATGCTGCCGCTTCTAACTCCGTTGTGGCAGGTATACCTGTTGAAAGATTATAGAAAAATTATATGATCCAATCCTTTTGATTTTGATGATTACTAAAAGCCATTGAGTTTATTAAAGGATGTAATGAGTGTATGCAAATGAGCAACAAATTTATTTTGAACAATCAATATGAATGCTCAAGTTTAACTTTAAACAATTTTGAAAGTGACTTTAAGCTTAATATTCAAACTTTCAAAAAGAAATGTTATAATTCATGTTTTAATCAACAAGTTTTTGGATTAGTTCATGAATCAATTCTAAATGTTAATTTTATTGATTCCATGATAAAACATTAAATTAAAATGAATCTGGAACGATGTTAATGTCAATCAGAAAAGTTTCTGATTTTTGATACGTTCCGGAGCCGACTCCTGAGTTTCAGAGTCGACTCCGCTCAGTGTACAGAAATGTGCATCTGTGTCGAGTCGACCCATGAAATTGTCGAGTCGACCCCTGATTCTGTCGAGCCGACTCCTGGACTGTGCGAGTCGACTCCGCTCAGACACCAGAAGAGTGTTTTTCTGAGCACTTCGCGAGTCGACCCCAAGTCTTTCTTGAGTCGACTTCCGACTTTCAGGAGTCGACACTTCACTTTTAGCGAGTCGACCCCTAACCTTTTTAAACATTTCTATTTTTGGTAAGACGAGCTCGAGCCGACTCGGGAAAAGCATGAGCCGACTCCAGCAAATCTGGGCGCGGTTTTTAACGATGACACATCAGCCCCAACGGTAAGATTTTTGAATAACGGCTATTTTTCCTTGTCTTTAACGGATATATTTTTGCAGATTCTATAAATAGAGGAGCTCTTTTCAAATCAAAAGAGACCAGAGAAAATCAAAAAGAGAGAAAAGAATATCTTTTGAAAAGAGGGAAAAATAGAGCATATCGGGAAAATCATTTAGCTCAAAGAAGAGTGATTCAAAAGGAGTGAAATCCAAGAGGAAGTTTCGTCCGCTCCTTCTCATCAATCCACAAGAGTTTAAAGAAAATCCACAAGCATTTCAAAGGTCAAATCGGAGGATTTTCAAAAGGGAGAAAAAGCTTCATCTCAACTCCAAAATCTTCAACGGTCAAGAATCTTGCTGAGGCATGATTCAACACTTCTAGAGGAGTTAAAGAGAAGAAGGAAGAAAGCCCAAGCCACTACCATCTGCAATACAATCAGGCTTTTCTAACCTTATTTTATTTTGTACTTCATTGTATATTTGCTCAAGGGGAGCACTTTATTGTTCAAACATTCTATTCTATTTGTTTGCTGATTCAATCAGTGGATTGAATTAGTGAGGTTGGTATACCTCGTTACAAGCCGGAGTGCTTGTGTTGGGTTAGTTGTGAGCCCTAGAAAAACAACGTGTAGGGTTTTGTGCTGGTAAGCCCGAGTTAAAACCAGCTGGGTTCGTTGTGCACCCGGTAAAACAACAAGTTTGAGTTGTGAGCTTGGAAAACAACTCGACTGTAATCTAGAGAGATTATAGTGTGGACCCAAGTGAATCTTGGGAGTGGACGTAGGTGTTGGTTACACCGAACCACTATAAAATTATCTTGTGTTTGCCGTGCTATATTTCTCTCTCTATCTCTCTATCTTAATTGCTTGTGTATTGCTTGTTAGTTAATTTCACTCACTTGCACATCTTGCTAACTAATCAATTAAAGTCTAAAAAGTCTTAAATTTTTAAGAACCCAATTCACCCCCCCTCTTGGGTTGCCATCTGGGCCAACAATTGGTATCAGAGCAAGTGCTCATTTAGAATTTGATCTCACGATCAAGGGCTAAAGATCCATATGGCAACACAAATTGGTTCAAGTTTTGCTGAAGGTCATTCTACGAATCGACCTCCGCTATTTAATGGAACCAACTATTCATATTGGAAAGCTAGAATGAGAATATTCATTCAAGCTTCAGACTATGAATTGTGGGGAGTAATAATGAATGGACCTAGTACACCCACACACCTTATTGATGGCACTATTGTTCCTAAACCCGAAAGGGATTGGAATGATAATGATAGGAGAATGGCACAACTAAATGCTAAGCCATTAATATTTTATATTGTTCCTTAGACTCAAATGAATTCAACCGAATCTCAACTTGTAATTCCGCAAAAGAAATTTGGGATAGGTTGGAAATTACTCATGAAGGAACAAACCAAGTAAAAGAATCAAAGATAAATATTTTGGTTCATAAATATGAATTATTTAATATGGAACAAAATGAAACCATCACATGCATGTTCACTAGATTTACTGATATTGTGAATGGTTTGAAAAGTCTTGGAAAAGTTTATACTAATTCTGAGCTTGTTCGCAAAATCCTTAGGTCACTTCCAGACTTGGGAAGCCAAGGTGACCGCCATACAAGAAGCCAAAGATCTGAACATCATACCATTGGAAGAGCTTCTTGGTTCGCTGATGACTCATGAGCTTCAAGTCAAACAACATGTCAATGAGGATGAGTCAAGAAAGAAGAAGACCATCGCCCTCAAAGCTGCAGAAAAGGAAATAAGCAGCACGATGATGAAGAGGATGATGATGATGAGACAGCCCTCCTTGCAAGGAAGTTCAAGAAATTTATGCAAAGAAGGAGGCCCTTCCACAAAAAGAGATTTGTTTCAAAAATGGAAGGAGAAAAGGAAAAGGATAAGAAAAAGGAAAAGGACAAAGAGAAAGAGCCCTTAGTATGCTATGAATGTAAAAAACCAGGGCACTTTAGATATGACTGTCCTTTACTTAAGAAGGCCTACAAGAAAAAGAAAAAGGCCTACATGGCAACTTGGACTGATAGTGAAGAGTCTTCTTCCGAAGAAGAAGAACAAAAAGAAGTTGCTAATGTCTGCTTTATGGCCAACGACGACGACAACGATAATGAGGTAAGTACCGAAACCCCCGATGATGAATTTACATTTGATGAAATGTTTGAGGCTTTTAATGAACTTATGATTGATTTTAAATCATTAAAAAAGAAGTATAAGTTTTTGAAAAATGACAACATTAGTTTAGCTAAAAGTAAAAATGAATTAGCTTTAGAAATTAAGAACTTAACTAATGAAAAAGAAGAACTTAGCAAAGAAAAAGATAATCTTAATCAAGAAATAGATTTGTTGAAATCTGAAACTAAAAACTCAACAAAAGATTTAAAAGATCAATTAGAAACTTTAGCTTTAGATAAAGAACAGCAAGTTAAAGAAAATGACTCTCTTAAGAAAGATGTTAAAAATATAAAGACATTGTTGAGAAATTCACTTTAAGTTCAACTAAACTCAACATGATCCTAGATAGTCAAAAAGCTGTTTTTGACAAAGCAGGTTTAGGATATAACACATTAAGGAAACAAAAATCGTTAAAGAATATTTTTATAAAAGCTAACCAAAGTAATATAACTTGTTTCAAATGTAATGAAAAAGGTCATAAATCATTTGAATGCCAAACGTTAAATAATAACAACAAGTTAAATGTAAAGCTAAGAAAATATGGGTTCCGAAAGGAACAATTTTTGTTGCTGCTAACCATGAAGGACCCAAGAAAGCTTGGGTACCTAAACATAAAGTTTAAATTATGTTGCAGGAATGTCTTGTAGCCAAAAGATCAAAGAAAAAGTGGTATCTTGATAGTGGCTGCTCAAGACATATGACGGGTGACAAAGATGAATTCATCACCCTAGAAGAAAAGAAAGGTGGAGTTGTTACGTTTGGCGATAACGGTAAAGGTCAAATCATGGGCCTTGGTAAAGTCCGTATAACTCCATCTACATTTATTGATAATGTACTTTATGTTGATGGTTTGAAGCATAATCTAATAAGTATAAGTCAATTATGTGATAAAAACTTTAATGTTTCATTTAAATCTTCTATATGCACTGTAACTAATTCTATTGATGATAGCATTGTATTTACTGGTTATAGACATGGCAATGTTTACTTGGTTGATTTAGAAAAATTATCTTTGAGTGATCATTGCTTAATTGCTGACAATGCTAACATAAATGAAATTAGTTGGTTGTGGCATCGTAGATTAGGTCATGCAAGCACACACCTTATTTCAAAACTAATTAAAATGGATTTAGTTAAAGGATTACCTAAATTAGATTTTGAAAATAATAAAATATGTGATGCATGTCAATTTGGAAAACAAACTAGAAGTTCTTTCAAATCTAAAAACATTGTTTCAACTTCTAGGGCACTAGAGCTACTTCACATGGATCTTTTTGGACCAACTAGAACCACAAGTCTAGGAGGAAAGAAATATGGTCTAGTGATTGTAGATGATTATTCTAGATATACTTGGGTAATGTTTTTAGCTCACAAAGATGAGACTTTCTCGATATTTCTGAAATTCTTCAAGAAAGTCACAAATGAGAAAAACACTACTATAGTATCTCTAAGAAGTGATCATGGAACAGAATTTGAAAATCACTTATTTGAAAGTTTTTGTTCTGAAAATGGAATTAATCATAATTTTTCAGCCCCTAGGACTCCACAGCAAAATGGTGTAGTTGAAAGAAAAATAGGACTCTAGAAGACATGGCCCGTACCATGCTATGTGAAAGCAACTTACCAAAGTATTTTTGGGCGGAAGCTATTAACACAGCATGTTACATCTTAAATCGAGCCTTAATAAGACCAATCTTAAAGAAAACACCTTATGAATTATGGAATGAAAGAAAACCAAATATAAAATACTTTCATGCATTTGGATGTAAATGTTTCATTCATAATAATGGTAAAAACAACTTAGGAAAATTTGATGCTAAATCTGATGAAGGAATCTTTTTAGGATATTCAACAACTAGTAAAGCTTATAGAGTATTTAACAAGAAAACCTTAGTAGTTGAAGAATCCATTCATATAGTTTTCGATGAGTCTTTAGCATCTAGTTCTGAAAAGCTTGATGATGAGGAAGATACAAACATAATTGAAAAAGATCTTGAAAAACTTAATATTGAAGTATCTTCTGATCATGAGCAAGAAGCTAAAGATGATGATTCACATAAGGACGATGATGTCAATATTGATCATAATGATGTAGATCTTCCAAGAGACTGGAGATATGCTCATAGTCATCCTAAGGAATTGATTATAGGCGATCCATCTCAAGGAATAAGAACTAGATCATACATGAGAAATATTAGTAATCATCTTGCATTTGTATCACAAATTGAACCTAAAACTATAGAAGAAGCTGAAAAAGATAATAATTGGATGTTAGCAATGCAAGAAGAACTAAATCAATTTACAAGAAATAATGTTTGGACTTTAGTTGAAAGACCTAAAAATCATTCAGTAATAGGATCAAAATGGGTTTTTAGAAATAAACTAGATGAAAATGGCATTGTAATTAGAAACAAAGCTAGATTGGTTGCTAAAGGATATAATCAAGAGGAAGGTATTGATTTTGATGAAACCTTTGCACCTGTAGCTAGATTAGAAGCCATTAGGCTATTACTTGCATTTGCATGTCATATGAACTTTAACTTATTTCAAATGGATGTAAAAAGCGCATTTTTAAATGGATTTATAAATGAAGAAGTTTATGTAGAACAACCACCAGGTTTTGAAGATCACGAATTTTCAAATCACGTTTTTAAATTGCACAAAGCTTTATATGGTTTGAAACAAGCACCTAGAGCTTGGTATGATAGGTTAAGTAAATTCTTAATAGAAAATGATTTTACAAGAGGAAATGTTGATAAAACTTTGTTTTTGAAAAGAAAAGGTAAAGATTTACTTGTAGTACAAATATACGTAGATGACATTATTTTTGGTGCTACTAACGATTCTCTTTGTCAAGAATTTGCAAAGTTGATGCAGGGAGAATTCGAGATGAGCATGATGGGAGAACTCAACTTCTTCCTTGGACTCCAGATCAAACAAAGCAAAGAGGGAATCTTTATCAACCAAACCAAATACACAAGAGAACTACTCAAAAAGTTTGGTATGGAATCAATGAAACCCCTCGGAACTCCAATGAGTCCTTCATGCAAGCTGGACAAAGATGAAGAAGGTAAAAAGGTTGACCAAAAGTATTATCGAGGTATAATCGGATCCCTTCTTTATTTAACAGCAAGTAGACCAGACATTATGTTTTCAGTATGTTTATGTGCTAGATTTCAATCTGAACCTAAAGAATCACATTTAATAGCTGTTAAAAGAATACTAAGATATGTAAGTGGAACAAAAAATGTAGGTTTATGGTATTCTAGAGACTCCACATTAAATCTAATTGCATATTCAGATTCTGATTATGCTGGATGTAAATTAGATAGAAAAAGCACAAGTGGTGCATGCCATTTCTTAGGAAGTAACTTAATCACATGGTTTAGCAAAAAGCAAAATTCAGTTGCATTATCAACTACTGAAGCTGAATATGTAGCAGCTGGAAGTTGCTGTGCGCAAATCCTATGGATTAAGCGACAACTTGAAGACTATGGTATCACACTTGATAAAACACCCATAAGATGTGATAACACTAGTGCAATTAATCTAACAAAGAATCCAATTCAACATTCAAGAACTAAACACATAGAAATCAGATATCATTTTATAAGAGAACATGTAGCAAATAATGAAATATGTCTTGATTATGTTAACACTGAAGAACAATTAGCTGACATATTCACTAAACCTTTAAATGAAGAGAGATTCTGTTATCTTAGAGGAGAGTTAGGTATTTGTGATCCTTTAGAATGAATTTGAAACCCCTAAGGAAATTTTATCTAAGATTCTTTCAAATCCTCAATCCTTAAGGAAATCTATCTAGAATTCATATCTAATTGATTCACTCATATCCAATGATTATTTATCAATTTTTATGATCATTTTCCGGACACATTTCAGAAATTTCATGATTTTGGTCTGAAATGGTCTCGGAGCCGACTCGATGCGTATCGGAGTCGACTCCCGGTTTCAACTGAAACTCTCGGGTCGACCCCTCTCTGGCGCGAGTCGACTCCATGTCGGGATGGCCTTTCTGTGTCTGAGCCGAGTCGACACCCGGGTTTGCGCGAGCCGACTCGAGGTGGTCCCAATTTGATTTTTCTAGGGCAGAGTCGACTCATCGCTCATTCTATTCGACCCCAATCGTCAAATACTCTCTCCACGCTCTCTCCAAACCTTCCAAACTCTCAATAATCCCTGATTATCACCTCCAATCATCAAATGGCACCTAAAACTAGAGGATCTAGCGCTGTGGTGGGTGGAATCAAACGGAAACGCTCGGTGAAGAAGCCGGTGAAGCGTCCCGTGCGAGAACCTTCTCCAAGCACTGACTCCACCTCATCTGCTTCTACCCCAACTGCTGCTCCTGCTGCCACGTCCTCCCAGGTAGATCGTCTAGCGGATAGGATCATTACTACTGGTAGGAAGGTGGATTTTGAATTGTTTGAGAATGAGGGTTTTCTTGTTGGGAGACAGCTTATCGAGATGGGTTGGGAGAAAATTTGTTCTCTAGAGTGCCCGACCTATCCCTCATTGGTTAAAGAATTTTACAAGAATTTGTCTAGAGGAGACCATGGGCTTATTAGCAATGTGAGAGGAGTCAGATTATCTGTTACCGCTGAGATTTTGTCTAGATTATTGGAATTTACCTTTGTCTGGCACCTCCACATTTTCTTCTGATGACCGCGCCCCAGCTTTATCCAGATTATTAAACCGGGAAGTGGTTGGATTTGAAGAGGTATTGCTAATCAGCTTCTTTAGAGTTGAGATTACTACACAATATCTGCAGTAGGATTCTATTTCCTAAAACTGGTAGATTTGACTATGTCTCGGAGCGAGATATTTTTGTAATGGACGCCATTGTGACAGGCAAGCCTATCAATCTTCCCAGCATGATTCTGTGGTACATAGCAGATTGTGGAGGGAAAAGAAAATCAAGTCTGCCTTATGGGATGATCCTTACTATGATTTTTCGAAGCCAGGGTGTGGTGATTTCTGATAATGAACCTATGAAGAATTTAAGACACACTGATTTTTATAGTCTAGCAACAATTCATAGGATGGGGTTTGTCAAAAAGAATGGTAAATGGGAAAGGAAAGGAGTGACAGAAGATAGAGCTACAGATACTGAGGCTGCAGGACCCTCTGTTAGACATCTTCGCCTGCACCTCCGAGCCCTTGGTTTCTGCCTCTGCTCCAGCCCCAGCTCCAACTTTGTTCAGACTTCATCTTCTGCTAATTTTTCAGATCAACAAATTTTGCAACTCAAAGCCTTACTTGAAGATCAATCTGATAAGCTTAAAACTGAATTTGAGAATAAATTTATGCATTTGAGAGAGACACTTATTCTCTTGATGATCGTATTTCAAAGATTGAATCTACTCTCGGCTCTTCATCGGCATCCTTAAGTAGTGATCTCAAGAATATTTTTGAAGAACTTAAGGATATATGTGGAGATGGAGAGACATATGCAAAGAGCAACGCAGAGCTTCAAGACAAAATTCAGAGTGCGTGCACCTTTGTTGATGAAAAACTCAAGGACTATGTAAAAATTCAATCTGAAGGAATGAAAAATATAGTTGATCATCTAACTAGAATTGTAAGAACTCATTTTTGAGTTACTAGAGTTTCAATCCTTGTTTTGTACTGAAGTGTTTATGCTTTCTTTATGAAATCAATGTACTGAACATTTTGATGTATTAGACTTTTAAATGAAATGAATTCTCTATTTCCTTATTTCAATGAAATTTGAATGAATGCTTATAATTCTCTATCTTTTTGTTGATAACAAAAAAGGGGGAGAATTTTATAGTTCTATGATTGTCTATGATTGTGATAAAATGAGATAATTAATTAAGTTTCATAGGGGGAGCTACCTCATTAAGGGGGAGCCTAAGCCTAACTATGAAAACAAAATCAATTCACTAATCAATCATGAACAAACTCAATATTTTGTCATCATCAAAAAGGGGGAGATTGTTGAAAGATTATAGAAAAATTATATGATCCAATCCTTTTGATTTTGATGATTACTAAAAGCCATTGAGTTTATTAAAGGATGTAATGAGTTATGCAAATGAGCAACAAATTTATTTTGAACAATCAATATGAATGCTCAAGTTTAACTTTAATCAATTTTGAAAGTGACTTTAAGCTCAATATTCAAACTTTCAAAAAGAAATGTTATAATTCATGTTTTAATCAATAAGTTTTTGGATTAGTTCATGAATCAATTCTAAATGTTAATTTTATTGATTCCATGAAAACAATGAATTAAAATGAATCTGGAACGATTTTAATGTCAATCAGAAAAGTTTCTGATTTTTGATACGTTCCGGAGCCGACTCCTGAGTTTCAGAGTCGACTCCGCTCAGTGTACAGAAATGTGCATCTGTGTCGAGTCGACCCCTGATTCTGTCGAGCCGACTCCTGGACTGTGCGAGTCGACTCCGCTCAGACACCAGAAGAGTGTTTTTCTGAGCACTTCGCGAGTCGACCCCAAGTCTTTCTCGAGTCGACTCCCGACTTTCAGGAGTCGACACTTCACTTTTAGCGAGTCGACCCCTAACCTTTTTAAACATTTCTATTTTTGGTAAGACGAGCTCGAGCCGACTCGGAAAAGCATGAGTCGACTCCAGCAAATCTGGGCGCGATTTTTAACGATGACACATCAGCCCCAACGGTAAGATTTTTGAATAACGGCTATTTTTCCTTGTCTCTAACGGATATATTTTTGCAGATTCTATAAATAGAGGAGCTCTTTTCAAATCAAAAGAGACCAGAGAAAATCAAAAAGAGAGAAAAGAATATCTTTTGAAAAGAGGAAAAAACAGAGCATATCGGGAAAATCATTTAGCTCAAAGAAGAGTGATTCAAAAGGAGTGAAATCCAAGAGGAAGTTTCGTCCGCTCCTTCTCATCAATCTACAAGAGTTTAAAGAAAATCCACAAGCATTTCAAAGGTCAAATCGGAGGATTTTCAAAAGGGAGAAAAGCTTCATCTCAACTCCAAAATCTTCAACGGTCAAGAATCTTGCTGAGGCGTGATTCAACACTTCTAGAGGAGTTAAAGAGAAGAAGGAAGAAAGCCCAAGCCACTACCATCTGCAATACAATCAGGCTTTTCTAACCTTATTTTATTTTGTACTTCATTGTATATTTGCTCAAGGGGAGCACTTTATTGTTCAAACATTCTATTCTATTTGTTTGCTGATTCAATCAGTGGATTGAATTAGTGGAGGTTGGTATACCTCGTTACAAGCCGGAGTGCTTGTGTTGGGTTAGTTGTGAGCCCTAGAAAAACAACGTGTAGGGTTTTGTGCTGGTAAGCCCGAGTTAAAACCAGCTGGGTTCGTTGTGCACCCGGTAAAACAATAAGTTTGAGTTGTGAGCTTGGAAAACAACTCGACTGTAATCTAGAGAGATTATAGTGTGGACCCAAGTAAATCTTGGGAGTGGACGTAGGTGTTGGTTACACCGAACCACTATAAAATTATCTTGTGTTTGCCGTGCTATATTTGCTCTCTCTCTATCTCTCTATCTTAATTGCTTGTGTATTGCTTGTTAGTTAATTTCACTCACTTGCACATCTTGCTAACTAATCAATTAAAGTCTAAAAAGTCTTAAATTTTTAAGAACCCAATTCACCCCCCCCTCTTGGGTTGCCATCTGGGCCAACAATACCTATTACCTAAGTACCCCTTTAAGATTATTTGGTTCATATGCGATATAATGCATTAATCATGAAGGATAAATATGATCCGCTATATGACATCTAAGACAAATAAACTTTGTGATCAGGGACAATTAAAGTAGGCAACACTTATGCTCAGACTTTAGTAGATCCGGGTGCCACGCATTCGTTTATATCTGATGTTTATCTTGCCAATAATGCATCATTGACACCCGTTCCCCTAGAACAAGAGTTGCTCATTGCATTCCCAAATGGAGATGTTATGAGGGTGGAGTCTGTATGCAGATCCTGCCAGATCAACATGGGCGATAAGAGGCTGGAGGCTGATCTAATCGTCCTTCCACTAAAGTCCTTTGATGTTATCCTTGGGATGGACTGGTTGGCCTCCTATCATGCTTCGGTAGACTGTTTCAGGAAAATGGTGATCTTCAAAATCCCTAATCAGCCTGAATTCAGTTTTACTGGAAGCCAGGAACACCTGGCTTCAGTGTTCGTATCAGCACTGTGGGCTGCCAAATACTTGATGAAGGGTGGCCAAGGGTTTCTTGCTGTGGTCAAGGACCTTCAGCAGGAAGAGGTGAAATTGGAGGATATTCCAGTGGCTATGGAGTTTCCTGACGTCTTCCCGGATGATTTGACCGAATTGCCTCCAGACCGGGAAGTGGAGTTCACCATTGATTTGGTCCCTGGCACTGGACCTATATCCAAGGCCCCTTATCGTATGGCCCCAGCTGAACTAAAAGAGTTGAAGAACCAATTGCAAGAGCTCCTAGACCGGGGATTTATCAGACCGAGTGTCTCTCCTTGGGGTGCTCCAGTATTATTTGTCAAAAAGAAGGATGGGAGTCTTCGGCTCTGCATTGATTACCGAGAAATCAATAAGGTAACAGTGCGGAACAAGTATCCCTTGCCGAGGATCGATGATCTGTTCGATCAACTCCAAGGAGCTCGGGTATTCTCGAAGATTGACCTTCGGTCAGGATACCATCAACTCAAGGTCCAGGCTGGAGATGTGCCTAAGACAGCATTCAGGACTAGGTATGGCCACTACGAGTTCTTGGTGATGCCGTTTGGGTTAACTAATGCCCCGGCAGCATTCATGGACTTGATGAACAGAATCTTTAAGCCATACTTAGACCAGTTTGTGGTGGTGTTCATTGATGACATCCTGGTGTATTCAAAAAGCCAGGAGGAACATATGGACCACCTGAAGATTGTTCTGCAAACCCTTCGAGAGAAAAAGCTTTATGCCAAGTTGCAGAAATGTGACTTCTGGTTGAGCCAAGTATCATTCTTGGGTCACGTAATATCTAAAAATGGCATAACTGTGGACCCAAAGAAGATTGAGGCAATCGTAAATTGGAGTCGACCTTCCAATGTATCTGAAGTCAGAAGCTTCGTAGGGCTGGCAGGATATTATCGCAGATTCGTGGAGGGCTTTTCTCGCATTGCTCTACCCCTGACTCGCTTGACCCAAAAGCAAGCGAAGTTTGACTGGACTGAGGAGTGTGAGAGAAGTTTCCAGGAGCTGAAACAACGCCTAGTGTCAGCCCCCGTCCTTACCCTTCCGTCAGGATCTGGAGGATTCACTCTATACACGGATGCTTCTCGGAAGGGATTGGGATGTGTTCTGATGCAAAATGAGAAGGTGATAGCTTATGCCTCCAGACAGCTAAAGCCATACGAGCAAAATTATCCTACTCATGACCTGGAGTTGGCTGCTGTGATTTTTGCCTTAAAGATCTGGCGGCATTATCTATATGGAGAAGCATGTGATGTGTACACAGACCACAAAAGTCTGAAGTACATCTTCACTCAGAAGGAGTTAAACTTAAGACAAAGGAGGTGGATGGAGCTACTAAAAGATTATGACCTGAACCTGCACTATCATCCAGGGAAGGCCAATGTGGTAGCTGATGCTCTGAGTAGGAAATCATCCTCGGAGTTAGCTTCTATGATCACCTCTCAGCCTCACATCCGGAGGGATCTTGAGAAGCTGGAGGTTGGATTGCGAGTACAACGGTCCGATGGACTTGTGGCAACACTTGTACTCCAACCAACTCTGTTAGACAGGATCAAGTCCTCCCAGAAAGAAGACTTGGACTTGCAAAAGATTAAAGAAGCAGTGAAGTCAGGGATTCAAAATGAATTTGCTATAATGGAGGATGGATCCCTGAGATTTGATGGCAGGCTTTGTGTGCCAAATGTGGTGGAACTAAGGGCAGAGATTCTGAAGGAGGCCCACTATTTTCCTTACACGGTGCACCCCGGAGGTACCAAGATGTACAAAGACCTAAAGGAAAACTTTTGGTGGAAAGGAATGAAGAGCGAGATTGCTCAATACGTAGCCAAGTGTTTGGTATGTCAGCAAGTGAAGGCTGAGCATCAAAGGCCTGCGGGACCCCTTCAATCTCTGATGATTCCACAATGGAAATGGGAGAAGATCACTATGGACTTCGTGACTGGTCTGCCTAAAACCCCTCGAACAATGATGCGGTATGGGTCATTGTAGACAGATTAACGAAGTCAGCCCATTTCCTGCCATTCAGAGTTGGGATCTCTAGTGAGAGATTGGCCAACATGTATATTGAGCAAATTGTAAAGCTTCATGGTATTCCCGTATCTATTGTATCAGATAGGGATACTAGGTTTGTGTCCCAATTCTGGAAGAGTCTTCATAGAGCTCTGGGAACCAAATTGAACTTCAGCACAGCCTTCCATCCCCAGACAGATGGGCAGTCTGAGAGAACCATACAGACCCTGGAGGACATGTTGCGAGCCTGTGTGATGGACCTGGGTGGTGCTTGGGACAACCACTTATCTTTGGTGGAATTTGCTTACAATAACAGCTACCAGGCCAGTATCCAGATGGCTCCATTTGAGGCCTTGTATGGTAGAAAATGCAGATCTCCCTTATGTTGGGATGATGTGGGGGAGAGAAAATTATTGGGCCCCGAGCTGATTCGACAGACAGTAGAAAAGGTACAACTGATCAAGGGACGACTCCGCACAGCTCAGAGCCGACAGAAGAGCTATGCTGATGTGAGAAGAAGGGAGCTAGAATTTCAAATTGGAGATCATGTCTTCTTGAAGATATCACCAACCAAAAATGTGATGAGATTTGGGATTAGAGGTAAACTGAGTCCACGATACATTGGACCATTTGAAATTCTGAGCAAAGTAGGGGAGGTAGCTTATAGCTTGGCATTACCTCCGGCACTCTCTGGGGTACACAATGTATTTCATGTATCTATGTTGAGAAAGTACATTCCTGACCCCAGCCATGTGATACAGTTTGAGCCCATGCAGTTAAGGAAGGATCTAACGTATGAGGAGCATCCTGTGCGTATTGTGGACCGCAAGGATCAAGTTTTAAGAGGCGTAGTATTCCTTATGTCAAGGTTCAGTGGAGTAACCATTCTGAGAGAGAAGCTACTTGGGAGCTTGAGGAAGAAATTAAAGAAAAATATCCTCAATTGTTTATAACTTAACATATGTAAAGAAGATTAATCATATGATAAAGCTTTAGATTTTAAATGTTATATGTGATACACCAATTTCGAGGCCGAAATTTTTATAAGGAGGGAAGAATGTGAAGCCCTGTTACAATGGCGGATCCTCACGTGGTGAGGATCCGCCATTGTTGACGGAGGAAGGGGGGCGCCGCCCCTTCCTCCGCCATATTTGACGGCTGCGGCAATCTTTGCCGCAGCCAGTCAAGGAAGGGGGCGCCGACGCGCCCCCTTCACATGGGTACAGGGGAGGGATAACCCTCCCCTTGCCGCTATATAAGGAGGGGGGGAACGCCCCTCCTCCTCCACGAGCTCTCCCCCACCGGCCAGCCATAGGTAAGGGAGAGAGAGAGAGAGTTGCAGAGAGATCGGAGAGAGAGACAGAGAGAATGAGGGAGAACCAAGCCGGTTCACGGCTTGGTTCGGGCCCGGCGGAGTGCCCGATGCCTCGCCGGGCCTGGGCGTCGGCCAGGAGGCCTCACCGACGGCGGGCGACCGTCCGGTGAGGATCCGGCCGGCCACGGTGGCCGGCCGTGCCACCGGCACGAGTCGCGTGCCATGAACGAGCGAGTGAGAGAGAGAGAAATGGAGGGAGAAAGAGAGAGAGAGGGAGCCGGCCATCGCCGCGGCCGGCTCTGGCCCGGTCGCCGATGGCCGGGCCACCCGAATTTGGCCGGCGGTGGCCCTGGCCGCCGGCACGGCCTCCCCCTGTTTCGGGCGAAACAGGGGAGGAGGCGGGGGAGACGATGACGACGTGGGCCGGCTTGGGCCGTCCCACGTTGGGCCCTATTGGGCCGGATCATGAGCTGTTTTGGGGCTGCGATTTGGGCCCCGTATTAGGCCGAAAATGGAGAAATAAAAATATGTCCCGATTCAGCATTGATTCTAGTTTCTCGGAATATTTTTATTTCCCCATTCAGGCTTATACATTGAGAGATATTCGAGCCCAAAGTTGGGCCCAGAATTAGACTGGTAGACCTTAAGGGGATGCTGCATTGTTCCAATTTTTGAGATTTAATTGTGGAAATTAATGCTGTAGGTAACCGGATGTCCACATAACTGATTTACAGTTTGGAATTAGCGTACTGAGGTAAGTAAGCCATTTATTATAATTTTCATGATTTATTAAAATATGAAAATTATGAATATATTGCATTATTTGAAAAAAAAAAGAATTTTGTTATACAATTGGGAATCTGCTATGATTATATGTGATTACTGATATTTTGCAAAGTAATGGATTATAAATGTGCAAAAATTGAATGATGTTATTATTTTGGCTTTGCAAAATATACTGGTATTATTGATGTATTTTATGCTATGAATGTATAACCCACTGTATATATGATATGAGGAGCTTATGCTCATGATGATGCATGATGTGCTACATGCAAATATGATGATGATATGTATCGCCGCGGTTCTTATATAATGTGAAACGATAGAAAATGCCGAGAGATACGGGACCCACCTCCACAGGGGGAGATATGTGGAGGACACACATCTAGAGGATGTGATGTGATTGATATATTGTATAACGCACACACATCTAGAGGATGTGTTGTGATTGATTATGATATATGGCATAACGCTGGTATCAGGACCCTTCCTCTTAGGGGACATTAAAGAGTGATACACCAGATGGGTTGTAGGGCCGTGGGACACATAAGAAATAATAATTATATGAATACAGTGGATTTGTTTACATTGCATATTTCAGTATTTATTGTATAATTAAGCTTCCAAAATTATTTGAGCTGATGATATACATGTTTTGATAACATGATGAATGTATTTGAAGTTGGAAGTTTTATACATAGAAATATGGTTTGATAATATTTTGACGAAATGATTAATTAATAGTAGGCTTACTTATTGAGTGTAAGCTCATATAAATCTTACAATATTTTTCAGAGCCACAGAAGAATGGGATCTGGGGTAGTTGGAGCTTCATTCAGAGGAAACTAAGATCCAACATTTTGTTGTAACCCCGTGACTTATGTATGATGGGCATGTAGCCTAAAACCTATGATTATAATTTGTATTAAGAACCATTTAAATTGGATGATATATAGTTATTACCACTTCTGGTATTGAATGTTATATTTCTGAACGCCTTGCATGCCAGACATGCGGCGGGTTGCCACCTCTAGATCCAATATAGGGTCTGGGGCGTGACAATTATTGAACGGATTTATTTATGGAAGCAAGTCACGTGTTCTTTTCTCGGTTCTATCCTGCTACTGAAGCTGGATTCAAAGCCAAGGGATTCGAATTAATTGGCTTATGTTAACCCTTCGATTAAACCTTGACACAAATCGACCCAAGTAAAAATCGTCCAGGCTCCCAGAGTGGAGTTAGCTGGGTGGGTCCCACTGGAAGCTTGATTGACGTCAGCAGTTAGTCAGTACCGAATCCCGATGGGCCGCTTCATGGAAATGCCCAAGGAGATGCTCAGAGGGGGGACGACGGCTAACTGGGAGTTTCCGTGGAGCCCACCGCGAGATGGGCGGCCCAATGGCATATGTTTCGACCGATGGTTGCCATGCCATGATGCATGATGATGATGATGGATGGGAAGGATGGGAAAGAGGCCGGGAAGGTGGAAACTTTGACCGAACGGTCATCCATTCCACGCGCGGCGGATCTTGGCCGTTCAATGGTGGTTGTTCCCATGAGGTACAGGTGTCCGTACCACCAGTGCGTGCACCTCACCCCCGGTGTCAGCAGCACCGGCACCGGCACCGGCACCGGCACCGCCACAGCCGGGGAAAAAATTAGGCTAGCAGCCGTGAAGAATTTCATGCGTTTTCTTGATATTAATGGTTTCCGTTGATTGCACCAGAGTATATGAATTTATTTCTTAATTAATTTTTTATACTAATTTTAATTAAGTATTTTAATTTATGTAAATTTTTTATTTAATTACATTTTTTACTATCGTTGATGATCACTTAAAAAGATTGTATGACACTCACCGATCAACTCATTAAAATTTTTTTAATTTGATGTATCAGCTTATAAAATTTTTTTAATCAAGCATAAAAAATATGAATAGAAGAATAACAAAAGTTATTCATTAATACCTTTTTAATATGTAATTCTAGACGGTAGAATCACGTAGCTTTCATAAAGTAGCATGATCTCTGAAAGAGAATAAAATATTTTGATTTAAAAATATTACTAACTTATCAAAAAGTCTATAACATATATATATATATATATATATATATATATATATATATATATATATATATATATATATATACTTGATTTATTTATTATTGATTAAGCAACTAAACACATACTATTTCAATTGTTTAATCTTTCATGCATATATTTTTTATACATAAACGATAATAATATTTTTTAGATTATTATATAAATGTTACATATAAAATTTTTTGATCGATTGATTTACCATTTATTTACAAAAACTGTTAGTTAGACTTAAATAAATATATTTAATTCAAAACATTTATTAATTGATATACTCAATAATTTTTGTTTACGAATTATATTTTATTTAAAAAAACTTAAATTATTATTAACAATTATCATATGATATATATCAAGTCATCATTATTGGCTATTAAAAATATATTTAATTAAAAACCTTATATAAATTAATATTTTTAATTAAAAGAAATATAAAACTTAATCTACTTGCAAAGGGCTGAGAAGCCTATTTTCATGGAGTTTGGTTGCACATTAGGTGGTGGCCGCTGATCAAAGTTTACACCTGCCACCTACCGTGAGAAAGTGTAATTATGGGACCTCTTAGAAGATAGCATGTTCGTTTATGTGCAAGTCTTCGAAATGCATGGATCGACTTTTACATCCATGCAATGCAAAGAAGCAAGCAGAGGTAAACAATGCTTGGTGAACCCAGGAAATTTCTTCCAAAATAGTTAATAATGGAAGCAAAAGTTGTCTGCCATGTGAGGACGTTCGAAGAACTTTATGCTTGTCTTCACATATATTGAAAAAAATACAAAAACTGTGATCTTTGTGCATGCTTCACACTCAAAATGAAAAAAGAAAGAGCAAATGAGCCCTTATCCATAATGCCAGATATTACTCCACCGTGCAAACTTTTGCGCCTTGAATCCTCCTATGCATGGTCTTAGCAAGACCATCACCCCAAGTGTCACATGACTTGATGGGCTATATATATCCGGTGGAAGAAAGTCTAGCAAAATACTTAATCGAAATTGAGAACATTATTCCATTTCCCACAACCGACAATGACCATGAGTTCACGACAGAAAAAGCTCTATTCCTCAATAAGTATACGGAATAAATTTTTTTTTATAAAATATCTCTAGAGGTATTTCTTGTCTATCTCGTTGAATATATTAAATATAAAAATATAAATCTAAATAATAACTTTTTATTATTCTCTCTAATTTATTTAATTGAAGGGATAAAAAAGATATCCCTAAAAAAATTGGTTTTAAATTCTAAACTACCTTATAATTTCTAATACAATAATTGATTTGAACGTTTAATTTCATATCAAACAAATCAATCCTTCTTCTTTCCCCTCTGATCCATCGCCGCCATCGCCGTCATCCTCCTCCTTCGGCAACAGCTTGACCCAAAACTTCTCACATTGTTTTTCACATCCTCTTGGTCCTCCACCTTCAGCACAGCCCTCACAATCTTTCCTTTGCTTCCTACGACCTCTTCCTCCACCGAAGACAAGCCCAAAGCCCTTCCATGGTCATTAAAACCTGACCAAAAAGACCCAGAGGAAGACCTAGCTAGCCCAATTCCTCGAGCATTATACAGCTCCATGCTACCGCCATCGCAAGCATAAACTCCCTCTCTGACCCGTCGTCTTCTACGCCGAGCTGGCCGTATCAAAACCCATTGTCCGATCTTTGCTCGAGGAATCGCTCATCATTGCTCGATCTCGGATTCTCATTGAAATATCGAACGCCATGATCCAATTGGGGTTGGAATTTAGGAGGTGAGGCAAGATGGAAAAAAAAAAGATTGAAAGATGTGAGTAAAAGATCGAAAAATTGAAGACGATAGCAAGAGATCGAAAGATGGAAAGCAGAATATTGGGAGACAGAAGATCGAAGCGATAGCCACTCGGACGGAAGGGAAAAGAATGAAACAAGACGAAAAAATTCTAATGCAAAATTAATTTTTTTTACTAACAAATATATCCTCGAAGGATAGCTGAGGAATAATCAGTTATTTTTTTAATTTTTTAAAAATAATTTATGATTACTTATGAATTATTCTTTTTGGTTGACTTTATTTCAAACTATTCATCATAATTATATTTTTAAAAATAAAAACATATATTCAAGGAATACCCTTTTTATTCTCTATTTCAAACACAACGCTAAGTACATGAGCGATTAGTCTACCTCACGCATTTCGTCGAAATGATACCACTCTTTAATCAAAGCCACAACTCGTCACATTAAATGACAAAGGTACAAACATTGCAATGCTACGTGAGAGAAGAATGACCGAGCAGGAGCTCCCTTTTTTTCTAAGGAAAAGTCTTTGTACACCGCCCAGTGCAGCAAGTCCTACATGGGCTGCACCGCCTCTCCTGATTGGTCCATGTGCATCCTACGTGGCTGACGTTGCAGAACGGTATGGCTCTGCTACGATGTTACGTTTGATCGTGATGGCCATTAAAAGTGCTTGCCTTTATTTTAAAATTATTATGCAGATAAAAATGCCCTTTCCCTCCAGCCTACTTCTACCGTCATTTTTTTTTATTACATCTGTGCAAGAAAAACTCTTTCTTCCCCGACTTAGGCTCTGGGCTTTCGGATGCAAGGAAATATCATCAGCAGCAGGAAGTAAAAATAAAGGTGTTCATGCTTCTTTGTAAAGCTCCTTTATTACACCAACTATTTTTTGTCGTTAGAGGAAGTTAATGCATTAGGAAACCGTTTAATGCACAGGTAACTTCCTTAGAACTATGGTGTCATCGCAGTGTTTCGGCCTATATTCCCGTTATTCCCTGTCTATATAGCTCTAGTGTCCTCACTTTACAACTCTGGAGAGCGCCCCGACACCCCACGAGGAATTCGGCCAAAAATTCTTCGCGACACCCTAATTGAAACCTTACGACGCCCTAGCGATAATGGTACGACACCCGTGCTTATAACTGACCATGGAGAGAAGCCCCGCGACACCCCACATGAATTTGGCCAAAATCCTTTACGACACCCTAGTGACAATGCTACGACCCCAGGAGCAATTCGGCCGATAATCCTTTGCGACACCCAAGTTGAAACTTTACGACACCCTAGCACTAATGCTACGACACCCGTGCTTATAACTGACCATGAAGAGAAGCCCCGCGACAACCCAGGAGGAATTCAGTCAAAAATCTTTCACGACACCCCAGTTGCAACCTTACGACACCCTAGCGACAATGCTACGACCCCAGGAGCAATTCGGCTGAAAATCCTTGGCGACACCCAAGTTGAAACTTTACGATACCATAGCACAAATGCTATGACACCCGTGCTTATAACTGACCATGGAGAGAAGCCCCACGACACCCCAGTTTAAATCTTACAACACCCTAGCACCAATGCTACGATCCCAGGAGCAATTCGGCCGAAAATCCTTGGCGACACCCAAGTTGAAACTTTACAACACCATAGCACCAATGCTATGACACTCGTGTTTATAAATGACCATGGAGAGAAGCCCCGCGACACCCCATGAGGAATTCGACCGAAAATCCTTCGCGACACCCCAGTTTAAACCTTACGACACCCTAGCACTAATGCTACAACACCCGTGCTGGGGTTTCGTAACAGCCTAATTCGGGGATATCGTCGGTCCCCGCCTTAACAGTCCCCGCACGGGTGTCATCGCCTTAAAGCTAGGGTGTCGTTAGATGAGAGCTGGGGTGTCGGTAACAGCCTAATTCGGGGATGTCGTCAGTCCCCGCCTTAATAGTCCCGCACGGATGTCGTCGCCTTAAGCTAGGGTGTCGTCAGATGAGAGCTGGGGTGTCGGTAAGAGCCTAAGTCGGGGATATCGTCCATCCCCGCCTTAACAGTCCCGACACGGGTATCATCACCTTAAAGTTAGGATGTCATCAGTTGAGAGCTGGGGTGTCATAAGTTGTTTCATGGGGTTTCGTACATGAAATAGTACGACACCCTAGTTACAAACCTAATACATCCGTTCATGCGTAGGTGAAAAGCTTTACGACATCGCAGGAGAAAATCTATCGTAATCGTAATAAAGCTACGATACCCCAGAATTACTATTAGAACACAGTAGCATCGAAGCAGTCGCAATTTCATCTAAAATATTATTAGTCATTGCAAAATTTTGTTACAATTTCAAATGGAAACGCTTTTTGGCATTTCCAGACTGACTTCTACGATCTCCTCCCTTTCTTTTCTTCTTACTTGTAGTCTCAAAATTCTATTTCGGAGATCCACCAGAGTCTTTCTTCAACGATCCCTTGGTAGTTTCCTTTTCCACATCTTCGTCGGAGCCATCGAGCCGAAGTTTCATGCTAAAGGCGATAGCCAGCTCGTCTACCTCTGATGTCATCATGGACGAAGCTTTCTTAAACTTTCTTAAACTACCTCCGATGTTGTCTACCCTTCTTGTGGTTGCAGGCAATACTCATCCTTTACCCTTTTATAGCCGTCGAGTTGGGGGATGGGGGACAGAAACCATTACTGAAGAGAGTGTCAGAAAACCAAATCTCGTCGAACTCAGTGTTCCAATCCCCGATTCGAAACAAGTATTGGCCATGCTAGCGTCTTCGTTATAGTAAATCGGAGTGTCTCTCCTCGCATGATGGAGTGAGCAATTTCCAATTATTCAATCGGCCACTTGGTGCCCTTGGTTTAAATGCACGCTGAACGGATAAGCTTTACGATGTCCCAAGAGGAAACAAGTTGAAAGTATTGCGACACCCAAGTTATGTTCACCCAAAAAAGATCTACGACGCCGCAGTTGAAACCTTACAACACCCATGCGACAATGCTACGACACCCGTGCTTACAACTGACCATTGAGAGAAGCCCCGCGACACCCCAGAAGGAATTCTACTGAAAATCCTTGGCGATACCCCAGTTTACACCTTATGATACCCTAGCACCAATGCTACGACACCCGTGCTGGGATTTCGTAACAGCCTAATTCGAGGATATCGTCGATCCCCGCCTTAACAGTCCCCACACGGGTATCGTCGCGCTAAAGCTAGGGTGTTATCGGATGAGAGCTGGGGTATCGTAACAGCCTAAGTCAGGGATATCGTAGGTCCCCGCCTTAACAGTCCCTGCATGGGTATCGTCGCGCTAAAGCTAGGGTGTCGTCGGATGAGAGCTGAGGTGTCGTAACAGCCTAAGTCAGGGATGTCGTAGGTCCCCGCCTTAACAGTCCCCGCACCGATGTTGTCGCCTTAAATCTAGGATATCGTCGGATGAGAGCTGAGATATCGTAACAACCTAAGTCAGGGATGTCGTAGGTCCCCACCTTAACAGTCCACATACGGGTATCGTCGCGCTAAAGCTAGGGTGTCGTCGGATGAGAGCTGGGGTGTCGTAATAGCCTAAGTCAGGGATGTCGAGGTCCCTACCTTAACAGTCCCCGTACGGGTGTCATCGCCTTAAAGCTAGGGTGTCATCGGATGAGAGCTTGGGTGTCATAACAGCCTAAGTCAGGGATGTCGTAGGTCCCCGCCTTAACAGTCCATGCACGGGTGTCGATGTTGACATATAAATCATTGGAATGCCTTCTCTTGTTAAGAGGGTGAAAAAAGAGCCGAGGAAGCGAAAGGCATCCAAGGTCAGAGGAGATTCTTATGAGACAACCCGTCATAGAAAGTCATCGAAGACAGTGGGCACATCAAAGCCCAACACAATGGTCAAAGATGACCAAATTATTATAAAAATATTTTTGAGCGAACGACTAATCGACGAGATCGTGTACACCAATAAGTTAGGTGGCGTTGTAACAGGGAAAAGTCTTTGAGATCTCATTAACAATGATATGATAATAGATGATGTAAGTATCTCAAGAAACATTTTCTAGTTGTTGATTTTAGAATTATATTAATTGGTTTACAGTCTATTGGCAGATAATTGATGCCGGCGAGGAGTTTTTGATGTGCAACTGGATAGAGCATCCGGAATGATACCATAAGTGCATCTTTGCATCAATTTTCATAGCCACTTTGTGTCTGACTTCTCCATTAACTCCTCATGAACTCTCTACAACATTAGGGGCGTCGATATTTGACAATGTATCCGATGAAGATAAGACCCAATTCCAGTTTCTATTCACCATAATAAACTCCGATAACTCGCACTGACATCTTGTTGCTGTCGACATGGAAAGAAAGGTATTCATGCACCTGAATTCATTAAAACGCAACGCCAGGTACAAGGCCAATACGAAGAAATGACATACAATTCTTGGCCACATATTCCATATCTACTGCGATAAGGAAGAGGTGATGACTTGGCCAATGGAAGAGATTTCGGATTGCCCAAGTCAACCAACCGGATCACTGGATTGTGGCCTATACTGTCTAAGATACATGGAACATCTTGCTTGATGGGACAATCCTGATATGAAGCTGGATTTCATGGAGGAGGAAGTAAGAGAATACCGGTGATAATTAGCTGCGACGATATTGAGAGAGGGCCTCAACCAAACGATCAACGACCTTGTCGCAAACTGTTCTTAATTATTTCATTCTTCTTTCATTGAAAATTTAATGTAATTTATTCATATTGACACTGTTTCATATTTAATGCAAATGCAAATATTTATATTGAGAATAGGGATGTCCTCGATTTATTCATCTTTATGCCTTTTCTACTTCACAATTTCTTAAGTTTTCATATATGATGTCGTAAATTAAAAACTAGAATGTCGTAAATTGAGAACAGGGGTGTCGTAGGATTTTGCCTTTCGGATATCGTCGAGCTAAAGTTAGGGTGTCGTTAGCCCAAAGTTGGGGGTCGTCGCGTTAAAAGCATTGGTGTCCTTTCGTGAGAACAGGTGTGTCGTAGGATTTTGCCTTTCGAGTATCGTCGAGCTAAAGCTAGGGTATCGTTAGCCTAGAGCTGGGGGGTTGTCGCGCTAAAAGCATTGGTGTCCTTTCGTGAGAACATGGGTGTTGTAGGAGTTTGCCTTTCGGGTGTTGTCGAGCTAAAGTTAGGGTGTCGTTATCCCAGAGCTGGGGGATCATCGCGCTAAAAGCATTGGTATCCTTTCGTGAGAACAGGGGTGTCGTAGGATTTTGCCTTTTGGGTGTCGTCGAGCTAAAGCTAGGGTGTTATTAGCTCAGAGCTGGAGGGTCGTCACGCTAAAAGCATTAGGATTTTGCCTTTTGGGTATCGTCGAGCTAAAGCTAGGGTGTCGTTAGCCCAGAGCTGGGGGGTCATCGTGCTAAAAGCATTGGTGTCCTTTCGTAAGAACAAGGGTGTCATAGGATTTTGCCTTTCGGGTGTCGTCGAGCTAAAGCTAGGGTGTCGTTAGCCCAAAGCTGGGGGTCATCGCGCTAAAAGCATTGGTTTCCTTTCGTGAGAATAGGGGTGTCGTAGGATTTTGCCTTTCGGGTGTCGTCGAGCTAAAGCTAGGGTGTCGTTTGTTAGGAAATGTGTCCTACAGCCAATCATCTAGCTTGTAGACGGTTATGAGTTGATGTATATGAACATGATTTATTCAATAAATACGAGTGAATTTTGGCCATACAAGATATAGTTTACATCTTCCAGTAGAATTCCAATATGTTGTAGTCCTTAGAGTTACATGTATTCGACAATGGAGGAATTGTTGAGTAACTCTTAAATAAGTTCGCGGCCAAATGATACGTCGTTACCGAGGACGACGACGTAATCAAGTGTAGGTCATTGTATGTCATATGGGTTGGTTTGTTCTCTTAAACCAAGGAGTGCATAACACTGGTATGACATGCGGGTGAGTGTAGGAGTACATTCACTGAATAGTGACTCATCTCTGTTGAGTACTCAACTGCCTGAGCAACTCACAGAAAGGCAATGGGTATAAGTGTCCCTTTGACATGAGACTATCATGTTGACTTGATAAGCAACTCACTGTACTTAGGCACTGGACCACCCGGATTTCTAATCTGGTGACGGAAGGTTGCTGGGTGCAGTCAAGTACTTATTGGGTCAGTGATGAGTCAAGATGGGATTGTCCACTCTAAGTGTTAGAGAGAGTGCTCGAACTATGTTTCAATTTAGCAAAACCTTGGCCAAGGTAATCTTTGCGAGGTGTCACAAGATTCATTGCATTGAAACATACTTGGGTGATTTACTCGGAGTTGGCAGTTAACTCCGTATTCGCCCAGAGTACTAGGACAAGGGGATGAATTATGCGGCAACCATAGCCTGGGTTCCAAAATGTTGCCTTGTGCAAATTCGATCTATCCGGATGTCGGAAACCATGGCTAGATGGTCACATCGATTAGTATAGGAAGCGTTCCTGTGCTACCGGCTTAGGTTTGAACCTATGGAGTCACGCACATAGTCGGATGACTTGTACGCAGGCGTGATCACTGATTTGAGTGGGACTCAATCAGATGGGTCATACGGGGTTCGTTCTGGCTATGTCTAGCTAGCTCTAGACATTAGCGGCAGCACCTACTTCGAGGGTGATTTGATTTAGTCAGTAACTCAAATAGAATTTTGGGACACGATATGAATCTGGAATAAGGTTAATTTGAACCATGGACCAATGGTTGGTCTGATAACAGAGTGGTTTGGATCCGGGTTCGAAGTGGTTCGATCCAGATATCCAATAGAGCCTCTGAAAGTTTATTTATGAATTTTGAATTCATAAATCACTTCGGATTGGAGCTCGGCAAGGCACAATATGAAGTATGGTTCAAGAGCTACGAGTAGCTTCTTTCGGATTTGAATTTGGACTTCAAACAGAATTGATTGAATCAATTCTGTTAACAAAAGAAAATTTTAATTGATAATATCTTTTATTCGTCATCATCCCCTTGTTATAACAGCCTGGGAACGGAGTTATTGATTATGTTACATGAGGATGCTCAAAGGTCCCGTCACTCTACCTTTTCTCTTAGGCGTTTGGGATGCATTGATGAGGTGGCTGCAGACTTAATGCCATGATGGGATTCATGTAATGGCATTTTAAAGAGCTCTTTCACGTTTTTTTTTATTGCAGAATTTTTCATCGGATATAAAAGGTTATGATGTGAATAAAAAGAAAGGGTGAACAAGTAAGAAAAAAAAATATGACAGAGACTTTTCCGCGAAAGCTGATCTTCTACAATCATAGAAAGTCTGCAAGAAGTGCAAGAAGTCCAATGGGAGAAGAGTTCTCCTTCTATTGTTCAAGAATTTCACCTCCTGTCTGCATTCATCAAGCGTGCGTGTGATATAGAGGAGCGGTGCATGCGGCTCTTGCAAGGCACGACGGGGTACCTTCGTTAGCTTCCACAACGAGAGGTACTGTTTTAAACTTAAATAAATAATCTTAAATTTCAGATCTGTTAATTTGCTTTAATTAATATTCAATGTGAATATTAAAACCGATTTACATGCTTTCCACCTTGAGATCCGGTGAATAAGAAAACTGTTTTTTCCTTTCAAATGGTATTAGAGCCATGGTTAAGGCTTAGGAATGCATGTATAAGCATAATAGATCTGATATAATTATGCATACATAATCTAATGTAGATCTAAAGTTGATCTTATTTTGATTAGTTTAGATCTATAGTAGATTTAAAAGCTTTGCATGATGAAAGCATGTTAAAGTTATTTAATGATGATTAAATATATGTTTTAAAGGTAGATCTAATGTAGATCTTGCATGCTGTGTTCTATTATATCACCAAGCCGTCTGGTCATAGGGAGGTTTCATAGCCTCTGTTTCCTTATTCAAGAAAGGTTTCCTATGACGTGTAAGGGTGTTACTATGAAAGAACCCATGAACGGATGTACAGAATAAAAGAAAGAAAGATTAAAATATGTTTTAACCGAATTAATCTTTTATTCTGTGATAATTTTGATTAGATCCAAAATTAATTAAAGATGAAATGTTAATAAATATTAACATTAAGACATCTTAATTGATTTAAAACTTAATTATAAATTTTAGTTTGTTTTACGTAAAAGTCAGATCATAGAAATAGAAAGAAAGTAAAGATGTTTTACTGAAAAATTTTGAAAATGTTTCAAAATCAGAACTCAAAATTGAAATTGGTTCAAATTTAAAAAGGAGTTAACTTAAGATCTAGAATTATGAATTAAAGACCTTAAGACATGATCATAATTATGGGCTAATTGGGTTAGCATGAATCAGGTTCTCTAAATGGGTTAGGCCTAAGTTAGATGAATTTGACTAAATTAGAAATTGAATCTAATCAAATGTTGAGATAAGTTTTTTTTTCCTTGAGATTCATCTAATTAGATTAGATTGATCAGTCTATACATCTAAATGGACTTGATTTGGGGCTCAGTGGACACCCATGTCTTTAGGCAAATTTAATTGGGTCTGGTCAACCACTTGGTGTCTAGCAAGGTTCTGATCAAGGTCGTGGCTACCTCTAACCTGTCTAGTTGATTATCAGCTAGTGTCTAAGCAAGATGGTTAATGGCGCAACTCGGCCTTTTGATCAAGCCGGTCTGGCTAAGTGGTCCCAACACTTGATTAGACTAGCCTATTGACTTGGGCTAACCCATGCTTCCTAAAGAAAATCAGTCTGACTGATTTAGGTACCCATGGACCAAATTAATGAACCCAACTAAATGGTTTAGTGGGAGAATACATAAATTGGTCCATGTCATTCATGTGTCACAAATTAATCAAACCCTCTAAAATTATTAGGTCCCTAAAATGACTAAATTATGGGGATAATTAGATCATAGCCTCCCATTAAGAGAGTGATAATGAGTCCAATGGCTAAGATGATTATTGGAGGCCCAAAGGCCTGGTTGTCAGCTCCCCCTTCTCCTGGGGCCACCGACAGCACACCTGCACACTTGTGGTAATCAGATAGAGTTTTACTAGTCTTTATGTAGCGCTCCATAAAGAGCTAGAGAACCCCAACTAATTATCATAAGTGGCAGACACACGAAAACACTCCTGTTAAAAACTTTTTATTTTCATCTCAATTATATACACAAATCACTCAATCAACACCAAGCATCAACCTGCTCAGATAATATTTCTCATGACATTCCTCAGGCAGTTTACAAGATCACATTCACAATCGACATTAAAATCCTAAGTGCACACGTCATGCTCATAATTTCTCCAAAATAAGTCTCGTATTCATATCCAAAAAGGGTCTAAAACATCATTACATCTCACTGTACACATACACATATACAAATACAAATATCAAACCACACTCTCTCAATATACAAGGCTAGCATTTATACACTCTTGCATCCTAGCAAGCTTCACCAGCTAAGGGTCCTGTCCTGTTTATCTCGTGATCCTGGCAGAAATACTCACTGATCTGAAAGAACATTTAAATCATAGAGGGATGAGACCTAAGTCCCAGTGACTGGATAACCATCTAACTATGGAGAAATAGAGAACCATAACCTCTTAATTTCAATCGTATGCTGAAACTATTTAACTTGTACAACTCAAAGTACATTTTAACATGATATCAGATAAAATAAAATATAGCTTATTCTTTAAATAACATATCAGTACTGGAATACTCTATAATAACTCTTCACTGAAAGATAACTCATTAAAATAAAAATTCATGCATTACAATATGAAGATATGCATTCTTTATCTACAACCCAGACTCCCATCAGGATCTGCTGCCCACTGGCATCTCAAGTAAGCTCTCCCTCTCGGGATAACTATTTGGCTCATTGGCCCTTTTTATATCACAACATATGCTTTTAGATCTCATGATGCTGGCTGTGTGTGTAATGCCTCTGAGGTACCACCCTACAGTCGCCCTTCTATAGGTGTACTCTCATCGGGTGCGTGACTAGCACAGGATCCCTGCACAAATAGCACCCCTTACCCGTGCGGTTCACCTGGCAAAGTGCTTTGTTCCTTAACCCTGGAACCTCGGGTTTTCTCTGCCCCCATGGGCTATATATAGTAATCAGCTCCACTGAGCTATGATTCATGCCCCCACGGGCTGCTCACAACCAGCCCCACTGGTCTGGTTAAGCGTGCACTCACCCCTGATTCTGGGTTCATCGTACGATTTGTTCGCAAGGAGGTACCGGCTCGATAGTAGTGTGCAATGCTCATGCTACAGTACAGTCTAAAGGGTGATCAGCCCCCTAGCTGTCTGATGCTCAATATGATACATACATCATTTGTAAAGCTTTATCATGCAAATATGCCATGTATACATAAAAATCCCCTCATCGAAACTCATGCTTATGTGTTTATGCTCAAAACTCATGCTCGAAACTCATGCTTATTTCTTTATGCTTAAAACTCATGCTCAAAACTCATTTATCAGAATATCATATACTAGGTTCTCATTTCTCATATTTAAAACATACATAATATTCTGCTAACATAACATACCACAACTAGGTATTAATCTCATTATACTAGCTCGAATTAACTTCTCATTGCTAGATGAGAAACCCACTCACCTTAGTAGGTTACTCCTCGACTGGTACGACTGGTACTCAACTCTGTATTTCGGCTCCCTGGAATAACCCTCTTGACCTACGTCAACATACAGATACGATAGCTATTAGGATTACCTCCACACGAGGTTTTCCCACGAACCATGCATGCATACATGATCTATCCTCTAATCTCATTATTTTCTTCCATCCTTTTTTCTACTCAAGATTACTTCTACTATTACCTCGAAATACAATAAATCTAGAAAATCTAAAGTCATACAAGATCTAGGAAAGCTATAGCTTACCTGGAGTCGAGCACAAACCCCCAAGCTTCCCTTTCCCTTTCTCTTTCTTCCTCCTTTTTCTTCTTCTTCTTCTTCCTTTTCCTCTCTTTTCTCCTCTTCTTTCTTTCTTTCTTTCTTTTCTCTGGCTGAACCCACGTTTCCCTTTTTCTCTAATGACTTGGGGACCAAGTCATTGGAAACTTAAGGGTTAAGGCATGCCAAATCTCCCTTTGCCCTCAAACACTCTTAACGCATGCTTTTTGGAAAACACGTGGCTCACTTATAACCATGATATTTTGCCTTTAGATTTCTTTCCCAAGTTGCCCTTAACACAATTAGCAATTGACATCAGAGCCTTTTCCCATTTTGCCCCTGATATAGCATTTTTTTAATAGATTTATAGCCTAGATCATCCTTTTTTGCTTAAATCGATACTTTTATGTAACATTTCTAAGAAAAGACTTTACCAGCTTGAAGAACTCGATTTTAGAAATCCAACGGTTCAAACGGCATCCAAATCGGACTTGAAATGGATTAAATATGAAATTCTCAAGATTTAACTCAGAAAAACCTGCCGTCTTGGAGTCGGCTCGAACAGATTTGGAGTCGGCTCCAGCAGAAATAGGGGTCGACTCCAGAAAAGTAGGGGTCGACTCCAGCTCTGCAGGGGTCAACTCCTAAGCGTGCCGAAAGTTTAAAATCGTGCCGGAGTCGACTCCACTCTGATTAGGGTCGACTCCAACCACTAAAACATCATTTTAGGATAAAACTCAAACTAAACTTGATTTTTCTTGTGATTTAAACCCATTAAAACTTAAGTCTCTCAATTTCTTAAATCAGACTCATTAACATTCAGAAATATACTTATTTACTCCAAATTTCTTCTCTTTACATTTATCAAAAGGCCAACACACCCATATTTCAAGAAAACTTTCTGACTTTCATTTCAACTGAAAATGCCATAGATTACAAGGTTTTCAGGATGTTACACTGGTACTCATTTGGTCTTTGGAATTATCATTCATATTATGATGGTTCAATGCAACTCTCTCAACGATGGTCAGGTGGGCCGGCCAAAGTTGGGCTTGACCAATTCCTTGGTTAGAAGCTTGAACATGTCATGTTAATGGTTGGACCTAACCAGGACACCCAATAGGAGGCCCAAAGGCCGATTGACGTACAACCTGGGCAAAATAAATTACTAGAAATTATTTGGGGAAACAATTGGTTATGAACCTACCTTTAGATATATATGGGTGGGCCGGCCAAAGTCAAGCTCATATGTAGTCTACTGGGTTCTAGTACCCACTAAGAAATTAGGAGTAATTTCCCGGGTTGGAGATAGGGGCTACCAACCTGAATAAAATAGTGGGAGAACTTTAGACCATATGTCCAAGTCTATATGTTTAAATAAATCATGTACATTAATAAGTTTTTAGTTTTCCTTTCAGAAATGTCTACAAATCTATCGCTCCTGTCACTGTTGGACAATGATAAACTGACAGGTCCAAACTTCGATAGCTGGTATCGAAGGCTTAGGATAGTCCTAGAGCATAAAAGGATCCTTTATGTGATAATGGATCCTGCACTTGAGTAGCCAGCCCCAAATGTGCCTGGTGTGGCCAGGGACACTTATCTGAAGTGGACCAATGATCGCACCACAGTGCACTGCATAATGCTGGCTTCAATGAATGATGAGTTCAGCAGGAAATTTGAGGAGGCATAATCGGAACAAATACTCCAAATGTTGAAGGAATCTTTCGGGATGCCAGACGACGTTAAAAGGTACAAAATGTCTAGTGCCATCTTCAACGCGCGTATGCGTGATGGGACTTCTATCACCGATCAGGTATTGTACATGATCGAGATGATAGAACGTCTGGGCAAACTTGGATTTCCTTTGCATGAGCAACTTGGGAAGGATGCCATACTGAACTCACTGCCTAGCTCCTACCTGGACTTTCTCAGTCATTATAGAATGATGAAGCCTGCAGTAAACTATCATGGATTGCTGGGTCTACTGCAGACTTTTGAGAAAGACCACCAGCTTCAAAAGAAGATAGTAAACTTGGTGGGAGGTTCAGGGGCAGGACATCATCACCCTAAGAAAGGGATGAAGAAGAAAAATAAAAGAAAAAAGGTGCAACATGCTGGGCCTAGTTAGACCAAGAAGAAGAAGGCTAACAAAAGTCAGGCTGCGTGCTTCTACTGCAAGAAGCTGGGTCACTGGAAGAGGAACTGTCCCCAGTACATAGCAACCCTGGATCCTAATAGGCCTAAGAAGAAAAACCAGCAAGGAGTTGCTGGATAAGGTATTTATATGATAACACCTTATAATTTTTCTATCTATGATACTACTAATTGGGTATTAGATACTGGGAGTCCAATTCATATTTGCAATTCTTTGCAGGGGCTTCGAATTAGTAGAAGATTCAAAGAAGGTGAAAGATTCCAAAACATGGGTGATGGAAGCCGAGTTCCAGTACTGGCGTTGGGAGTCGTGGAGCTTTATTTTGAATTTAATAAAATATTGCTTAGTGAATGTCACTATTGTCATGTATTTTTATTTAATATCATTTCTGTAGGCCAGTTGGCTATTGAAGGATATGATTTTTTAATAAAGAAAGATATTTTAAATATCATTATGAATGATGTACCATTGATGTGTGGACAATTGAGCAATGGAATTTACCTTCTATCACAGCCTGTTAATGTATTATGCACTCCAAACAAACGCCCTAAAATAGATGATGTCGATGACTCATACCTTTGGCACTGTAGGCTAGGTCATATAAACAAGAACATGATAAGCAGGTTAGTCAGAGAGGGCATCCTCAATGACATTGATTGTGAATCAATTAAAACTTGTGAATCCTGTCTTCATGGAAAAATGACCAAATCACCTTTTACAGGAAAAGGTGAAAGAGCCAAAGAGATTCTAGGCCTCATACATACGGATGTTTGTTGACCTATGAATACTGCCTTTATGAGAGGGTTTAGCTATTTCATTACATTTACAGACGACCACTCCAGGTTTGGTTATGTCTTCCTAATGAGACATAAATCTGAATCGTTTGAAATGTTCAAACGATATCGTAGTGAGGTAGAAAAATAAATTAGAAAGAATATTAAAATCCTTCGGTCAAATCGAGGAGGTGAATATCTTTCTAATGAGTTTTTGACATATCTAAAGGATAATAGGATTCTCTCTCAATGGACACCTCCAGGGACATCTCAGTTAAATGGTGTGTCTGAAAGGAGGAATCAAACCCTATTAGATATGGTTCGGTCCATGATGGGCTTTGCTAGTTTGCCTATCTCCTTTTGGGACTATGCACTTGAGTCGGCCTGTTACATTCTTAACAGGGTCCCTAGTAAATCTATTGCTAAAACTCCATATGAGATATAGACGAGGCCGTAAGCCGATGCTCACACACCTTAGGGTCTGGGGATGTCCAGCTTATATCAAGAGATTGTTGACAGACAAGCTAGGACCAAGGTCTGACAAATGCCCTTTGTTGGATATCCTAAGGAGTCTAAAGGATACTACTTCTACCAAACTGAAGAGCAAAAGTTGTTCGTCAGTATGAGAAACACCTTTTTAGAAAAGGAGTATCTTACTGGATGTGCTAAGGCTAATGTTGAACTTAATAAAGTTCGACAAGGAGAAGTAACTTTACACTCAGAAACCGCTATGGAACCGGCTTTGAATGGTTCAAACCCGGTGCCCGCTGAGGTACCATTAAGGAGATCTGGTAGAGTACTACGTTAGCTGGACAGATACTTCAATTTCTTGGTCCGTGACAGGGATCCCATCGAACTCGATGAGAACGATGAAGACCCAATCACCTATATGGATGCGCTGCAGAGATCTGACTCTGAGAAATAGCTAGATGCCATGAAGTCCGAAATGGAATCCATGGAGATCAATAGTATATGGACACTAGTTGATCCACCTGAAGGGGTAAAACCCATAGGGTGTAAATGGATTTTCAAGAAGAAACGGGGTGCAGATGGAAAGGTGGAGACCTATAAAGACCGTCTGGTTGCTAAGGGGTATAGTCAGCGTTATGGTATTGACTATGACGAGATTTTTTCCCCTGTAACAATGCTCAAGTCAATTCGGATTATGCTTGCTCTAGCTGCACATTTTGACTATGAGATCTGGCAAATGGATGTCCGAACGACTTTTCTAAATGGAGAGCTCAAAGAGGAGGTGTATATGATACAACCTGAAGGGTTCACATCCACAGACGAGTCAAAAGTATGCAGGCTTCATAAGTCCATCTATGGACTCAAGCAAGCTTCTCGGAGTTGGAATAAACATTTTGATAAATGTATCAAGACTTATGGCTTCATTAAGAACAGAGAAGAACTCTGCGTGTATAAGTGGGCAAATGGTTCCATAGTTATATTTCTTGTACTGTATGTGGATGACATTCTCTTGATTGGGAATGACATCCCTGCACTACAGGGAATAAAGGTTTGATTGCTGTCTTAGTTCTCCATGAAAGACCTGGGAGAAGCTTCTTACATCCTAGGGATGAAGATCTATAGAGATAGATCTAAGAAGCTGCTGGGATTGTCCTAGTCAAAGTACATTGAGACTGTGCTGAAGAGATTCAGCATGGATAATTCAAAAAGGGGCTATCTTCCGATAGGCCATGGAATTACTCTCTCCAAGAAGGATTGTGCGACAACTCCTGAGGAGAGAGAGCACATGAGTAGAATTCTGTATGCCTCAGCAGTGGGTTCTATCATGTATGCTATGACATGTAGAAGACCAGACGTAGCACACTCACTAGGGATAGTGAGTAGGTACCAGTCTAACCCAGGTGAAGCACATTGGAAGGTGGTAAAAACCATCCTTAAGTATTTGAGAAATATTAAGGACCAATGGCTCATTTATGGAGAACCTGACTTAAAACTAATGGGGTACACTGACTCCGGTTTTTAGTTAGATAGAGATGACAGCAAAAGCATTTCCAGATTTATCTTTACCTCAATGGAGGAGCGATCTACTGGAAAAGTTCCAAGCAGAAACAGTGGCAGATTTAGTATGCGAGGCTGAATACATTGCAGCATCAGATGCAGCAAAGAAAGCTGTATGGCTATGAAAGTTCTTGGGCGAGCTGGGAGTGGTACCTTTCCTAGAGAGTCCTGTCTTAGTATACTGTGACAGCACAGGAGCAATTGCCCAAGCCAAGGAGCCAAAGTTGCATCACCGAACCAAGCATGTGTTGCGCCGCTATCACCTTGTACGAGAGATCGTGGAACAAGATGACATATACCTTCAGAAGATCAACGGAAAGGAAAACCTAGCTGACCCAATGACTAAAGCACTCGGAATCAAGGAGTTCAATGAACACAAGTGGAAGATGGGTATTAGATACTGTTCCGATTGGCTATAGTTCAAGCTAGGGTGTCGATAGCCCAGAGCTGGGGGGTCGTCGCGCTAAAAGCATTGGTGTCCTTTTGTGAGAACAGGGGTATCGTAGGATTTTGCCTTTTGGGTGTCGTCGAGCTAAAGCTAGGGTGTTGTTAGCCCAGAGCTGACGGGTTATCGCGCTAAAAGCATTGGTGTCCTTTCATGAGAATAGGGATGACGTAGGATTTTGCCTTTCGGGTGTCGTCGAGCTAAAGCTAGGGTGTCGTTTGTTAGGAAATGTGTCCTACAGCCAATCATCTAGCTTATAGATGGTTATAAGTTGATGTATATGAACATGATTTATTCAATAAATAAGAGTGAATTTTGGCCATACAGCATATAGTTTACATCTTCTAGTAGAATTCCAATATGTTGTAGTCCTTAGAGTTATATGTATTCGACAATGGAGGAATTGTTGAGTAACTCTTAAATAAGTTCGCGGCCAAATGATACGTCATTACCGAGGACGACGACGTAATCAAGTGTAGGTCATTGTATGTCATACGGGTTGGTTTGTTCTCTTAAACCAAGGAGTGTATAACACTGGTATGACATGCGGATGAGTGTAGGAGTACATTCACTGAACAGTGACTCATCTCTGTTGAGTGCTCAACTGCCCGGAGCAACTCACAGAAAGGCAATGGGTTTAAGTGTCCCTTTGACATGAGACTATTATGTTGACTTGATAAGCAACTCACTGTACTTAGGCACTGGACCACCCAGATTTCTAATCCAGTGATGGAAGGTTGCTGGGTGCAGTCAAGTACTTATTGGGTTAGTGATGAGTCAAGATGGGATTGTCCACTTTAAGTGTTAGAGAGAGTACTCGAACTATGTTTCAATTTAGCAAAACCTTGGCCAAGGTAATCTTTGTGAGGTGTCACAAGATTCATTGCATTGAAACATACTTGGGTGATTTACTCGGAGTTGGCAGTTAACTCCGTATTTGCCCAAAGTACTAGGACAAGGGGATGAATTATGCGGTAACCATAGCCTGGGTTCCAGAATGTTGTCTTTTGCAAATTCGATCTATCCGGACGTCGGGAACCATGGCTAGATGGTCACATCGATTAGTATAGGAAGCGTTCCTGTGCTACCGGCTTAGGTTTGAACCTATGGAGTCACGCACATAGTCGGATGACTTGTACACAGGCGTGATCACTGATTTGAGTGGGACTCAATTAGATGGGTCATACGGGGTTCGTTCTGGCTATGTCTAGCTAGCTCTAGACATTAGCGGCAGCACCTACTTCGAGGGTGATTTGAGTTAGTCAGTAACTCAAATAGAATTTTGGGACATGATATGAATCTGGAATAAAGTTAATTTGAACCATGGATCAATGGTTGGTCTAATAACAGAGTTGTTTGGATCCGGGTTCGAAGTGGTTCGATCCGGATATCCAATAGAGCCTCTGAAAGTTTATTTATGAATTTTGAATTCATAAATCACTTCGGATTGGAGCTCGGCAAGGCACAATATGAAGTATGGTTCAAGAGCTACGAGTAGCTTCTTTCGGATTTGAATTTGGACTTCAACAGAATTGATTGGATCAATTTTGTTAACAAAAGGAAATTTTAATTGATAATATCTTTCATTCGTCATCATCCACTTGTTATAACAGCCTAGGAATGAAGTTATTGATTATGGCAGCCTGGGAATGGAGTTATTGATTATGTTACGGGAGGATGTTCAAAGGTCCTGTCACTCTACGTTTCCTCTTAGGTTCGCCGTTTGAGGGACGCATTGATGAAGTGACTGCGGACTTAATGCCATGATGGGATTCATGTAATGGCATTTTAAAGAGCTCTTTCACATTTTTTTTTATTGCAGAATTTTTCATCGGATATAAAAGGTTACGATGTGAATAAAAAAAGGGTGAACAGGTAAGAAGAAAAAAAATGACAGAGACTTTTCCGTGAAAGCTGATCTTATACAATCACAGAAAGTCTGTAAGAAGTCCAATTGGAGATTGTCTCTTCTTGGGAGAAGAGTTCTCATTCCATTGTTCAAGAATTCCACCTCCTGTATGCATTAATCAGGCATGCGTGTGATATAGAGGAGCGGCGCGTGCGGCTCTTGCAAGGCACGAAGGGGAACTTCTCTCTGCAGATCGGATCTGCTACCTTCGTTATTAACAGCTTCCGCGACGAGAGGTACTATTTTAAACTTAAATAAATAATCTTAAATTTCAGATCTGTTAATTTGTTTTAATTAATATTCAATGTGAATATTAAAACCGATTTACATGCTTTCCACCTTGAGATCCTGTGCATAGAAAAAACTGTTTTTTCCCTTCATCGTTAGCCCAGAGCCAGGGGGTCGTCGCGCTAAAAGCTTTAGGATTTTGCCTTTCGGGTGTCGTCGAGCTAAAGCTAGGGTGTCGTTAGCCCAGAGCTGGAGGGTCATCGCGCTAAAAGTTACAAAGCACTTCATTTGCGACCAAGACACCCTCGTTACAAAGTTACGACACTCGTGTTTTATATATGCTCCTCTTGTGTTAGTTGACTTAATACATAAGCATCAAACTCGTCCATCAAAGTTTCAGAATACAATTCTTTGCATTGATGGAGCATCAACGGTTGCCTTGACCAGATTTTTCCTTGATCTTTTTGACTTCTTCTCGACTCCACTCTTTAATCTGTTCTCTCTTGGGCGTCCTTTCGTCCTAATTTGCTGAGGATCTTGAATTACAAGCTCTGTTCTTGGCTTAGCTGCGCAGTTAGCATCCACGACAATTTGAATATAGGTGTTAGACCATCCATCACTAAATTAAATGCATCTTCAGACACGGAGGCTATCTCTGCGAGCTTCATCATCCGATGACTCAGCAAACTATATCTACAATCAATAACATAATGTTATCGAAAACATATATTAAGACATTTTAAATAAAAAATTGTCACTGCGTACCGTGATTTTCGTGTGCTTTTATCACAACCTTCAGTATTGCAGTCAAAATCATCGAATTGGTATTTCATGTCCTTGCACCATCTCTTCAAGAAGTATTTATCTGGTAAACGAAATATGTCGCTTTGATGAAGAACCAACAAGGCATGCCTACACAGGTAACCCTTAAACTGAAAGGATTGAAACTGGCATTGAACATCCTCAATATTTCTATCGTATGAGACGATATAATCTTTGATCATCTCCTTGCTGATTCCATTGACTTCAATCCTTTCATACGACTTTGCAGAATATACAAATAGTCATCAGCTTCTTTGATCAATTTAGTATTTGATGCAGCCATTTCAAGGATCTCATTCTGAAATTTTTTGAAAATGCGCCTTATATACCTTCCTGCAGCTTGTCTCTCAAAAAGTGATGATGTCTTTAGGAAAGCAATCGTTTGCAATGTCCTATTATCTTCCTCATTTTCGATCTCGTACATTTTCTCCAAGGCATCTTCGTACTTACCTATGAACTCCGTTAGTGTAGTCTTCGAATTTATAAACCCATCAAAGAAGTGATTTATGCCCTCACTCCTTTGTGAAGATGACATCCCTGTACATAATTTGTTAAAAAAGAAGCATGGAACGCGAACATGAACCAAAGATAATGAAATACAAACCTGCAAAGAATGTATCCTTTAGGTAAACTGGGACCCATTTATCCCGACATTTGTAAAGGACATTGAACCAATCTATAGCCTTGCATTTTTTATATTTCTCTATAACATGTACCCACCTTTCCTTGAATGACTATATGGTCAATGAATCATATATCGCCTTATCGAAATCAACCATAAATTTGGGATTTGCTGTGCAAATGTAGCCAATCTTTTCAGGTATCTTCTTCATATATGCCAAAGACAAAATCGATGTCGTGTGTTAGGAAAAACTTCTTTAACAACAGCCTCGATTGCTTTATCTTGGTCAGTTATTATGGCAATAGGTGCTTGACCACCATTTGCATCCAACCATGATTGAAAAACCCATTTATATGTCTCAATACTCTCATCAAACAACAATGCGCAACCAAGCAAGGTGAACTATCCATGATGGTTGACCCCGACGAATGAACAAAAAGGCATTTGATATCTATTTGTCAAGTAGGTTGAGTCAAAGCTTAGAACATCACCGAAGTATGTACATGCCAATCTTGACCTTGGATGAATCCAGAAGATAGACCTGAGATGACCATTATTATTGAGGTCTAAGGTATAGAAGAAATTGGGATTTCTGAGTTGCATTTCGGTGAAATGGATTACCATCGATTGAGCATCTCCTTCTTTCAGCTTAGACTGACGTTCGCGACAAATGAAATTACGAGCATCCTTCTCGGTAAAATCCAATTATCTTCTGCCCCTTTTCTCCTTGCTATGGCAGAGTATATCTGAGTTATCGGAACATTCACGGCATGTAAATTACTGATCTCTGCTTCTTTGGTGTGCTGATCCTTCTATGCGACCGTAGATAACCAGTTGATGTTATGGACATCCCATGGTTATGTTCTAGAGAAACCTCAACCAATATCCACTTACCACTTGTAGCATTCAGTCTTGCTTTTATGGATGCCATGCAATCAACTTTCCCGGTATTCCTATGATTCATTCTCTTCTCTATTTTTCTAGATTTCCCTTACCTTCAACACGCCAAGTACTTGAAGCAAAATTGTTTGTTGTTGTTGGCCCTGTTACATACTGTTGTGATTCCAAAACCAACTCTTTTTGCATATCCATTGTAGAAAGTATATACATCATCTGCTGAATTGAATTCCATTTCAGTTTGAAGAACTACAGTATCAACCCCTGCTTTTGGAGCGATGGGTGAAGAAGGTGCACGGTCAGGAGTGTGCTCGATTTCTTTCCGATTTATAATTTTAGCATCTGTGAAAATATAGGCACACAGTCATGAACAATGATATCCATAGATTTAGCTGTCAATATATCCTGACAAAGCATTAGGATACCAAGGTGAAAAAAATACGACACCTTACTTGAAGAAATACGACAACACAATTAGGCTGTTACGACATCACAGCTCTCATCTGACGACACCCTAGCTTTAAGGTGACGATACACGTACCGGGACTGTTAAGGCAGGGACCGACGACATCCCGACTTAGGCTGTTACCGACACCTAGCTCTCATCTGACGACACCCTAGCTTTAAGGCAACGACACCCGTGCCGGGACTGTTAAGGCGGGGACGGACGACATCCCCGACTTAGGCTCTTACTAACACCCCAGCTCTCATCTGACGACACCCTAGCTTTAAGGCGACGACACCCGTGCCGGGACTGTTAAGGTGGGGACCGATGACATCCCCGACTTAGGCTCTTACAACACCCCAGCTTTAGCGCGACAACACCCTAACTTTAAGGCGACGACACTCGTGCGGGGACTGTTAAGGTGGGGACCGACATCTTCGACTTAGGCTCTTACGACACTCCAGCTTTAGCGCGACGACACCCTAGCTTTAAGGCGACGACACCCGTGCGGGGCCTGTTAAGGCGGGGACCGACGACATCCCCGACTTAGGCTCTTACGACACCCTAGCTTTAGCGCAACGATACCCTAGCTTTAAGGCGACGACACCCATGCAGGGACTGTTAAGGCGGGGACCGGCGACATCTCCGACTTAGGCTTTTTTGACACCCCAACTTTAGCACGACAATACCCTAGCTTTAAGGCGACGACACCCGTGCGGAGACTGTTAAGTGGGGACCGACGACATCCCTGACTTAGGCTGTTACTGACACCCCCGTCCTCATCTGACGACACCCTGGCTTTAAGATGGCGACACCCGTGCGGGGACTGTTAAAGTTTAAACTGGGGTGTCGCTCCCCCTTTTCTCCACTTGGCCCTCCGTAAAATATCCCTCCCCCCTCTTCTCCTCTTCTTTATATCCATTCCCATGCTCTCTCCATGGTTAGTTATAAGCACGAATGTCGTAAGCTTGTAACTACGGTATCTTAATAGTAAATCTGGGGTGTCGTAGCTTTTATGATGACACTCCGGAGCACGGATGTCGTAGGTTTGTAACTATAGCTATATGGAAAGGAAATAACGAGGAATATAGGCCGCCGAAATACTTTGACGACATCCCAGTTCATAAGTTATACAGTATAACATTCGTGCTACAAAACACTAAAATCTAAACAGTTATGACTCCCAGAATGTCATAACTATTTTGGTCTAAGAAAGTCACCTACGCATTAAACGGTTTCTTAAAGCATTAACTTTCTCTAACGACAAAAAACAGTTGATATAATAAAGAAGCTTTACAAAGAAATGATAACAAGAACTTTTTACGCGGATGATATTTTCTCCATAAGTTTTTGTAAGTAGCTACGTATTCCAACCTCGAAGCTGAAATATTTTCTTCCGATCGGACTCTTAGAGCGAGGGCTCAAGATCTTGCTTAAGAAAAATTGGACTGATTCCTTGCATCCGAAAGCTCACAGCCTAAGTCGGGGAAGAAAGAGTTTTTCTTGCACAGATGTAATCTAAGAAAAAATGATAAAAATAAGCTGAAAGAAAAGAGCATTTTCGTCTATACAATAATTTTAAAATAAAGGCGAAACGTTTTAATGGCCGTCACGAACAGAACGTAACATCGTAACAGAGCCATACCGTTCCGCAATGTCATCCATGTAGGATGCATGTAAAATAATTAGAAGAGACGATATAGCCCACATAGAACTTGCTGTATCAAGAACGATGTATAAAGACTTTTTCTTTTTCTAAATATGAGCTTTGTATTCTTAAAAAAAAAAAAAGAGCCCCTGCTACATCTCACGAACATTTTATCAAACGGATGTCCTTCGATAACTTAAACAGGAGATCTTCGCTTCCCGAACTTACCGCTAACACCTCCCAAGACTCCATCAGGGGCGAGCAGGAGGGCCATGGTCGTCCTGGTCGAGATGGAGGTTGACACCATGCGAGCGGAGGGCGTTGAGAATGGCCCAGACCTTGGTTCGGTTCTTGAACCCCTTCTTCTCCACCTCCTTAGCTGCATCGGCGTGTATCGGTTCTTGAGCCAGGCCATCAACCTTGAGGCGCATGGCGAGCACTTCTCCCACGGCCGCCGCCGCCTTGGCATTGCAGGTGCGGCCGCACTCGAGCCCTTCCTTGAGCGCCTTCTCCACTGAAGACGCCGTCACCACCACTCGCCCGCTCCGCCGATCCACGACATTGGCCGTCACAAACTTGAGCGATATGAAAAGCCGCAGCACATACCTCTTCGCCACCGGCAAAGGAAGCCGATTCATCTGCTTGCTCTTCCACAGTCTCTTCCGAAGACAAGGGCTATTGAAATATGTTCAAATCTCCTGCAACATTAACCGAATGACATGGATCTCGTCGAAGCAAGAGAGAAAAATATATATATATTCAATATACCACCACTCACATTGGCCATTGGGCTCTCCCTTCGCCCCGAGTCCCAACCGCCGGGAACCGACATGAACCGACCTAATCCGAAGCCGCGCGCCTCCAAAACAGCCGTGCGAGAAGCTAATCCACCGTCCGAATTGCCCTTGTTTGCTATGGATTGGACGGATCAGATGTAGCTCTGCGGAGATACGCGCACCGACCTAATAACAGCTTCGTCCATTGGACGCGAGTGCGAAGGGCCGAAAAGATATTATAAAAAATAATAACTCTGAGAGCTATAAAAGGCCGAGCTCGGTGGCCTCCCAGGCCCCTCGGATCCTCTCTCTCTCTCCGTATAGCTGGAGAAGGGAAGCATAGTAGTTTAGTTTATTAGATCGAAATAAAGGCAAACCCTCGATAAATAACCTATCTCTTCTGCTCTGAAACCCTCGCCCTCACCCGAAATTTTCAAACTCCCGCACTCCGATCCTACCGAGTCGATACCTCGCATCATTTTTCCTCATTTTTGTATGTAATTTCCTGAATATAGGATTTTTATTTTTTTCTTTCATCGATCTGGGATTCTTGGAGAGTTTTTATTGATTTTTTTTCCTTTCGTTTTAATGAAGGAGAATGGTGTCGGACGCGAGCAAGAAGAAGGCGGCGGCGAAGAAGGCCGCGGCGGCGGCAAAGAGGGGAGGGAAAGCTCCGGCGACGTCGTCGTCCAAGGCCGCTGCACAGGCGCAGAACGGAGGAGTGGAGAAGGTCGCCGACGGGGTTGGATCCCTCCGGATATCGGATCGGACGTGCACCGGTGTCCTCGCCTCTCATCCCCTCTCTAGAGATATCCATGTAAGTTTAGGTTTCTTTCTCGTAATTTTTTTTTTTTGGATTTATTATCAGTAAATAGCAAATCCGAATCTTGGCTACCAAAGGATGAAAATTTAGGGGAACTTTGCAAATCGGTGTTCTGATTTAATGCTTTAGTGATCTCAGAGAATCAGGAAGTCACTGGTTTTGGATCTCTAGCTCGAGTTGGGTTCTAAATTTGAATGGCTAGATGCGGTTTTTATTCATTTGTAGCTCTAAATTCGTTGCACTTCTGTTGGAATGATAGTTCTGTCTTATTTTTGATACTGAAAGCATGAGCTTTTTATATGTGATGTGGGTGAAGAATTAAAAAGGGGCTAATCTATCTTAGTTGGTTAACAGTCTTACTCAAGGGAGGGGCAGTCCATAGTTAAAAAATAAGCTAGTTAATATGAGATAAAAGGCTAACTTTTGGATTTGATTTTAGTTGCTCCATGGTGATGGTGTATGAGATATTTAAAAAATTCCCAGATTTGGTGATTAGAAATTTGTATGAAGAGTTTGATGCAGAAACCCCTTACTTTTACAAATCAGGCCTCCTTATTTTTTTCTTTGTTGATCACGTCTTGAATTTTGAAGTTTGTTTCGTACTCTGGTCAGGCAAATTATATTGGAGCTATCAGTGATTTGGGAACTCATATAATCTGTGGAAAATAGTTCATTTGTTTGTTACCTTTTTTGCATGCTGGAAATAACCTCCCGTGCTTGGTTCTTTCATAGCCGTAGGCATGTTAAGGTGAATGTGGTAACTCTTTTGCATTTCATTTTGCCATGCTGTATGTTTGTGCAGCATATTATGCCTTGATGTGTTATTACTTTTGATTTGCTCATTATCTGATTGTGCCCAAAAAAAAAAAAAAATTGCTAGACGAGTTTATACAATAGAAATGCTGGTGTCCACGAATTGTAAATATTGGTTTAAGCATCAGGGGCCATCTTAATTTTCATTCTTTTGTTTTCACTTTGATTGTGATATTTGTCTCGTAAGGAAGAAAACTGCTCATTGGGAATCTTCTTAGTTGCATGAAACAGCATCACTCATCAACTGCATCTGAGATGTTTGGAGCTTTTGAAGTATCTGTACAATAACCAACCTAATTCCTTAGCAAACAACTGAGTCACCCTTCTAAAACATGCATAAAGAGATGCCTTGAGACTCCACACCTGTTAATGGATACACACAAAAAAAAGTTGATCTTCAACTTGGCTGGAATGACTAGCAATGTTAACTTATCCCTAACTAAGTAGGCACTTGTATTTGTTAGTTTTCTGTGTGCTTCTTGTTGCTTACTATATAAGTAGGTGTCTTGATAAAATCATTAAATGTTTTGATCCTTCTTTGGACAACCAACTGTTTAATCTCCATGTTCTCTGGTACCTAATTTTTTTAAAATCTCTGCAGTCTCATTGTTGTACCGTTCTGGTGGTGAGGTTCATGATTAATAAATTCTGGTTTATATCTCCATAATTATTTGGATTTTTATTGTTCTGATGTTGCTCTGCAAATTGTGCACATTTCAGATAGAGTCTCTAACATTAACCTTTCATGGTCATGACCTCATAGTAGATTCGGAACTGGAGCTAAACTATGGAAGGTATATTTGTAGCTCAGTATCGATGTATCAAATTTTTAACACGATTAAACTGGATTGCATGTTCTGATGCCAAGCTTGTGCCAAATGTTTTACGTTCAGACGTTATGGTTTGGTTGGATTGAATGGCTGTGGGAAGTCAACTCTCCTTGCGGCAATAGGATGCAGGGAGCTTCCAATTCCTGAACACATGGATATCTACCACCTTACCCGGGAAATTGAAGCTTCAGACATGTCTGCGCTTCAGGCTGTCACTAGCTGTGATGAAGAAAGGCTAAGACTGGAGAAAGAAGCTGAAATCTTGGCAGCTGAGGTGTGGTTATGCTTTATATTTAATCATTAGAAGTAGAACCATTGTTACCTTAACACTTGTGTCTAATTCAATGTGTTGGATACATATCCGAGTTGGATACGTATTGAATATTTGGATGCTTATGAAGTTCTTTAGTAGCTACTTTTAAAAATTAGAAGAGAATCGAACTCTTCAACACTAACGGAGTCACACACTTCCAACAATGGGTTTGATCCTCTAATTTGATATTAAAAGGAAATAGTCGCTTTTCAGAGATTTGTTAAGGAAGTAGGTATTGAAACAACTTTGTAATCTGATATCTTCAAGTTAATGAGGAAGCTTGAATGAAAACATATATATTGAAAGATCATAACTGAATCATCTTTTCATTTGAATGTTTAAATAGTTAATATTTGAAAGTATAAATATATAATTTAATTTAATTTATATGTTATCCTATGTACTCCCGTATCTTTATTTTCTTTGTTATTGAGTTAGACATTTGGATATGTTTCTGAATCTGACTCTCATACGCATGTTTGTGCAACAAAATTTAAAACAAGAAATATTTTGTTTTTGATTGTCTGAAATAAATATTCTAATGTAAATATTGAACCGTAACCTGTTCAGGATGGTGGTGGTGGAGAAACTTTGGAGCGCATATATGAGCGCTTAGAAGCAATTGATGCATCAACTGCTGAGAAGCGCGCAGCTGAAATTTTGTATGGACTTGGTTTCAATAAACAAATGCAAGCAAAGAAAACTCGAGACTTCTCTGGTGGGTGGCGTATGAGGATTGCATTAGCACGAGCACTTTTTATGAATCCAACCATCCTTTTACTTGATGAGCCCACAAATCATCTTGGTAAAGTTTCTAGTTCTTAAATCTATATATCAGCAGATAACACATTACTCCCGTTTGCATTTATAGCATTAGCTCTAACAATTTATCCATATCTTGTGGGGTTTTGGGTTTAAAACTGCAAAGTTGGCAGTGTAAGTCGAGGCTTTATGCCAAGTTAAGCTTTGGTCTGACCAATGAGATATCCAGCTCTCTACTGAGACTCAATTGGTTCGGTTTAGGGCGCTTAAAAGTTAGGTAAGACTTGAGACTACATGACTATGTGCTAGCTAGTGTTTTCCATGGGCTTATGGCCAATGGATATCTTAGAGCCATGTTAGACAATCACAGTTTCTCAACGGAAAGAGGAAAAGCATTCAATGGTAATATGGAAATAGAAACCATGTTTTATGTCACACACTACTTCGGTATAAACAATCAAAAAACATGCTGCTAAAAGACTCTACTGGGGTAAAAAGATGGGCTGTCAAGAATGTAGAGGAGGTAGGTAGGGCAGTTGGTCGAGGGCAGTTGGTCGAGGCCATAATGACCATTGGCTTGGGAAGTAGGGGTGATGACATCGGTAAGCCAAAATAGAGGATGCGGCTATGATTCCAAATTTAGTTACTATATTTAATGATTGAATAATTTATGATAAATATTTTTTTATATAACATAGTAATGAGAAGTGTCATTTTTAAAGCTTATGTAAGTGTTACATTATGGGCACCTACTAACCTTACCTTAGGTAGTTGGTACCTCTCTTTGAAAATCTTGCTCTTGGGAGAAATCCAAGGTTCAAACCCTAGTGACCGCATGATAGCGTCATATTGCTTTAAGAATTCGCTACTATATAAATTGTATTGTACGGTGCATAATTTTATATCTTATTCATCTGCAAGTTACGACCTTTAGATGCTTCAGTTAGAAAGAGTGATCTTTTAATAATCCATGGTAAGAATAGAGGTAGAGGTAGGCCTAAACTAATATGAATAGAAATAATTAAAAAAGATATAACTATTTGTAATTTGAAAGTTGACTTAGTCCTGAATAGAGCAGAGCGGAGGAAGCATATTCATGTAGCTGAACCCATGTAGTTGGGAAAAAGGCTTGGATGAGTTGAGTTGAGTATTCATCTGCAAGTTAGTTCATTATCAACTTAGGTTTCATTGAGGGTCTTAATTGTGCTAATTGAGGTCAGATTGCCATGAAACTGACCCTTGCATGACTTAAACCCAATCCAGGTAAGTTTATGTATACATAAAGTTAGACAGCCTGGTCCATGGAGTGCCTCTAATTGGGTAGGGAGTTAGATATGCTGGTGGTGCATGTAGGTTATCCAAGTATTGGCAATGTTTTGGATGATCTCAAGCTTACTTGCGGGATATCATGGGATTTTAACATGAACCCTAGCTTGTAGTATATAGTGCATGATGAACCTTTTACTTGGTCTTGGCCCATTTAGTCGGGGATCCATGCTTTTTGAACAAATTAAAGTGACCTAGTTTTTCAAGGTGATAATTAGGGCGACCTAAGTAATGAGAACTAAGCATGATTTGGGACAACTTTTCCCCCCTTTTATTGAGGAAAAATCATGGATACCTACTGGAAGCTGGTTTGGATTCAACTTTTTGTGAGGGTTGGCTTTGGAAAGATTAAATGCTAAAAACTTTTATATGTATCTACCATATTCTGACTCTCGAACAACCTGAAGTTTATGATGAAGGCCAATCTTTGTCCCACCGTTATGTATTTGCTTAGGGAACACTACTAAATGCTGGAGAATATGAATATAGAATTTTGGTTGCTCCTCAACCTATGCTTTGGCTAATTCTGTGTTTGGTCTTATCTTTGTATTTGAATTCGTTCAGTACTTTAAATTTGAGTAGAATTTGTATCTTATGTTTTGTGTTCCAAATTGTTTAGTCCGTGTTTATGGTAGCATTAAAGCATTAATGTTTTTTTGCTTATAGCATGGAGGGATAACTAACTAATGAAGCTGTTCCATGCTGATTTCTTTTTTCCTTGGGAAGTTCATCGCTTGTTTTTGTTTCATGACTCATTTTCGGTGGTACACCAAAATCTGTTGAGCTCATATTTGTTTCTCGGTTTGTCTTTGTGGCAGATCTTGAAGCATGTGTCTGGCTTGAAGAGACACTAAAAATGATTGACCGCATCCTTGTTGTGGTCTCACACTCTCAGGATTTTCTTAATGGTGTCTGTACCAACATCATCCACATGCAGAACAGGAAACTTAAGCTCTACACTGGGAACTATGACCAGTATGTCCAGACCCGAGCAGAGCTGGAAGAAAACCAGACAAAGCAGTACAGGTGGGAACAGGAGCAGATTGCTTCCATGAAAGAATATATTGCTCGTTTTGGTCACGGTTCTGCTAAACTGGCCCGCCAAGCCCAGAGCAAGGAGAAAACCCTTGCTAAGATGGAGCGAGGTGGGCTTACCGAGAAGGTAGTTAAGGACAAGGTACTGGTCTTCCGCTTCACGGATGTGGGTAAACTCCCTCCGCCTGTACTGCAGTTTGTGGAAGTCACCTTTGGGTACACCCCTGACAACCTCATCTACAAGAGCCTTGATTTTGGGGTGGATCTTGATTCAAGGATAGCATTGGTGGGACCTAATGGAGCGGGGAAGAGCACATTGCTCAAGCTGATGACTGGTGAACTTATTCCATTGGATGGTATGGTAAGGCGGCACAATCATCTTAGGATTGCCCAGTTCCATCAGCATCTTGCAGAGAAGCTTGATTTGGATATGTCAGCCCTCCAGTTCATGATGAAGGAATACCCAGGGAATGAGGAGGAGAGGATGAGGGCTGCCATAGGTAAGTTCGGATTGTCTGGCAAAGCCCAGGTGATGCCTATGAAGAACCTGTCAGATGGACAGAGAAGCAGGGTGATCTTTGCTTGGTTGGCCTGGAGGCAACCGCACTTGCTGCTGCTAGATGAGCCAACTAACCATCTGGACATTGAAACTATTGATTCCTTGGCAGAAGCGCTGAATGAGTGGGACGGTGGGTTAGTTTTGGTGAGTCATGACTTCAGGCTGATCAATCAGGTGGCTGAAGAGATCTGGGTGTGCCAGAACCAAACAGTGACTCGGTGGGGGGGCGACATCATGGACTTCAAAGAGCATCTTAGGAGCAGGGCTGGGTTGCCCGAGTGAGTTGTGAAAGGAAGTAGAAGCATCTCAAAAAAATTCGGTGCAAGGCTTGTATTGTTAATCGGTATAGTTTGTGATATCGACTGTATTTTATCACATTTGGTGGCCTTCTGTTTTTCAGTCAATTAACCCAGGCAGCCTATCTAAAGGCTTGACGAGGCGAGCTATTTTTCTTTCCCCCTCGTTGCAGACAATTTACCTCTTTGGCGTTAATATGTTTTTAATGAGTTTCATATTAAATTTATCAATATAGAGTTAAAATAAGAGCAGCATTGCAGAATCTATTAAGTTTGCATATTTATTTGGTTCCATGGCTACATGATTTGGTCTGGATGGATAATCACATGAGATCTAGGATTGTTCGACCGTTGCGGATACTACGGGCTATATCGGAAGAATTTGCATTGCAAATGAGGCTTGAATTGGGTGCTATATCAGTGAGGAAATCAGATTGCATTGCAAATGAGGCTTGTGCTATATCAATGAGGGAATCAGAAAGCGTATTATAAGCTTGTGCCTTTTGTCATTCTGAGGCAAGAGATTATGACTAAATAAAGGTTCTTTACATGTCAAATAAAATGAATCCACCCTAGGACAGATTATCTTTCAGCATATATTGATGAGCTACTGCTATCTAAAACAAAAACTAAAGGAGAATGAATATAATGATGGATTTAATCATTCGATCACCTTGTCAACAACCAAAAGAAAGCCTGTTTAACCAGAGACGAAAGTAAAATAATTTTGCGTTGCTACCCAGACGTTTAAAGATGTAGCAAGAGAAGGGAATGCAAAATATCTACTTATAGACTCTGCTACCTGTTGTGGCTAGCTCCTGTAAGACCGGTGAGCAATATTGCACCTGGTTATTATGAAAATCTGTTACCTGATGTTTTTCTCTCAATTTTACTGAATTTACAAAAGTGTAAAATTTATTCAATAAGTATCATAGTTCCAAGCATTAACTACAGCACCATTTAACAACACATATTAACTAAATATAACTTTGCATGCCAACTCAACGACTGGAAATATAGAATTTAAAAGGACTTGGATTATGCTCTTCAATATCATAAAAAAGAAAGCATCAACAGACAACAATCGCTTTTGTGAGTAGGTTGAACCACCACCTTAGCCCTCCAAAGTCCGGTGCATTAGCTCTAGAAGGCTTCCAGCTTTTCTTTTGGCCCGATCTGTACCTTTCTCAGTGAGGTCCTTCAGTGCCTCCTCTGCGCCTAACTCTCTTGTAGTTCTCAGTTGCTGAACATCACCAGTACATAGCGACAATAACAACACTGCAGCATTCTCACGATTTCGAGAGGATCCAGTTCTCATCATCTCTACCAAGACAGGGATGGGCTTCGACAGTGCAATTGCTAGCTTGCCATCTGGACTACCTGCAAGTATTGCCAATATTGCAAGCGCCTCATCCACCAAACCCCCACTTGGATCCACTAATAGTCTCATCAGGTGTTCCACAATCCCAGCTTTTACAGCCTTCACAGTGTTGCCTTGGTAGATGCACAAATTAAATATTGCAGTTGCTGCATCTTTCTTGCCTCTTAGGCTGCCTTGGCATAGCAGATCAATGAGTGCTGGTATTGCACCAGCTGCCCCAATTATCACCTTGTTTTCATCTACGACTGATAAACTGAAAAGGGTAGCAGCGGCATTTTCTCTCGTCTCCATGCTCCCATTTTGCAGAACACCTACTATCCTTGGTATCGCATGGGCGTTGACGATATTGCCCTTGTTACTCTCATTGATTGAGAGGTTCAGGAGTGCCGTAACTGCATGTTCCTGTGTTCTAGGATCTGGAGATGAAAGGAGTTCCACAAGAAATGGAATGACACCTGCTTCAGCAATCCGTACTCTATTGTCTGCACTTCTTTTTGCAAGCAACCGCAGTTCACCAGCAGCTGCTCTCTGCTCATCTTGGTTCTCACTCTGTAGTTTCTGCACTATTGAGTTGATACCAGAACAATCAGAGTCTGAGTGATTTCCTGGCTTCTTATATTGGCAATTCCCTTGCTTCTTTGGCAGTTCAATGCCATTGGCATCACACCATTGTGCAATCAGGCTCTTCAAGACAAAATTAGGGGTAAGAGCAGTGTGCGACAAGGTTTGCTGCGTCTTGGGGCAAGTTTTGTGTCCACCATCAAGCCATTTTTGGATGCAAGACCTCTCATAGGTCTACAGAAAACAGAAAAATGAAAAAAAAAAAAAAAACTTATTTATCTTAAAAGAAGTCAAGTTGGTTGAAGAATATGATTAGTATTACCTGCCCTGTGGAGACGATGACAGGATCCTTCATCAACTCAAGGGAAATTGGGCATCGAAAATCATCTGGGATGACAGGGGATCCATACTTCACAGAGCTCTTTTCATTTTCAAGAGTATCGGAGGTTGGATTTTCCATGACTACACAATCTTTAAGCTTCTTTAGCAAGGATGACATTTCTTTCAAGCATTCCTCAGGCTCTCCACCACTAGAAATTACCATTTCATGTAAAGCAACTGATTCCTTCTTCATGTCATCTATGTTTCTGAGTTGCAATTTCTCTGAAATTCTTTCAAGGATAATAGGGTCACAGTGCTTCTCACTAAGTGCGAAGTTCAGGTCCTTGAGAAGTTGCATATCAGGCGAGTCGATTTTTCCTTTTTCTCTTCGAAACTGTGCATGCACAAGCTCAATCTGGAACATATTAAAAATTAGTACCCGACAGCCCTATATATCTAATATACTAACATATCAAACGATTGATCACGACCTGAATCTATCGAATACACACACACACACATATATGAAAGAAAAAGATTCAGAGTTATTGTGAATCCATTCCAATCTTTAGTAATCAGTTGTGACACATTCACTAAAAAAAAAAATCCTTCTATAGCTAATCATTTACCAGGAAAAATTGAAAAACTCAATACGAGGGAATCAAAAGAATTTCAAATTCAAAAGTCTCAAGTCTTCAAAAGAAGCGGAGAGAGAGGGATTTGAACCCTCGGTACAAATAACTTGTACATCGGATTAGCAATCCACCGCTTTAGTCCACTCAGCCATCTCTCCCCATCCGCACACTATAAATTCTTGAGCAAATTATCATACTACTACCTTATGAATGTAGCTGAAAAGTATGCTGACCAAAGAAATGAGGGAGACAAGCACGGATGTCAATATGTCAAAGTAAGGAATAAGAAACTTTGGATGCTTAGATTATTTGAGGAAACCACATATCTGTGCGTATAACTTTCACAAGTGTACATTGGCTTGCTTGGGTGGTTTGGAGATGGATGGGGTTGTTGTATCATCATCTTATGGCTAGTTGCTCTTTTTAGACTCAGCGACTTGCCATATCAAGCTGTATCGGCTCTCTTCACCAAAAAAGAATCAATACTATCAAAAGATAAGGGAATTTATTTATTTTTTGAATCCAACTTCTCAAGTCCTAACCTAGTAATACCACCACAAAATGGCAAGAAATGGAACCTTCCAATGGTTGGATGTGAGAGTCCAAAACTTATTATGGAGCAAGGTCCACAAAATTGCTACCAAAATTTGTAGGCATACCATCGGTTTGGTATAGTATAAGTCGGTACGGAATGGTATACACATGAGAGACGATACTCATTCCTTTTTCAATTTTAATGATAATACTGCTTAGTCCTAGGCGACATGAGTTGATACTAGATTGCATACGTCGATTAAGCTCAATTTCGATCAATTTGATTCATACTTTATACCGAATCAAAACTCAGTACCATACCGATACCTTATTGGCATGATATAGTAAGGCATGTGTTGGCACGCCCCACGCACTAATGCCAACTGGTGACAATTCTCTTCGGGCGAAAGAAGTCGACGCCCTCATTGGAGCCTGTTGTAAACATGAGAGAATTTGATCCTCAAACTGCCACAAATCCTCAGTTCGTTCTCATATTGCCCTCGCAACATTTTTATCAGTCTTACGATGCTCCAGTATTCTTAAAGACTTCTTTGAATACATGGTGGTAAAAATCCTCAACTTCGTAAGTTCCACCGGCGCTATGTGATAGGGTGCCCTTGTAGGTGGTACCGTCTCTGATATCAACTCAATCTAATGATCATTATTTCTTCTCGATGGAAGTTCTCGAGGCAACTCATTGGGCATCACATCTTTGAATTCCTTAAGACGATCCTGTACCTCCATTGGAATATCTGATCGCTTCTCAAATTGTACCTCCCTGATCACAGCAAGATAGATCCCTTCACCTTGCTTTAACCATAGCAAACCTTAGTTGGAGTATCTACAATTATCTTCTAGTGCAAGCATAGTAGTTATTATTCATATCATTAGCTCTATGACGAAAACAATTGACTTTCAAAACATTCCTAGTGATATGCACGTAGCACACTCAATTAATTTTTTTCTAATTTTTAATCCAACTCAACTATGTGATTTTTTTTTTCAGCATAACTGCAACACAGAAAACAAGACGGGAGAGACATGACATGGCAATGAGAAATCAGATTTTTTTCCCCCATCTTTTAGAAAGAGGAAGCAGCAATACAAAATACGTGATTAATAAAAGTAGAAGCATTTTATAAGAGTATTAGTACTCCAAAATGCATCTCTATAATATGTATGGTTCTATCCATGAATTCACTTGCAATAAATGTCTATAGCATATTCCTTTGGACTGATAGCAGTTGTTCCAATGGATGCACATGCAATAGAAAAATTGAATGAATATGATTCCATATGATTGCTTATATTAAAAATAAGCATATAAATGCTGACATAAACTAACTAAATTCAAATTTTGTTGCTCGATCAACTTCTTATACACACCATAAACATAAATAGAAGGCAAGAAATAATGAAATAAATATTTCAATAGAAATATTGAAAGGATCAAACTCTCTTTGATGTTACCTGTTCTTTAACTTCTTCAGATATATCAAGCTTGTCATAGGATACTTCACTCAATGCCTTCTCAATCTGTTCGGTCACCTCTAGAATTTTATATACAAATTTGTCCCTTTGTAGAGCCTGGTGAAACATAAATTACTGGTTTAGAGATATTCAAACAAGACAAATGAAAGTAAGGTCAAATAATTGTTGATGACTTGGCCTTTCTTTCAGGCTAGCAAAACAGGGAGCCCACCTCATGGTATCTCTCATGTAACATTTTGACCGCTCTCCATCATAATGACAGGGTTGTTATATGTTCAGGTTAACATAAACAGGGTTCCGCTTTTTGCTATCAACACCCAGTCCTACAAAGTTAAACCCCAAGAGCTAAGTGTCTATTCAATCATAACCACCTGTGTATTCCTAAATTGCCTAGTTGGCTAGCTGATGGCCTTCTTAACCCAGCATGCACAGCAGTTACACTAATTTTAAGTATTCTAGATTAAGCGACATGCTGGCCTCGATGCCAGGATCAACTTGTATTTGCCATAAGCTCACTTAGCAGTTTGAGAGTGCAAAATCCTGGAAGTCGCTTGCACTGCATTTGTAGCAAAATGGAGGAGAATATGGTCACACTTACATTCGCATGGATGTGTGATGTATCTTGAGTTTCAAGAACAATGAGATATGGATGTGACATCATTTTCCCAATAAAGACATCTTCCAATAATCCAAAATCAATAATTGATCACTTTATAGATGGATGTCATGCCAAAATCATGTGGTTCATATGTATTTCCCAGTTAGAATGTTAAGATTTAATGGATCTAATGTATTTTATCAACAGCTTTTGCTTGAATTATCAAGCAGGTGCATCTGCATTAAGCAATCATAGGTTAATGAACTCCCTGAAGGAACAAACAAAGGGCTGTGCATCATATGATTTGAAATCTATATGAAACAGAAAATATATCATGCATTAATTGATTTGAAAAATCCATAACTGGAAGGGTCTTATTAATGTGTAAGTTAACAAGTTAGCTTTCTTGTTACAAGAAATGTAGTGGTTGTGGCAAAAAAGAAGCGCCGCGAATTATATTTAACCTGACTAAGGTTGGACCTGACATAATATGGCAGTAATAACTATCTTTACTCAAAGATGGATTAAAGGGTATAACTACCAAATGCTTCTTACATCCCAAGTAGTCACACATGGATGCACGAAATCAATTATTTGCCTTCCCATTTTCTTTCCATAACAATCACTGCTGCCCATATATCACTCTCATTCCAACACAGGCAATAGTTGTATGGAACCTATTAGGATGTGATTCATACCCAGGTTGAAAATGTCAACAAGCAATTTTTGGAACACTTCCAAAATTCATTGGTGAAAAGATTACCAACACCATCAAAACTTTAACTTTTACTATCCTGGTTGACTGGTTCTACAATATCACAAGGGCATGATCTATGAGTGCAAAGTCTATTTTAAACAAGAGCATGCATATGAATGGTGATGTGGTTACATAATCTTCCATGCATGGTATCATGCCAGCAATTTAAGAGAAAACGTTACAAAGACTGGTCATGCTGGATACTGGAGATTTTTTTCTTTTCTTTTTTTTTTTTTCTGCCTTCAGATCGACTGCAAGTATATATGTGTAGCATCATTCGAAATGCTAGATGAATGCTCTGCAGAATTAGACATAACCCAAAAAAAAAAAAAAAAAAAGTAAACAAATACAGAGCAACGAAACATTCGAGAAGTGATAGCATCATCCCCAAAAGCACTGGGTTTCGTGAAGAAAATCGCCTCTGTAAACATAACAAAGCATCCTTTTTTACTCAAGTCACCATGAAGAGCGGCCCAATCTGAATGATTAAAGTCAGCCGCACTCAATTATCTTCTCTTCCTTTTTAGAAAACACAATTCAACCAACACTTTTTCTCTCTATCTATGGTTTCTTTTCGATCGCCGGCATGAAAAGAAGCAGCTGTAACAATGGAATTAAAAACAAGCAATAACGGTACCTGATAGAGCTTGCTCCCATCGTTGATAGAGACAAGGAGCTCCTTGGCCTCCACCAAAGCGCCGTGGAGCGAGGCGAGGGCTCGGGCCTGGAATTCTCCTAGGGAGCCGTCGCCGCCGCCGTCCCTGAGCTCGTCGAAGAGCGGAGCGAGGAGTTTCACCCGCCGGGCGAGATCGCAGCAGGGCCTCCTCAACGGGCCCCGACTCTCCGGGAGCCCTGCTATCTCCGCCACCGCCCTCGACACGGCAAAGATCCCGCCACCGTTTTCCCGATCACCCTCGTCGGCCGTCGGCCCCATGGCGACTATTGGAGCTCAAGCGATCGAGAATCGGAGATCGAATACGGTTTCTTTGACAGGAATGGATTCGCTGTGATGGCGGATAATAAAATTATAACACCTAGAGACGACAGCAATCGGAGCGGAATTTCATAGGCGAAATATATATATATATATATATATATATATATATATATATATATATATATATATATATATATATATATAAAATTATTAAATAATAATAAATAATGAATAGAAGACGCGGTCGCTTTGCCGGCCGACCCTTTACACACTCGTCAAAGCAGCAGGCTGGGACTTCACACACTCGTCAAAGCGACTGGAACAAGTTTGCCGACTAATCCTTATCCAAAGCTCTTACAGCTTAAACCAAATTTAAGACGTAAATAAATAAGATTTAGATATCTAATTGATTAATTTAAGAGACTTGCGTAGTTACTGTGAAAATTTTAATAACGAGCCTCTATGGCAATTAACTGTTCGATTGTATTAGGAGGGCAGTTTAATTTTAGCCTTGCGAGTTGAGGTTTATTTGAGTATTGATGAACGGAAGAGCGCCGCATGACGAGACCACTAAATCATTATGGCCTGTTTGGATACCCTATTCCCGGCTGGAATAGGATCTTATACCCGCTTATTCCTACATTTATTTCAGTGGGCCCCATCTCATATTTTATTTCGGGCAGCCTTGGTATTCTCCGTTTTCTATTCCTGAGGACCCTGTGGAATAGGAAACCGAGCGATCGTATCCCCAAGGTAAGAGAGGAATTAAAAAAAAGGGCATTCAGAGAGCTATCGAGTACTTGGCATTTCTCACCTATCATTTCTCACCTACCTTTTTCTGCCTATTCAAAAAGTATAGTCTGCATGAAAATTTGGTTTGTTTACTGATACGGCTGACCGTCTCCTCTGGATGGTATTATAATCTTTTGCACGATTTTCAGAAATAGTGATGTGATAGCAAAACCCAGAAATGAAATCTTGGCTCTGGCCTCCAGCGATGGCATTTGGCTCCGGCCTCCAGCGACGGCCTGTGCCTCCGGCCTCCAGCTCCGGCCTTTGGCTCCGGCCTCTAGTGACGGCCTTTGTCTCTGGCCTTTAGCTCCGGCCTCCAGCTCTGGCCTTTGGCTCCGGCCTCCAGCTGGCCTTTGGCTCCGGCCTCCAGCGACGGCTCCGGCCCTAACTTAGTGCCTTTCTCGCATACACAACGACCCGCCTCAGGTAACAGATCTCAAGATTTGAGGTCTGTTGCCATATACCTCGCTCACTGAAATCACGGGCAAGTGTTAGCACGCCCGGCAGTTACCGCTACAAGCGGCCCTCATCCAGCAACGGCTCAATCACTTGCCGTTCGAAGGAGCTTATCCCAACGAGGAAGATTCGGCGTTTCAAAGGAGGACGAAAAAGAAGGGAACCTCCCAGACATGTATAAAAGGTCCTCGAACTCAACAGAAAGGGGATCTCTCTCTCAATCTCTCAACTTATCTCTTACTACTACAGAACTGAGCGACAAGTTTACTAACTTGAGCGTCGGAGGGTCCTCGCCGAGAACACCGGCCGGGGACTTCTTGCAGGTTTTCGAAGAAGGAAGACGACCTCTCCATCCCATTTGGAAGCCCATGACAAATCTCAGCATGCCCATCACGGTTGATTTGTCCGCATCAGATTGTCACGCCAGATAGGGGCGTTCGCACGGGAGGAAGGCAAAAGTTCTCTTTGTGACCCCACCAATTCTACAAGGAAGATGATGGTGACAATACGAGCACAGGAGGCTTCCTCCAGCCAGGCCGCAGAGCGCATTCCGCGGGCTGAGCAATCGGAGGCCAACCTCCGTGTTCTGCCCCCTACATAGATAAGCCAGCCTGATCGGCTTGAGGTTCTGGCTCACCAGGTCCAGGACCTGATGACAATGGTACGGGGACAGCAAGAACACTGCTTGGCTGCTGCACCTCAACCCCCTGCGCCTGGTGAAGGGGTGCGGGGGACAATCCAGTCTCACCAAGGTGGGACCCCACCCGAGGTCTCCCGTCACTCACCCCCTGAACCTCGTCGCCGAGAGGCCTCAAAGTGACGGCGGTCCCCCTCTCGTCACTCCGGTCGTTCCCACCATCGGTCGGACGAGAAAGAATCCAGACGGGTGCGCTCCTTACGCCGGCGATCTTCTTCGGCTTCCTCTTCTGATTCATCTCAAGACGGCACCCTCAGGAAGACTACCCGTCGGGCCGAGCAACGGTTCGATGAGTATCATCGACGGTTGGAGGAGCTTAGCCGCCGGATCGCTAACCCTCATGGGATGGACTATGAGCATCGCCCCCCACTTTCCCGATGTATCATAGAGGAACCGGTCCCGCCCGTTTCCGTCTCCCCCAACTGGACCCGTACGATGGCACAACGGATCCACTAGACCACCTGGAGAGCTACAAGGTCCTCATGCAGGTCCAGGGAGCGACAGACTCCCTTTTATGTATCGCCTTTTCAGCCACCCTTCGCAAGGCGTGCATGGTATTCCCGCCTGCCTCCGCGCAGTATCAATTCGTTCCAGCAACTCGAGCGATCTTTCCTGGCCCACTTTGATGCATGCCGAAAGATCCCACGAGTGGCTGATAGCCTATTTGCTATCCAGCAGAGGAGTGGCGAGACCTTGAAGGACTTTGTCGCTCGGTTTAAGGAAGCAGCATTGGAGGTATACAACCTGGATGATTCTGTAGCCACTTTGGCATTAAAGCGAGGACTTCGTCCCTCCAGGTTTGCCTATTCCCTGGACAAGAAGCCTCCGAGTTCTTATGCCGAGCTTCTGAGCCGGGCGCAGAAATACATCCGTGCTGACGAGGCAGATTCTTCCAGAAGGGAAGCCGATAAGAACACCAGTAAGAAACCACCACCTACTGAGCATGCCGGAGCACGACCCCGGAAGCTGAGCCTCCTCACTGCCCGGATCGCCGACCACAGACGCTTATTCCTAAGGAGCAATTCACTCCCCTCATGGCTCTTATATCTCACATCCTACTAGAGATCGAGGAGGAACCTTATTTCAAGCGTCCAGCTCCCTTGAAATTTGGGACCCCCCGCAACAAGGAGTTTACTGCTGGTACCATCGAAACTATGGTCATGACACCGAGGACTGCCGCCATTTAAAGAAGGCCTTGAGGAGCTGGTTCAGCAGGGTCACTTAGGCAAATTCGTTCGAAGGGGAAACCTTCCCACTCCAGGTCCATCGGTGCCTCCGACACTTCAGGCCGGCGTGGACAATGCTCCAACGGAGAAGAGCATAGCTATGATTTCTTGGGGGGCAGGTGGTGGTTCAAAAAGATAGCGAGAGGGAATAGATTCTGTAATTTCTTTCTTTGGAAAGGATTTAGATGGGGTAGTTAATAAGCATGACGACATCATCGTTGTGTCCATGACTATAACCAAACATCCTGTAAAAAGAATTTTAGTTGATAGTGGGAGTTCGGTGAATGTTTTGAGCTACGAGGCTTTTGTTCGGATGAATCTGTCGAAGTCTTCCCTCCGACCCATCGCCATGCCTCTAATGGGCTTCACTGGAGACTCGGCGAGCGTTGAGGGGGAGATCGCCCTCCCAGTCACGGCTGGAACCCCTCCATGTCAAAGCACCGTGGTCATAAATTTCTGGTGGTCCAGGTCCCGCTGGCTTATAACGCTATATTGGGGAGACCAGGATTGAATTTGCTAGATGTCGTGATCTCCACTAAGAGATTATTGGTAAGATTCCCCACCGACGAAGGAGTCGGAGAGATGAAAGGAAGCAAAGCCCCCCACCGCTTTGCTATCACTTGTCTCCTAGCCCATTGGAAGCGGCGTCGGCAATAGCCTCTGAGCCGCTCGATCCCCGGGAGCTGGGAAGGAGGGGAGAACCAGCTAAACACCTCCTGACCCTCCCCTTGGGGGATGACCCGGCAAGGACTGTCCAGGTGGGGGCGTTGCTTCCAGAAGAGGCACGTGATCGATTTCTCACTTTCCTGCATGCCAACACCGACGTCTTTGCATGGTTGTCCTCAGACATGCCGGGCATCCCTGAGGAAGTGATCACCCATAGGCTCAACCTCAGGCCAGAGTGTCGGCCAGTCGGACAGAAGAAAAGAAACTTCGCTCCAGATAGACAGAAAGCTATCGACGAGGAAGTTCATAAGTTAACGGCTGCAGGCCATATTCGGAAAGTTCATTATCCCGAATGGTTGGCCAATGTGGTGATGGTCCATAAGACCAATGGAAGCTAGAGAATGTGCGTGGATTTCACCAATCTCAACAAAGCATGCCCTAAGGATAGCTTTCCCCTGCTCCGGATCGATCAACTGGTGGATGCTACATCCGGTCATGAGGTCCTTAGCTTCATGGATGCTTTCTCTAGGTACAACCAGATCAGGATGAATCCGGCGGATGAAGAAGCTACCTCCTTCATAATTGAGAAGGGGTTGTACTGCTACAGGGTAATGCCTTTTGGGCTAAAGAACGTGGGAGCCACCTACCAAAGGCTGATGAACAAAGTCTTCGAAGGCCAGATAGGACGCAATATGGAAGTGTACGTGGATGACATGTTGACAAAGAGCATCTACGCCACCGACCATATCGCTGACTTAACGGAGACTTTTGACAACCTTCGTCGGTACCAGATGAAGCTGAACCCACGCAAGTATGCATTTGGGGTGATAGCCATAAAGTTCTTGGGTTTCATGGTAACCCGGTGGGGATCGAGGCAAACCCGGACAAAGTTCAAGCCATCTTGGACATGAGGCCTCCCACCAACAAGAAGGAAATACAGTGCCTGACGGGGAGGGTGGCCGCCTTGAGTTGCTTCCTGTCCAAGTCTGCTGAAAAATGCCTACCTTTCTTCAAGGTGCTCCGCAAAGTCAATGGATTCGAATGGACGAAAGAATGTCAAGAGGCGTTCAAGGGGCTAAAGGAATTCTTATCTACCCCGCCGCTGCTATCCAAGCCAACAGGTGGAGAAGAACTCCTTCTATACCTTGCGGCTTCTCCCAAAGCCGTTAGTTCTGTGCTGGTCCGCATGGACACCAATGGCATGCAAAAGCCAGTGTATTACACAAGCAAGGTGCTCCACAATGCGGAGACCAGGTACTCAAAGATTGAGAAGATTATCTTCACATTGATTGTGTCTGCCCAGCGTCTGCGGCCATACTTCCAAGCCCACCCGATCACGGTGATCATAGACCAACCTCTAAAGACAGTTCTTGCTCGCCCATACTTCCGGCCGATTGGCAAGGTGGGCGCTTAAGTTGGGGGAATTCGATCTATCTTTCCGCCCTCGGTCGGCCATGAAATCTCAAGTCTTGGTGGATTTTTTGGTTGAATGCACTTGGGAAGAGGAGCAACCCGAAGAACCTTCTACGAGCCCCCTGCCTCTCGGAACCAGTGATGATGAATGGGTTCTTCATGTAGACGGGGCATCGAATTCTCAAGGGAGCGGAGCAGGCCTCATCCTGGCCAACTCGGATGGAATTGTAACCGAGTGTGCACTTCGATTCCTCTTTCCAGTCACCAATAATCAGGCGGAGTATGAAGCTCTGCTGTATGGAATAAGATTAGCCCGAGAGCTCGGGGTAAAACACCTTAGGGCGTTCACTGACTCCCAATTGGTCGCTGGCCAAATCGCAGGGAAATATGAAGCAAGGGATCCCATCATGTCCTGCTACTTAAGTATGGTACAATCGCTAGCTTCTCTCTTAGCTTACTTTAGCGTCAGCTACATCCCTCGACAGGAGAATGCTAGAGCCGACGCCTTATCCCATCTTGCCACCTCAGCTGATGGGATGTTGGGAAGACTTATGTAGAACACTTGGAGGCCCCGAGTAAGGACGCAACTAGAGAAACTCTACCAGTCGGGCAGGAGCCTTCCTGGATGGACGCGTATGTCTGATACTTTGCCGATGGTACCCTTCTAGAAGACCCAGCCGAGGCCAAGAAACTCAAAAGGCGGGCCCTGAAGTTTTTCATAATGGAGGGGAAACTCTATCGGAGGTCGTTCTCATACCCAGTTCTCAGATGTGTTGGTCCTACCGAAGCAGATTATATCCTGCGAGAGATACATGAAGGTATATGTGGAAGCCATCTGGGGGGCAGAGCTCTCGCGTACAAAGCCCTACGGCAAGGGTATTACTGGCTGACAATGAAGGAGGATGCGTTCGAACTTGTTAAAAGGTGTGACAGCTGACAGTGCCATGCTAACATTCAACATCAACCAGCATCCCAGCTGACTCCCCTGGCCGCACCCTGGCCCTTTGCCCAGTGGAGCATGGACATCCTGGGACCATTCCCTCCAGCCTCCAGACAACGCAAATTCCTAGTGGTGGCAGTTGACCATTTTACCAAGTGGATCGAGGCGAAGGCTCTCACTAAGATCACCGAGGGTAAAATAAGGTCTTTCTTCTGGAAGTCTGTGGTGTACCGGTTCGGGCTACCGCACACCCTCGTTACTGACAATGGCCGACAGTTTGACAATACGGCCTTTCGGGAATTCTGTGTTGGCCTGGGCATCCATCATCGATTCACCTCTGTGAGGCACCCCCAGACCAACGGCGCAGCCGAGGTGACCAATCGCATCATCCTCCAAGGGCTCAGGGCTCGGCTAGATGGCTGCAAAGGGCGCTGGGTGGAGGAACTCCTCAGTGTATTATGGGCCTACCACACGATGCCATGAGCCCCTACCGGGAAAACTCCTTTCAGCCTGGTCTTTGGGACCGAAGCAGTCATTCGGTGGAGATAGGAGTTCCCAGTCCCCAGATAGAATTATACCATGAAGAAAGCAACTCAAACCAGCTGCGAGCCGATCTAAATTTAGTGGAAGAATTGCGAGACCAAGCGCAACTTCGCATGGCGGCTTTCCATCAGCGAGCGGCCAAATACTATAATGCTCGAGTACGATCCAAGATGTTCCACTCTGGAGATCTCATTTTGCGAAGAGCTGAAGTATCAAAGCCAACAGAGGAGGGCAAGCTGGTACCGAAATGGGAAGGACCATACCGTGTCAAGGAGGTACTTCACCATGGGGCATACAAAGTTGAAGAGCTAGACGGAAAACCTCTTCCTCGCACCTGGAACGCCGATAATTTACGCTGGTATTATTAATAATGTACTATCTTCATTAATTTGAATCTACTTGACAGATTGCTGTTCGAAATGTTCACATTATTTTTGAGTGATTATGCTCGACACCAAAGACCGGCCCCGCACCGGCACCAAAGACCGGCCCCGCGTCGGCACCAAAGACTGGCCCCGCGTTGGCACCAAAGACCGGCCCCGCGTCAGCAACAAAGATCGGCCCCGCGTCGGCAACAAAGACTGGCCCTGTGCCGGCGCTAAAGACCGGCCCCGCGTCGGCAACGCCAAAGACCGGCCCCGCATCGGCAATGCCAAAGACCGGCCCCGCGCCGGCAACAAAGATCGGCCCCGCGCCGGCAACAAAGACCGGCCCTACGTCGGTGCCTAAGACCGGCCCTGCATCGGCACTAAAGATCGGCTCTCCGCGTCAGCACCAATGATCGGCTCCCCGCATCGGCACTAAAGATCGGCTCTCCGCGTCGGCAATTAGGACCGGCTCCCCACATCGGCACCAAAGATCGGCTCCCCGTGTCGGCAATTGGGGACAATGTTTCAGCGTACACAATCCTATTCTACGTGACATACCTAACAAGACAGTAAGCGTTCTACGGCTTCGCGCCTGCACGAGCAGGATCTTGTACTACCTACTGATCTCAACTGTCGTCTCTATAACCGAAATTAATCCCGCATCAGTTTCCTAATAGAAGGAATCATGTTGGTTGGTGATTCACAACAACTCACACAGCCAGAGCTAATTATGACCAAAGGCATGTGTTGAGAAGTAAGATATTCCTTGATGGCAAAAAGTTTACAAAATTGCCAATCCGAGTCGGGCTTGGAGAAATTAAAAAAAAAAACTAAGGGACATTTGGGGCCGGGTCATCATCTTCAGGGACTTCATCTGGCTCCAACCCTTCAATATCCTAGAGGTCGTAGAGTTCTTGGATTTTTTCCTTGCAGTCTTGGAAGCCGGCCTCGTAAGCAAATGCCGTCGATTCGGCTAGCTCCTTATTAAAGGCTTTAGACTTCATGAAATCCTCTACGGCCTCTACAGCTCTTTTCTCTGCCTCGAGGGTTTTTCGCTCGGCCTCCGTGACCTTTTTATCAGCCTCGACGGCCTCCCTCTTGGCTTCAGTCATTGCCGCCTCCAAGTCGGCAATCTTGGCGTCGGACTGGCGGGCGACCTCTTTGGCTGCATCTATTTCAATGGAGGCGGAATCCAATCGATTCTTCAAAATGCACATTTCTGATTCTACTACCTCCAGCCTCTCCTCGGCCATTCTTTGCTTCTCTTCGGCCGCCTGGGCGTTATCCAGCTCGTTGGCTGCATGACGCTGGGCAACTTCCAGCGCATACTCTGCCTTCTCAGCTCTTAGCCGGATGGCTTCGACTTCGCCCTTTAAGGTGGCCCGGGTATCCTCCAAGGCCATCTCTGCCTTTTCTGCCCTAGCCTGGAGTGATAGCATCTCCTCCCGCGACTGGCCGAGAGCAGCATCACTCAGGGTCCAAAGTTCTCTCATGGCGATCAGAGAGTTCAGTGCTTGGACGGAATGTCAATGTTAAAAAAAAAACAAAACAAAACAAACAAAACAAAGAGGAAAATGATAATTAGGCAAAGGCTCACTCAAAGATGTGCCACAGACGCCTCGTGGAAGAAGGTGGCTCTCCCTTGATGCCAAAGAAACTCCTGCACCTCTACCACAGATGCTTCATCTAATGCCCACTCGGACCAGTGGCTGTGGTTTGCCAAAAGTGATTGGAAGGAAGGGTCGACGCCCCTCCTTTCCCTTGGCGCGGGGTCCGCGGGGGAGGATTCCGCCTCCGACTCTGCTGCCTTCGGCCCCTTGGCTGGTGGAGGCGCTTCGGTTGTTGCCCCTATGGGGGGCATGATAACTGCTGAGTTGGCCCTATTGTTGCAGGGACCTGCTCCGTCTCCACGGCTTCGGGCGGGGGTGACGGCGCTTTTGCGACCTGCTCTGGAGAAGGATCGAGCAGGATGACAGGAGGAGCTGGAACTGAAGGTGATCTTCTTTCTCCTATTTGGCTCCGCCCGACTTCCTCGCCGGCCTCGGCCCTTGCGTGTCTTTCCTGGCGGGCTCGTCGACTTGGGCTCTGGCTGCCTCGCACACGTGCGGGGATCCACAACTTTGGCCCTTTTAGCATCGGCCTCCCCAGCGTCGGTCCTTCTAGTGTCGGCCTTCTTCAAAACCTTAGCGCGCAGGGGCTTCACAACTCTAGCCCCTCCAGCGTCGGCCCTCCCCGCGTCGGCCCTCCTTGGAATTTTGGCGACGGCCCTCCTTTCAGCAAGGGACTCATTCCCCGTTGCCTTCCTCTTCTTAGTAACCGCCTGCCTGAGCTCGCGAAGCGATGGCGTCATCCCTATAAAGGCAGGAGATGAGTAAAAAAAAGAAAAGAAAAGAAGGAAAAAGGTGGGTAATCAAGTGCTCACCATCAGAAGGGATTAGGCCGGCGAGACGAAGGTTTTCATCGACCAAAAGCTTATTGCATCGAGGGACATCGGCAGTCAGAAGCTGCCCGAATGCCATTCGATCCCTTGGGAGGATAGAAGAATCCCTATTGGCATCAATGTTGGGTGTCCCCCAGCTTCCGCTCACCCCTTCGATATCAGCAAAAAAGAACTTATCCTTCCACCCTTTAACGGAGGTGGAAGGTACAACTTAAGGATCCTAGTGGGCCTAGGAGTGAAGGACCACCAACCTGATTGCTTGCGGAGGGTATAAAAACTGCGGAATAAGGAGATGCTGGCCTCTATGCCTTGCAGGTGACAGAGAACCAGAAAGCCAACGATGGTTCGGATCGAGTTAGGGACTAACTTGGAAGGTGTTAAAGAATATCGGTCCAGAAGGTTAAGGATGAAAGGGTGGATAGGTAATCGAAGTCCTGCCTTAAAGAAGGCTCCGTACAAGGCAACTCTTCCAGGACGGGAAGAGGTTACCCTGTCATCAGGAGCAGGGTAGGACAGACGAAGGTTTGGCGGAAAACTATACTTGGCTTTCAGATTTACTATGTCTTGAGCAGACATAGTGGAAGCAGTCCCTCGGGGACTCCTTGACAGCGCTGGAAGGACCAGCAGCTGTCGGACGGCTCGGGCGGAAGTCCGCCCACCGGTCAGATGACTCCCGGCTACGGGGCGTCTGACCGGCCGCCGTTCTGGCAAGGAGTGATCGGAGGAGGGGGTAGACCATTGGCTTGGTAAGGAAGCGGAAGGTTGAGAAGGAGTGGGGGAACGCTCTCCGGAATCGGAAATAGAACAAGAAGGCGAGGAAGCCATGGAGACTAACCTGGAAAACTTGAGCTAAGATCGAAGGAGCACGAGGAGAGAACGGACACGGGAGGCGGACGACGCTTGCAGACTTAGGGAGGAAGCAGTAGCGTAAGGAAAGGGAGAATGGGAAGATAAGGACAATTTTTCTTTTATAGCCCCATTTCAAATCATCCCCCGGCCGTCCGGTCTGGCCATGTGTCCACCTTCAAATGGAAGCGCTTCGGCGGCCTACCGGCGCAAAAAACACGAAAAGCTCCACCAATAGAAAGATGGCGGTGGCCTTACCGCAATGATGACGCTTGCCTTTTTATGACTCATTACTCGAGGAAAATCCTCTCCAATCCCAACAGCCCGAACAGACGAAATGATGGCACGAAAGTCAGCCGCCCAGTGGATATTAACACCCCTTTCGCTGGTGATTGTGCGCTCACTCATCTCAGGGGCGGGGGGCATCTGATACGGCTGACCGTCTCCTCTGGGTGGTATTATAATCTTTTGCACGATTTCCAAAAATAATGATGTGACAGCAAAACCCAGAAATGGAATCTTGGCTTCGGCCTCCAGCGACGGCATTTGGCTCCGGCCTCCAGCAATGGCCTTTGGCTCCGGCCTTTGGCTTCGGCCTCCAGCGACGGCATGTGCCTCCGGCCTTTGGCTCCAGCCTCCAGCTCCGGCCTTTGGCTCTGGCCTCTAGTGACAGTCTTTGGCTTCGGCCTTTAGCTCCGGCCTCCAGCTCCAGCCTTTGGCTCCGGCCTCCAGCGATGGCTCCGGCCCTAACTTAGTGCCTTTCTCGCATACACAATGACCCCCTCAGGTAACAGATCTCGAGATTCGAGGTCTGTTGCCATATACCTCGCTCACTGAAATCACGGGCAAGTGCTAGCACGCCTGGCAGTTACCGCTACAAGCGGCCCTCATCCAGCAACGGCTTAATCACTTGCCGTTCGAAGGAGCTTATCCAACGAGGAAGATTCGGCGTTTCAAAGGAGGACAAAAAGAAGGGAACCTCCCAGGTATAAAAGGTCCTCGAACTCAACAGAAAGGGGGATCTCTCTCTCAATCTCTCAACTTATCTCTCACTACTACAGAACTGAGCGACAAGTTTACTAACTTGAGCGTCGGAGGGTCCTCGCCGGGAACACCGGCCGGGGACTTCTTGTAGGTTTCCGAAGAAGGAAGATGACCTCTCCATCCCATTTGGAAGCCTACGACAAATCTCAGCATGCCTGTCGCTCATCACGGTTGATTTAACCGCATCATTTACTTTATTAATTATTTATTTATGAGACAATAGTTAGAAATCGAAAAGTAAAAATATATATATATATTTTTTGACAATAGTTCTGCCTATTCAAAAACTATTATAAGAAATTAATAGAATTATATTTATCTTAGAGGTTGATGATTATATAATCTCAATTCATTAAAAAAATTTACAAGTAAAAATTACTTTATATCGTATGCATACACATAGCTACCTCATGTTGTAACAAAATCTATATTTGGTCCAATATCAAATTGGAATCTTTCTACTTCACTTGTTTATGAACCTATCAAAAGGAATAAAACGAGTGCTGAATCTAGGTATAATTTTTAAAATAATTTTTAGAATATAATAAATAATTATAAATAAAAGGTTTCAATAGAGAAATTTCTATTATATATTAAGTAATGAACTTGAAGTAATGAACTTGGATAAGAAACTTTTGTTATTAACGTAAGCATTATTAGTTTTGATGTGAAAACTTTAACCAATAATATTGAAGTCATTAATACTATTTCCGTCTGATAATTTTCTTTTTTTCTAACTATTATTAAAAATACAAGATAATCATATTATAATTTATAATGATAGAAAGCTTTACTAATCAAATTTCTATTGTACATTAACCTTAAGTGACGGAATGCATTTCAATGATGATTAAACATATTAATATTACCATCTGCATGACAAACGAAGAACTTTAAATAAATTAAATCTAAAAATTCTTAATCATATAAATTAGACATACTTAGATAAATTAGATAATTATTATAATGAGAGACTATGTGCATGGTAACTATTTTCTTAGATGTCTTTTTTTAATAAAACTTGCATAATATTAGTGTAGAATAACATGGCTAACCATTATTTTTATTTGATTTTTTTTATTCTTGAAACTCGATTTCCTTCTTTATATATATATATATATATATAATTCTCTTGGTTGCATTTAAAGTTTATACTAGATCATAAAGAATGAGATGAGTTCACGACTCTTTCGGCAATTTCATTTCCAAAACAAAATTTTGTTTAGCAAATTATTGTAAAAACATTATCCCACAACTTAATTCCATATCTAACTCGTATTTATTTTATTTTATTATTTTTGTTTCTAGTACACGATTTTTTTCCTACATAAATCCATTAGCGTGAGGAGTGAGAAGAATTTTATTAAAAAAATATTATTACAAAGTTAAGTACTTAATATTAATTTTTATAAATAAAATAATTGTTACAGTAGATAAAATTGAATGTTTACGTAGTAGGGAATTGTCCTAAATTTATAAGGATTTCTCGCGAGCCCTTACCTTTAGGGTTTATCAAAATTAATTTTAATGGAAGTGTTTGGGGTAGAACTGCGAGATCGGTTTTTGTGATACGCGGGCCCTATGATGAGTTACTAGCGGCTGATGGGTTCGACCTTCTTGATTCATCTGTGCCCCTAGCTGAGCTGTCTGAGGCTTGGGCAAGTATCTCCTGTGCAACCCATGTTCTGGGTGCCTATTGTATTATCATCGAGGGGGATTCTATCACTGTTATCCATTAGCTTCGCCAGGACCCTAGCGTGTGCTTGCCTTCCAACTCCTTGATTATCGATATTTGATCCATCCTTCAGAGAGTTCAAAGTGCTCTCATTCGACATATTTATAGGGAAGCTAACTCTGCAGCCGACTGGATTGCTGACCATTCTGGATACTAGAGCTGGATGCAGGGAGATACTTGCCCTCCTCTTTTGACTTAACTTTTGTATTCTAATTTTTTGGACTTGGTTCATCCTAAATTGGTGTGATCATCTGTCTGTATCAAAAAAAAAAAAAATTGTTAGGCTAAAATTTATTTATCAAATCTAACAAACAGGTCAAATATCAATGGTGGAGCCAATATAACAAACGAATAAAACTTATCACCTATGTTTTCAAGCATATTGATCTCTCCCAACTTTGTATTGAATCTGTACGAAATGTTAGATTAAAAATCATTACGAGTCATTGTAGGTGACAACATACTTGCAAGCATGTTGATATAAACTTTATCATTTTATGTACGTAAACATCTTGATTTCATCCATATTGATAATATTTATATTTTTTTATTTATCTAAAAACTTTTGTCATATTAATATATAAATCATGACTTCTGTTGCATATCATACATATGCGAATGTATAATCCATAGACATTTGACTTTGCATTTTGTTTTGGCATGTTCAAATTTCATATTGAAGTTAAGATTTTGCCGTTCAAGGACAACAAATAATGGCTAGGGATGGCAACTTTTTCTATTTAACCGTTTATCCGATGAAAAATTTTATTTTTAAATTACCCTTATATCTTTTCCTACAGCAAAAATTTTTCTTCACTCCTCTCCCCCGCTTGATCAAACTCCCTTCCACCCCTCCCCTGTAGGGTTTAATGAAATGCCGGCCTACGTCCGTCTCTATCCAACTCAATTAGCAAACGAATTTTTTTTTCTTCTTTTTATCGGCTTGTGCCATAGAAATAAGACTTCATGTGCCATGGAAACAACCATCCCCCCCTACGTCCCTTCATTTGATGGGCCGAACGAAAAGCTCCGCACCCCCCCTGCCCCTTCCCACGTTCCTTCGGCTTATCAGGGCCAATGAAAGCTTTCCGTTCTATCTTGATAGGTCGAATAAAAGCCTTCTGTTCGGCCTATAAAGGCCGAATAGAGAACAGAACGAACAAAATGCCTTTGTTCGGTCATTTATAGGCCGAATAGAGAACAGAACGAACAAAATGCCTTTGTTCGGTCATACTAGGCCAAACAGAGGGGCAAAGAAAAGCCAGGGGCTAGGAAAGGACCACCGCATCCGTTCGTTGCGGCCACTATTGCCATCGCCACTGCAACCGCCCTTGCCGCTATGGCGCTCTGGCGATTGAAAAGAGAAGAGAGAGGAGGGTGTTGAGGTAAAGGAGAGGGGTGTGGAGAGAAATTTTTGTGATATGAAAGAGATTTAAGGGTAGTTTAGAAATTTATTTTTTAAAAAAATTAGAAGGGTATACTGAATAGTTTAAGCGGTGCAAATAAAAATTTCTTTATCCGGTCGGTATCATTTTTAACGGATCAAAAAATCTTTTATCTAAATGGCCTTAATGAATAAGGGGGATTACTCGTAAATAGTAAACCACTTGTATTCTCTATCCCATCTCCATCCTCGTTAAACGTTTGAGTCTTTGTTTCTTCTCTTCTTGTTCTTCTTCTTTCCTATCCCTGTTAACTATTTAACGGACTAGGCGGAAAAATGGAGATATTTTTTTCGAAAAGCGATGGAAATCGGTAGAGGCGTTCTGAGCCATCCTGGGCTGTTGTCATCCTCGCAAGATTTATGGCCATCAATGATACCCATGCATTGAAATTGTTAATATCTCATACTAATTTGGAGTGCTCATGTAGGAAGCGAAGAGACTTCATCAACCCACCTGACCCTTTAATCTGGTTAATTTTAAAATCAACAAAATCAACTTGGAGCGATGATTATCTTGCTTGATGTTGCCATGGATCAGGAGAACTCCAATCCTGGCCTCAGATAAGTGTTAGGTCACATGATCCATATCCAAGTAGCTATGTGCATGGCTCGCACCATGCATATAGAATTTTTGCATGCCACCTTTCATGGCCACAATAGCGGCATGGGTCAAGCGAGCTATGATAACTACATTAAGGATAAGACGCAAGCATTCGTGCCAATAATTCATCAACCAGTTATCTAGCGGGCGTTTTCCAATGACAAGCAGACTTAGAGAAAATCTATTGACTTTCAGGAAGGATCATCGATTCATCATGCTTATGGACTCAGAGAAAATCTATATATTGACTTTCAGGAAGGTTGTTGAATGGTTGATCATCGATTCATCATGCTTATGGACTCAGAGAAAATCTATTGACTTAGAGAAAATGCTCAGATCATTTGGAAGGAATTACGTTGGGATCCAAAAACAATAAATAAAATAAATGAGTGGCACACCTGATCCAGCACTCATCCAACGGCCCAGATTATTTCTTCGAGACCAAGCAGTCCGAGTCCAGCCAAGCGCTGGACGGGAACTATCTCCAGCTCCGGGTCCTCTAAATACCTGTGACTGTGAGAGCTCGTGGGTTGTTGGTAACCTTCTCTCGCGAGCTAGTTCTCCCATTAATCCACTATACTTCATCAATCTGATGGCGAATCAGGGCGAGGCCTCTTCTTCCGACAAGTAGGATCTTTGATTTCCTCTTTTCATCGTTATTGTTATTTCGACATGGATCTAGGGTTAGGGTTTCGATTCATGAGTTGTTTTTTTTCTGGAATTAATTGCAGCAAGGGCACGAAGAGGGATTTCAGTACTGCAATTCTTGAGAGGAAAAAGGCTCCGAATCGATTGGTCGTGGACGAGGCGATAAATGACGACAATTCGGTCGTTTCGTTGCACCCTGAGACGATGGAAAAGCTACAGCTTTTCCGTGGCGATACGATCCTGCTGAAGGTAATGTCATGGTGCTCCCCTTTGTGGTTACTGTCGTCTTAAAAATTCTTAAAGGCGGTCTTTTTTTGGGTATTAGAAAAGATAGGGTTTTGTCATGGGGAATAAATTTTTTGTGAGCAGAAGTTCGAATATGTTGGAAGATTTTCGTTTTTTAAAAAACAAATATAAATCTTTTATTGATGCATTGAAAAATATAAACCTTTTATTGATGAATTGAGGTAGTTGATCTGTTGATCTATAAATTTGATGCTGTCATCGCTAATGAAATAAGTTATATTAAATCCATTTACTTTGGATAGCTGAAGGGAGATGTGTTATTGCATCATGGATATTGAGTTATGAGTTATGAGATACCTTAAATTTTTTTTTTTTTTTTTGGAATTAGGGTTTCATTACTGTATCTTTGTTGACTATTGATTTTCCAATATTCAAAATTCACAATCGGTGGTATGGCACGTGGGTTCTTAGTTTTGCTGTATTTGTTTCTGATTTTTACTTAAATGGTACAACTGTCTAAATTTACTTGTTGATTGAATAAATTTAGGGAAAGAAAAGGAGAGATACAATTTGTATTGCACTTGCTGATGATACGTGTGAAGAGCCTAAGATAAGGATGAACAAGGTTGTTAGATCAAACCTCAGGGTGAGGCTCGGTGATGTTGTTTCTGTCCATCAGTGCCAGGATGTGAAGTATGGGAAGCGTGTCCATATACTTCCCATAGATGATACCATTGAAGGTGTTACAGGAAACTTGTTTGATGTATATTTGAAACGTAAGTTCAAATTTCCCTTTCGCACTCATCCATTTAATGTTCTCTCAGTTTAAAATTGTTCAATTGTAGTAATTTTCTTTTCTCTTCTTTTTTTTGTAAATAATTAATGATTTTTCAGATCCCCTAAAATATAAATCTACTAAATCAAACTGTGCGAAGCGATATGACATCCCTGTTAAGAGACGTGTTGCGCTTGCCTCTGGGTCTTTCAAAAAATAGGCAAGGATGCCACATTGGCACCCGAGTGCAATGATAAATGAATTTGTAATTTGAGTATCGACTTAGTCCTGAATAGAGTAGAGTGGAGGAAGCATATTCATGTAGCCAACCCCATGTAGTTGGGAAAAGCTTAGATGAGTTGAGTTGAGTTAATGATTTTTCAGGATGTTTCTGCATCCATGCATGAACTGCAATTCTCTTTGGACTTGTATCTGTGTTATGATGATCAGCAAACATTTATAACACTTCTATCTATTAAGTAATTGCTCAGCCCTTCGTAAGTGCAGTGCCTTTTACTCCTGCAGAGTGGAATCTGTGTGGTTACTACCAATGCTTGTTGTTTCTTCTATCAAAAGATGCCACCCTATATGATATTATGTATGCCTTTCATAGTGGCAAACATCTGCTTCTACTGTGAAACATTTGGTGCATCCTGTTAATTTGATCAGGGGCTCCACCTGTGATCACCAATTCAGGGAGTTGATGCGAAGCTGGGTTTTAGGTGGTCCTATTGTTGATTGCATTGTCTTGCATAAAAAAGCTTGCTTAAGTACTAAAAGAAGTAATCGAAAGTCACTGTACCTCAAATATGATTTCCCACATATCATTATAACTTGCTGATTGTAGTTAGGTTGCTCGAGATGTTAGTTCCTTTTGCATTAAATTTCCCAAGCTTATCCTATCTTAATGATCATGTGGGAGGGAGGAATAATTGCCTGTAGTAATGCTTGTAGGTGGGAGAGCTAGCATGCCAGGTAAATTTGCAAATGCTTAGTTGATGGTTTATGGTGCATTCATTTTGGTGGAACCAACTTCTAAGCTCTCTCTCTCTGTGTGTGTGTGTGTGTGTGTTTATATTTATTTCCACAAAGAAATTATTGCCCTACCTAAAAGATTTTGTGAATGTAAGTTATATTTTTATTTACACAAAAAGAAAATTGCTTCATTACCTAAATAATTTGCAAATGTAAGTTGTACTGGTTATTTTCAGTTTTGATTGTAGTTTCAAATCTTAGCAGAATATCTTGTTGGACGTTAGGATGAGTTCCTAAGTGTTTTGATAGAATTGTCCCATTATTGTCATGGCATCCCAATCAGGATGTCTTGTCCTTAGTATCTTGATGAGGCAGGATGGTAGGGCATCTTAGTTGATGAAAAAATCGGACAACCTTATCTTATGGGATTTAAAACCTTGGTTTTAATGTCCATATAAAATTGAATGACTGGTTTTAAAGATGATCATTATAGTATAAAATTTAATAACTTATTGTAGGAAGAACAGTGGAGATATTTCCATAGATCAAAATATCGAGTGAGTGATGGCGACAACCTCTAAGCATAAATTGATGGTAATAAAGTTGAGGATGTTGAGTTATATTTGTGAATTGAGTTTGCTAATGCAAGTGTAGGGATGGCACCAGCTGTTGACATGGGAAGGGAAAATTGTTATCAAGGTTGTAAATCTCATGGGATGGGATTGTTTCAAATTTTTCATTGAATAAAATGTGCCGTTATCCCTCATTGTCCTAATACTTGGGATGTATGTTGTCTTAGGATATAGATGGCATGTTTTGTTGGTTCCTATTTCTTGGGAAGCTAGACATGTCTAATCCTTATATGAGATTGTTTGTTGTGGGATTATGGAAAAGATTTCTTGGCTTTCTCTTTCCACTGGAATTAAGAATTTTCACTCTTTTAGAAGCCAGACATTGGATTGGTGGTATGCAATATTTCATGAGACAAAACATTGTACTCATTGCCTATCTGACCAAATAACTTTCTTGAGCTTAATTTTAAATTTGTTTCTGTCACTATCCTTACCCTCATAGGGATTAAGGGATATGCGAGTTCTTGTGAGAAACCATTGGGGTGGGATTTTTTTTTTCATTTTCTGGTCTGATCAAGGTGGATTGCAGTATTAGTTAGAATTTAGAACCTTGCATGTGATTAATTCTTTTGTTTATCTGCTTTACACACACCAGAAAAGGAATTCTTTAAGAATCTGAACAGTTTTTCTATCTGGAATGTGATGTGTGATCTTACATTGATTTGCAAGGCATCATTTTAAATGAGTGTTATTTAGTGTTGCCTTTGATTTCTGGACATAGCATTGGTTGCAACCATCTGCCTTTTTTTTTTCGAGCTTTGACTAATCTTCTGCTAATGTGATTCTGCATTTCTTATCTTCCTCTTTGTGAAAGTAATGTATAGGTTTGATTGGGCAGTTTGCATACTGCTGGATGCAGTGGCATCCACTAATGCTTCCTTTTATTATAAGATTATTTTGGTAGCATTTGTGGACCTTGTTCACTTCCTTGATGTTTTGTTGTGACCCCATATGTTTTGCAGCATATTTTATGGAGGCATATCGTCCTGTAAGGAAAGGGGATCTTTTCCTAGTCAGAGGTGGAATGCGAAGTGTTGAATTTAAGGTCATAGAAACCGACCCACCAGAGTACTGTGTTGTTGCTCCAGATACGGAGATCTTCTGTGAGGGGGAGCCTGTGAAAAGAGAGGATGAAGAAAGACTTAATGAGGTAGGCTATGATGATGTGGGTGGTGTGCGAAAGCAGATGGCTCAGATTCGAGAGTTAGTTGAGCTTCCGCTAAGGCACCCTCAACTTTTCAAGTCTATTGGTGTAAAACCTCCAAAAGGTATCTTGCTGTATGGACCGCCTGGTTCTGGGAAGACACTTATAGCCAGAGCAGTTGCAAATGAGACTGGTGCATTTTTCTTCTGTATCAATGGTCCAGAAATTATGTCAAAACTAGCTGGAGAAAGTGAAAGCAATCTTAGGAAGGCTTTTGAAGAAGCTGAAAAAAATGCACCATCAATTATCTTCATTGATGAGATTGACTCCATCGCTCCTAAGAGGGAGAAAACACATGGAGAAGTTGAGAGGCGTATTGTTTCTCAACTCTTGACATTAATGGATGGCTTGAAATCTCGTTCGCATGTAATTGTCATAGGTGCTACAAATCGGCCCAACAGTATCGACCCAGCTCTCAGAAGGTTTGGAAGGTTTGATAGGGAAATTGACATTGGTGTGCCTGATGAAGTTGGACGTCTGGAAGTTCTTCGCATTCATACAAAGAACATGAAGCTTGCGGAAGATGTAATACCTTTGATTTTTACTTGACTTTTCAGAGCCCAGCCAACCTGCAACTCCCTGTGCACTCTTTTCTTTTTAGAGTAGTGATTGATGTTATTTTGTGTTTGCAGGTTGATTTGGAAAGAATTGCCAAGGACACACATGGGTATGTTGGGTCTGATCTAGCTGCTCTTTGCACTGAAGCTGCTCTTCAGTGCATACGGGAGAAAATGGACATCATTGATTTAGAAGATGAAACCATAGATGCTGAGATTCTGAACTCTATGGCTGTTACCAATGAACATTTCAAGACGGCTCTTGGAACCAGCAATCCCTCTGCACTCCGTGAAACAGTAAGAGTCTTGCCTTCTCTCTCTCTCTCTCTCTCTCTCTCTCTCTCTCTCTCTCTCTTCCAGCATCTGCAATAAGTCACTACTACTTGTATGTTTGAGATACAATATGTTGTTTAGTTAAACTTAAATTTTTGATGAGCAGGTTGTTGAAGTGCCCAATGTCAGCTGGGATGATATTGGTGGTCTCGAGAATGTCAAGAGGGAACTGCAAGAGGTATTTTGAAGAAATAGTCTTATGATTGTTGTAGCTGTTCTGCTAGAGTTCCTCACTCATGGTGTTTCCTTTTTCTTTTTTGCTATAGTTCCCCACTAATGGTGTTTTTTCCCCTTTTTCTTTCCTTTCAAACAGACTGTCCAATATCCAGTTGAGCATCCGGAGAAGTTTGAAAAATTTGGCATGTCACCTTCAAAGGGAGTCCTGTTCTATGGGCCTCCTGGTTGTGGGAAAACTCTGTTAGCCAAGGCAATTGCTAATGAATGCCAAGCAAACTTTATCAGCGTAAAGGGTCCTGAACTTTTGACTATGTGGTTTGGTGAGAGTGAAGCGAATGTTCGAGAAATCTTTGACAAGGCTCGCCAATCTGCACCATGTGTCCTCTTTTTTGATGAGCTCGACTCCATTGCTACTCAGGTTTATTTCGACATATGCATCTATCAATTAACTGGTTTCTAGCATTTTGTTCCTTTTTTTTTTCCGATTTGTTAAGTGTCATTATCATTGTTGTAATCATTATTATTATTTGGTATTTTGCAGAGGGGGAGCAGTGTTGGAGATGCTGGAGGTGCTGCTGATAGGGTTCTTAATCAGCTCTTGACAGAGATGGATGGCATGTCTGCCAAGAAAACTGTTTTTATCATAGGGGCAACCAACAGACCTGACATCATAGATCCAGCATTGCTCAGGCCAGGCCGTCTTGACCAGTTAATTTATATTCCCCTGCCAGACGAGTCCTCTCGTTTCCAAATATTTAAAGCTTGCCTTAGGAAGTCCCCTGTCGCAAAAGATGTGGACCTCAGGGCTCTTGCTAAGTACACTCAAGGCTTTAGCGGAGCAGATATTACAGAGATTTGCCAACGTTCGTGCAAGTACGCGATCAGAGAAAACATTGAGAAGGTATGTTTCAGTGCTAATTCTAATTAGAGCAAATTTCTTATGCTTTGCAAGGACTATTTTAAATACTGAACTTGATTGAAGTTTAATTTTCCCGTTTCCTTTTTTGTTTTTGTGTTTGATGCACCTGATATACTTTGCATTCTGATTATGCAAAACATTATATGATTGCAAAACATGCCTTGTCCCATTAATTCCTTATCTACATTGATATTGGTTTCCTCCTAGTCCAAGTCCTCTGAAATCCTGCAGTCACACTACTTGTCATCTAATTCTCCCTTTTTGATAGCCAACTGCTCAATTCTCTCTCATAAGGAATATAACATTATCAGGCCTTCTAAATTTTCAGTCCAATAACTTGTTTATCATACATGCAAAGGACATCTCATGCATGTGGTCAGTTCATACGTTATGTTGTTTGAACCGTTGTCCAATGGACAAATTAGAAGCTACCAATGGGGAGTTGAAGTGTGGGTGTGTGTGTTTTTTTTTCCCTCTCTCCGAATGCTGTAGGACATTGAAAGGGAGAGGAGGAGGAGCGAAAATCCAGTGGCTATGGAGGAAGATGATGCTGATGAAGTTGCAGAGATCAAAGCTGGTCACTTTGAAGATGATGCTGATGAAGTTGCAGAGATCAAAGCTGTACACTTTGAAGAGTCCATGAAGTTTGCTCGGAGGAGCGTCAGTGATGCGGACATCCGGAAGTACCAGGCTTTTGCACAAACTTTGCAGCAATCGAGGGGCATTGGAAGTGAATTCCGCTTTCCCAGTCAGTCGGAGACTGGAGCTGGGACCGCCGGATCAGATCCGTTCGCTACGTCAGGTGCTGGAGCCGACGATGATGATCTATACAGTTAAATTACGAACACATGTCCATGGACCGTGCTACTATGTATTTTATCGTTTGTTCTCGTCTGGGTAAATGGTGAAGCTTGCTTGTTGAATATTATATTTTAGAATGGCTTTTCTAGGTCAATGGATGGATGATGGATACAGGACTTAAAAAGCGGTCCAATTTAGAACTTAGCTTTTCAGGAAAATACTGAGGTTTAAGATGCGTGGCAAATATTTCGTATACTAGTTTCTTAAAACTCTCTCTCTCTCTTTGTTGGAAGGTTATATATCTCTAGTCCTTCATAGGGTTTTTTTTGACATATTTATATAGGTCTGAGACCCATGTTAATATATATATGTATGTCAGATGTGGTTGACTGTGTTAAGAATTTGCGGCTGCAGAAAAAGTTTTTTTTTTTTTTTTTTGTGTCCAAAATCAAATTGGACAAGGGAAAAATCGGCCGGCGGTGTGCAAAGAGCTGCTTACCGTTTTGATAAGATGTCCTCAAAAAAGATTATTGGCCCCCCCAAAAAAAAAAACCATCTCGCAAAGTTTCTTAAAAATACTGAACTTTCTTTACTCTACTACGCCTCCTGTGGTGGCGTTTGGGCGGAGCTCGGCCAGCGGCTCGGTGGTGCTACCTGTCGCATGCGCAAGGTGATGTTGAGCTTGAAGAAGCGATCAATGGAGTCAACTAAACTCCACTACTCTCCTTCCTTTCGCTCTACGCTGTCGCAGCATACATTATCTTCGTTCTTTGGCTCTTGTTTACATCGCCTCCGCCGCTTCCACGTTTCTTTCCAGTTCCTTCTCCACCCTTGACGCCGGTCTGGCCTTCTCCTTAGATGATGTATCTGACCGGAGAACCTGAACTAGAGCATTGGCATCTTCAACGACGCCATTGCCGGCTCCGTCTTCTACCGGGACAATTGGGTTCGAGTCCGAGACGCCAGAGCTGGCGGTCCCGCGCGTTTTACCAACCACTAGGATTCAGGAACGCAATGATCCCGAGGACATGGGCAGAGGAGGATGGCTCTATCATCTGAGGAGGAGATGAACCCACCATCTTCTTCAAGATCCTCTACTCGGGATCTCTCACTGCACCGCTGAGGCGAGGAATCGGGGGAGGGAGAGCGGAGGGCAAGGAGGGATTGTTTGTAAACCTTCAGCAACGGAAGGCGACCTTTTTTTTTTTTCTTTCTTTTTCCCCCTCGTTCCAATGTCAATTGAGTTCGGATCTAGACTTCGAGTCGGGTGCGGACTTGAGTTTTGAAAATTATTTTGGAATCGGATCTAGTCTGAAAATTATTTCGATGAATCCTTAAGGTAGTGTTTGAAATAGGGGATAAGAAGGGATATTTCCTCTTATTCTCAAAAGCCATAACTATAAGGGATAGCTGGGAATAAGGTTAACCAAAGGGATATCCCTCAATTTATTCCCTAGAGAATGCAGGAATAGCTGGTTATCCTTCAAATAAGAGTAAAAAAAAGTTATCCTATGGATTTACCTTTTTGCATTTGATATGATCAATGGGATAGCCAAGGGATATTCCTAGGGATAGCTAGGGGACAAACTCTATTCCGTATACTTATCCATGAATAATATTTTTTCTATCAAACACTATCTAAGAGTTAGATGTACACCACCGACCATCGTTGTCAGGCCAGCAGGTCTCGCAACAATATTTGCTAGCATTTCACTTCCAAATTATAAATATAAATTTAGCTACAACAGGGCATTAGCTGCTAGCAGGCAACATGATGCCTGGTCCGTACTATCAATGAAAAAGATTAGTCGTTAATGGTTAAGTCCATGATGATTGTTGCCGATCATAGATTCTGCATTGGTTAAAGCCTCAACTCCAATTTGGTGCCATTTTATTATTGAAAGGTAACAACTGCCAGCAATGTTGACAAAAGAGGAAATAGAATCTAAAATGATGCCATTTTAGTGTGGTAACTAAAATGATGGGAAGAGGAATGGTTTTTTACGTCGGGAGCGGGGTGGCGAGCTTAGCACACCATGAAAAGTTGTTCTCCCTAAGGAACTGAGCTAAGAAGGTTTTTTTTTTTTTTTTTGGGTCCAAAATTTGTGTTATAAACGACCATTAGCTAGTAATCTCACAAAACATATCCTTTAGTTGTAATCATGTTGCCATGTTTTGTGGCAGTATAATTTTCTTAAGTAAATTAAATACTTAAATGGATGTCTAAATTCGTTGTTCTAAACATAAGGATCCTAACATGTGTAACAACAATGTAACAACGTGATCCCCATAAACCAATTAATAGGAATCTTAAAATATTCTCACAATATGTCAGAGTCTTTCAGCCAGGGTTCCACCAACCAAATGAGCTCTAATGCTAATCTCTACCCTTGATCTTTGGATTACGTCGGCAACCTGAATGAATTGAACTTTGGATTGGACAAAAGCTATCTTTCAACAACGTGCAGTAACGTTCTTCTCTCTAACGCTAATCTCTAGCCTTCATCTTGGGATTATGCAGCCAAACTGAACTGAAGTTTGGATTGGACAAAATTAAGCTCTCTCTCAACAACCGTGCAGGAACGTTGTTCTCCCTGAACTTATGCAACGGACAACTATTAGTCTAGCCTTAAACATATAGAAAAAGGCATAAACAACCATCGACGTACTGCAATAAAACCCACATCATCACAATCGACAAAGACCAAAAAAAAAAAAAAAAGACCCAATAGGTATGGTATGAATGATATCGAGTAATAAAATTTCCTTACGGGACAAACAGTACGAAAAGGGTGCATTCATGAGGGTCATATTCATCCCAGCGCATTTATATATGGATGTAACCACGCAGTCATCTTCTCTGGAGTGGTTTGTAGAGTACAACAGCAACATACTTTGAACGGAAGCGGTGGGTGATTCCTAGAGCGACGACCGATCTTGGTCCCTCTCTGTTCTCAATATAGAGGTGGTTAAGAATCACATGCTGAGGCAATGGGAGGCTGCTTGAATCATCTCGGCTGGCTGGGAAATTCAGCAAGGGATTCTGCAGGTGAGGGGGGACCAGTGGTGGATCCCGAGCTTCATCATCATTTGCTGGAATAATGGGATTGTTGTAGCTCCAATCTGGTGATCCTGGAATTTCAAACCCCACAACGCTAACTCCATCCTGCATCAACAAACTTCTTCTCAGAGCATGAATAGACAAAAAAGTGATGATGCCTTCAAGCATGACCCTTGGTATCAACTTGCTTACTTGATCTTCTCTGTTTGTGTGAGCCATGATATATCAAGTCAAATAGGGTTGAGGTGCTCAACAAGCAGTCTGTGAACAACCAGGAATGCGGTGAGCCTGCAAAAAAAAAAAAACAAAAAAGATAATAGCATCAAAGTCCAACAGTATGGCACAAGGAACAATCAAGTGCAAAAAGAGCAAAAGCAGAGCAGCAAGTTGCCATACAAATCCATATTAAGGAAACTTTATTAGTGGCTCAGGAGTTTCTAGCGCCTGCGCTAACAAAGAATAGCTGTAAATTGCTCGCCACACTTGTTATGGCAGCAGAATAACATTTAGCTCATCATCTACTATTTCACCAAGATAATGCTCGAGCAACTTTTCAGGCAGTAGAATTGGCCTTCATGTCCAACTTTATTGCATTTTGTTTTCCAAGGCCAGGGACACACTAGTTGACCACCAATCTTTTTTAAATCTTATATAGACAGGCAAAAAGCTTTACATAACACCAGGCAGATAGCCATGCCTTGTGACATTACCCCAAATGGTGTGATATGATGCTCAAAATGCAATTAATCCAGTCAGAGTAATTTGAAAAGCAGTCTTACATTTGATATTGCCAAGGCAGTTCAATCACAAGGATCAGTAGTTTCTTGATTTCAGTGCAAACTCCACAGGGAAATGGTCCTGTTAGAGACCTAAACTACCAATCTAGTAGCACAACTACTTTGAAGCTTAAAATCGACGATTATAAGTACTGTGTCTTACTGGTTTGTACCAGCCGTACTGTGCCTTAAAGGTGACATGCCTGTACTCAGTACTCTTCTCAATACCAGAATCAACTTACTACTATGTATCAATAAGGTCTAGGACGTGGAGGTACAGTACTGTTCCAGCATCTAGACTTGTAATGGTACTGGTATTGAAACTTTGGATCATGCTTAAATTAGTAACCACCCTTTCCTATACGTATAGAATAAAATAGTAGCACTTGCATTTCAAGCAAGTATTTGTTCAACTTAAGAATGAAAATCTGCATCATGTGGCACTAACATTAGAAAGAAATCACCAAAACAGCATACTTGCTAAATGATTGCAACTTGCAAGCATCAGCAGATGGAGAACAACATTGGAACAAACTCCAGAAAATATATATTGCACATTGAATATTTAAGTAGGAACAATTTTCACCCACTGTACTGCAGCAATAAGCTACCGAACAATTTTCTTGTACAGCAGAGAAAAAGTAAAATGAGAAAAATGCCTCCAAAATATTACCTGATGTAGTTCGGGATTGGATTTAAGCATATTAATTTCTGAGGTTTTAGAGACCTTTTATATAATTGTTTTGGTTGAAGTTCAAGTATTTTGCATATTTTCATAGTTCTCATTCTGATATGAGGTTTTTCTGATAAAGGACTCTAGATCCTCTTATAAGAAGGATAGTTGTCCATGACTAAATCGACTGTCAGATAAACTGCAGCTAGGAAACACTCAAGAAGAATCTTTATGATGGGTTTAAATCTAAACAAGGACAGTGTTAGGTGGAGATCGCCGATACTGTTTTACCATTACAATGAAAAACAGTCATAGTTCTCATTTGCAAACCCACAGAACCAAACAATGGAAATATAGATGCGCATGCATCAATTAAAATCACATGCAATCCTAAACACATGCATTTTTGAACTTTGAACTACAGGTACACAAACACCACCTAATTTAACAGCCCATAGATAATAGGAGAAAATCTGCACAAAAATGAGGCCATCGAACCTCATCTGTAGTAACTCATCTTACAAGGTCGATTGATCTTTCTATTCTAATTGTTAGTAAAAGAACTTATCTTCAAGATCAATAAAATTTGATTTCAAGAATAACATCTGGGCCATCAAACTATGCTTGAAGAGATGTTTACGCTTACTAGACCGGTCAGTGCCCAAACCATCTCACAGTTCATTTTACATATTTTAGATCCATTGCTCATTGAAAAATGTCAACATTTTCTGCAAGAAATCTTTCAGGTTGGAGTTATGTCCTGCAAAGAATATCCGCCAAAAACACTGTAAAAGTATTCTTGGTTCTACAAGATTTACGATAAGACTGGTCTTGCCTTCAACATGTTATGGTGCTCTCTTTCAATACGAAGCAACTGATAACCTCAAGGTTACATTGAGTTCAGGGTTAAAGAAGAATAAAACACCTCAGCCCCCTTGCTCCACTTTGACCTGCCAGACACTCTTCAGCAACAGATTTAATTCAGAAGACAAAATTGGCATCTAGAAAGTAGGCTGAACCACCTTTTCCATTTAACCTGGAATAAACTATTCTATCCAGGCCATCCCAAAGGGAGGAGTTATATACTCCGGATTAAAGTAGATTACAAGTTAACCCATTTACTTTGCAATGAAAAAGGACCTAAGGTCAGAAGCCGAAATCTTAAGCCTTGAAAAGATTGAATGAAGAGACAATGGGGAGGCAAAATGAAAGATGATGAGTCATTTTATTGAGTAAAAGGCAGAGGGTTTCTCGAAGCATAACGATTGATTAAGGGAAAACAGTTGTAACTACCTTAGCAGAACTCAGAGTTAACATGGCTTTTAAGATCTTGACCAAGTATTTCTCTTGAAAGGATTGCGACTAGCAAGACCAATTCTTGTTTTCTTCTACACTCATGCTACCCAAAGAAAGATAATCCATTTTTTTTTTATTTTAGCTATAAAGGATATGGAAGTTAAGGATTTAGCAACAAAAAAAAAAAAAAAAAAAATCCGTTTTCTACACTAAGTGGATAAACTGTGATAAGGAAAAATATCAATACTATCAAAGCTAGAATTTCAAAGAATGTTAGGGGGTATTCGATTACTTATAGGCTTTATGAAAAAAACAGTAGAGATGACAATGGCTCAGGATGGATTGGGCTCTGTCAGGTCAACCTCCACTATTAAATCATATTGGACTTAAACCCTCCCAAATCCACTTGCAAGTCAGTCAAGGATGACTCAAATCTACTGTCGGTCAACTCCTTTAATGTGAATCCTATTTGCCCATCCATTATCAAAGCCAGCAAACAAAAGAGAAGACCAGAAAAAAGATGCAGAATGGAGGAAAAGAGGAAGAATGTATCACGGCTTGGTAAGCTAAGACAAGGCTGGACATGACAAGATGATGATAAATTGCCGATAGCGTTCACATACTGAGGATGGGCCTCAACAAAAGCTAATAGGATGAAGGCAGGCCCCATTAATGATGATGAGTGGTGAATTGAGAGGAGAATCAGGATTCAATCAAGGGTTTTTCATCATTTAATGATGGATGGTTGCTATCTGATGTAACAGAGTGTTGATTAAGACATCATAATTTCAGTTTGGACACCAATATTTTCTACTTGAAGCAGCAACCAAATCTAGGAATAGAAATTCTATGTAAGGTCCCCTATAATGCATTATTATATAAAGGGCCCTTAACATGTTAGTGCATTGAATGATCTTAAAGCACATTTTGGAAGGAAGGGGGTGGGAACTAACAATGTCTTCATTAGCTCCTGAAACCCCATCCCATTCAAGCAAGGCGCGGTCCCAATCCTTCATCTCCATCTCCATCACCAACCCCAACCTCTAGCTCTCTAAATTGCAATACCCAACCTTCATTTGCCATCGCTCACCAAGCCAAACACAGCCATCACCACCTCATAACCTAGCCATTCCTTTCTCTCTCTCCCTAAGACTTAGGCAGCTTCATCACCACCTTTCACCGCTGACGGTAACACCATCGGAGTCCATTACAAGTTCCTCACCCTACCAAGCTCTTCAATGGCACCATCTCAAAATCCCTTGCTGCTCACCTATAACATCCTTCGTCGAGTCATTTGCACAACTTTTCCTCACCCTTGCCACCATGCACCTTCAATATCATTGCCTTCTCCGCATCGATCACCTTCGAGGCCTAACTCATTTCAATCCTGCCAAGAAGCTCAAGACTGGGACCATCTCAGGGCTCACCAGTAGATAGAAGGCCATCTCAACATTGGTGGCGAGAACTAGTGATGAAAGGAAGGGGTGCGAAATGGTGACTCCAACATAGGCCCAACGGCCTGAGGTGCAAAAACCAGCCTAGAGCAAGCACAGAGATGAAGAGGTGGGGCTGCATCTTGCTTTATCGAAGATGGATTTCTGAAACTAATGAAAGTTCTGTTGGCCTCTTTCACTCCTTTCGAAAATGTGCTTTGAGATTGCCCGATATACTAATATGACAATTTATAAAGTGTTCCATATATGATGCATTTTACATGCTCCTCTATAGAATTTTTATTCTAAACATAGGGAGTGCATTTATTTTAAAGGAAAATTTTGGTATCATGACCCTTCAACCATCAGGTCACGGCTCATCAACCCAAACTAAACATGTCAATCCTAGACACCCATAGCCAACCCACTGAACCACGCAATCAAGCTAAATGGGTTACATCAACAGAGTAGGCTCGGGTAGAAATTAGCAACCATATTAATCAAAAAGATGTTCCCTAGTCTAATGAACCAATCATAAAAAAGGTTTTGTAACCAAAGAATGTTTTCCTACAATTTTTTTATCTTATATTTTATGTAACCATATTTTCATATAAACTACCAATTAAAACTCTCGTATTTTACCATGTATATTTTTAAAATAAAAATTATTTTCTTCCATTCTTCCATCTACAATAAATTATGATTTTATTTTTGTCTCTTGATGCTATTGTGTTGATTTGTTGTTATCAGTTTATAATTTGATGTTAATGCGAAGGAGTGACTTGATTCATATAAAATGAAAAAAGGTAGAAATAGAACCAAAATTACATGAAAGGAAGTGATAAAGAAAGATTTAAAATCTTTGCATCTTACAAAAAATATAACTCAAAACCAAGCTGAATAGAGAAAAAGATTCATGTAGCTGATCCAAACTAGTTTAAGAAAATACATTATTCCCGTGGTATTAATTATGGAATAGAAAATGTGGAATATTTTAGAAGAGAAGTCCTACTTCCTTCATTGAAAGGTCGAGAAAAAATATATACAAAAAAACATTCTGCTAGCAATCTTTCAAATCTGCCTAACTAAGGTAACTAAGAAAGAATAATCTGCAAACAATCTTTCCTAATTTTTTGCTGTACAATATGTTAAATATAAGTACTACTTGGTCCAATTTTTCTTAAATAGAGTGTTACTTATTGGGCTGTCAAGCTCAACATTATTATTATTTATATATATTTTTCTAGAACCAGAGGCTAGGAAGTAATTTGATAGAAGATCCAAGGTGAGCTAATAGAGGCAAGGCTGATTCTCTAGGTACATGCAGTTTAGTTTTGGTTTGGTTGGTTGTATATTAAAGTATGTTTTGAAGATATGTATAATTATATTAGATAGCAGAGAATGAAGGATGTATACTTTTGTTATTATTAGAAACATGAAGGTTTATATCAAGTGCTCTCAAATAGGAGATAGATAGAATGTACATATTGTTCTGGTGATCACTACTGCCTGTATATGAAATTTATTATTACTTTATTGGATATATTCATTGACAGGTGGAAATGCCTTGTATACTTGTGGCGCTAATGCCTACAAGTATATGACGGGTGTTATGACCCTAAATTTGACTGGATTCGAGTGTGATAGGATAAAAAAGGGCAAAAAAGCAAGGAAGAAATAAAAAAAGTAGCAAAAAGGGAAAAAAAGAATAAAAGAAAAAGAAAGGAAAGAAGAGATGAAAAGAAAGGAATGAAGGAAGAACGGAAAGCAAGAGAAATAAAAAGAAATGAAAGAAAGAAAAGAAAGGAGAAGAAAAGAAGAAAAAAAAGAGAAAGAACTAAGAAGGAGAATAAAAAAGAAAAAGAAAGGAAAAGAAAAGGAAGGAAGGGAAGAAGGAAGGAGGGAAGGAAACAAACAAAGAAAAAATAAAGGAAAGAAGAGAGAGAAGGTAGGATAAGAGGGGGGTATTTTGTTCCATAGAAAAATGAGGATACCCTTATCTCATGAGATTTAAACCCTTAGTTCAGGTCATAAATATATTAGCATGATTGCAGTTAAACAAGCAATATCTAGATGGATTATGAGTGTATAGACATAAAAACACGAAAAATGTAAAGCAGCATTGCTCAAATCAATTAATGACAATATGTCTTGTAACTACAAAAGTTTCTACTTCTGGTTGGGTATTCATTATGAAATTATCTTGCTAGTTTATAAAAATTTTAAACTATAAAATGAAGCAGCCTACAACTTTCAATGACTTTGGATGAAAATGTTTGATATACTATGATTCACGCTTGGTCAAAATAGCTTTCATGAAACAACACTTTAAACCTTGTTTGACACAAGTAGAGAGAGCCGGTTACCTACTATCCAATTTCGATACCTCTCTTCCTCACACTGTCACATGCTCATGAAGGCAGGCAGAGGGTATACTAATTTTTAGAGCCTCTCATCCATTATATCTAGACTCCAAAACCATTCAGCAAGTCATGTTAAAACCTTTATCTAGATGAAACCCTCCAGGTATGCAAAACCACAACAGAAGTATTTTTCTTGAATTCTAATTTGAGAAAACTATCAGCATCTAATGATCTGAACATCACTAACTGCTCATATCAATTATTACTTTGTGTTTTCACTTTAGCTAGCCTCTCTTTCCTACTGATGTGGCTAATCACATCCCCAGGCAGTACGGTAACAGCCCCACAGTTTTTGAAGCAAAGTAATGATTTCGGCTGATCTCGGCCTCGGCCTCGACTTCGGTTTCGGCCTCGAACTCGGTTTCGGCTTCGGCCTCGGCCTCGGCCTCGAACTCGAACTCGAACTCGAACTCGAACTCGAACTCGAACTCGAACTCGAACTCAGCCTCGAACTCGGCTTCGGCTTCGGCCTCGGCCTTGGCTTCTGGTCTCACCTCGCATGTCATCGGTCCATAATTCCAGTCGTGAAATCAACTCCGAATATTGAGCAGGGTAATTTGAAATACCCCAGAAACTGCCACGCAGCCTGCTCACCCTCTTTTTGTTAGGATCATGGGCAGTTACAGATATTGTGTGCCGTTGCCAATAATTACGGTACTCGTTTAGTAGCTGTGCGCCCACCTGCGGAGCCGATCTTAACGGAAGACGAGATTCGACGGTTATCCATGAAAGGTAAAAGGGACCCCCGAACAGGTATAAAAAGGCCCTGACTCACCATGAGGAGGGGACTCGACCTTTACTAGCTCATCTATACTATTATTCTCCAGATTGCTGACTTGAGCATCGGAGGGTCCCCCACCGGAACCATCGGTCTGGAACTTTTCTTGTAGGTTTTCGGCCAAGAGGAGGGAGGCATCATCTTCTGAAAGACTGCGAAGCCCTTTTTCCGTCCGGTGCTCTTGAAGGGTGATCTGGCAGCAACAGACTGGTGCGCCAGGAAGGGGCGCGGCTGCAGCAGACGCTCGTTCTCATGCATCTGCGTCCCCACAACCTCTGCAAGGAAGAAGATGGCAGTTACATGAGCGCAGGAGGCCTCTACCAGCCAGGCCGGAGGACGCCTCCCGCGGGCTAAGCAGTCGGAGCCTCCCTGTTCTACCTCCCGTACAGCCGCAGCTTAACCAAGCTGATCGGCTCGATGCCTTGACCCAGCAGGTTCAGGACCTGATGGCGGTGGTGCGGGGACTACAGGAGCAGTGCTCCGTCACCACGCCTTTGCCACCCCAGCATTCTCCGCCTTATGTAGAGGGTCCTGGAGCTAATCGGTCTAATCGTGGCAGGACCCCTCCAGAGGCCTCCCACTCTCATCATGGCAGGACCCCTCCGGAGGCCTCCCATCACGCATCCCCAAAGTCTCGTCGCCAGGAGACCTCCAAGTGGCGACGGTCTCCTTCCCGTCATTTGATCGCTTTCCTAGGCGACGTGGCGAGAAGGAACCTAAGCATGTGCATTCCTTGCACCGACAGTCTTCTCCTTATTCATCTTCCGAATCCTCAAAGGAAGACACCAACAGGAAGACCGCTCGCCGGGCCGAGCAACGGTTAGACGAATACCATGGTTGGAGGAGCTTAGCCGCAGAATCACCAACCCACATGGGACGGACTACGACCATCGTCCCCCGTTGTCTCGCCATATCATGGAGGAGCCGGTTCCACCCTGGTTCCGTCTACCCCAGCTGGACCCGTATGACGGCACTGCAGATCCCCTGGATCATCTAGAAAGCTACAAGGTCCCCATGCAAGTCCAAGGGACAACAAATTTTCTTCTTTGTGTCGCCTTCCCGGCTACACTTCGGAAGGCCGCTCGTGCATGGTACTCTCGTTTAGCACCACGAAGTATCAACTCCTTCAGGCAACTCGAACGATTTTTCCTGGCCCACTTCGATGCGTGCCGAAAATTCTCCGGATGGCCGATAGTCTATTCTCTGTCCAGCAGAGGAGCGGTGAAACCCTAAAGGACTTTGTGGCTCGATTCAAGGAAGCTGCACTCGAGGTCTACAATCTGAAGGACTCCGTGGCCACTCTGGCCTTGAAGCGGGGACTCCGTCCTTCCAGGTTCGCTTATTCCCTGGACAAAAAGCCTCCCAGCTCTTATGCTGAACTGCTGAGCCGGGCGCAGAAGTATATCCGCCGACGAAGCAGACTCCTCCAAGAGGGAGGTTGACAAAGGATCCGGCAAGAAGCCAGTACCTTCGGAACCAGCTGGGGTGCGATCCAGAAAGTATGAGCCGCCTCGTCACCCAGACAACCGACCCCAGGCATTGGTTCCCAAAGAACACTTCACTCCTCTCCTCACCCCAATATCCCACATTCTGTTAGAGATTGAGGACAAGCCCTACCTTCGGCGTCCACCTCCTATGAGGCCCAGAGTTTCCGTAGTAAGGAGCTATATTGCCGATATCACAGAGACTACGGCCACGATACGGAAGACTGCCGCCTGCTGAAGAAGGCTATCGAGGAACTCGTCTAGCAAGGCCACCTAGTCAAGTTCATCCGTAGAGGAAAAACTGCGGCCCAGGGCTCGTTGGCACCTCCTATTCAGCTCGGCGTGGACAATGCCCCAACGGAGAAGACGGTGGCCATGATCTCCTGGGGAGTAGGTAACAATTCTAAAAGACAGCGTGAGGAGGGAGTAGATTCTGTAATTTTCTTCTTTAAAAGGGATCTAGAAGGGGTGGTAAACAAACATGATGATAGCGTCGTCGTGTCTATGACAATCGCAAAGCACCCTGTAAAACGAATTCTAGTTGACAGTGGGAGCTCTATTGATGTTTTGAGTTACGATGCTTTTGTTCGGATGAATTTGTCTCGTAATTCCCTTCGACCCGTCACCACGCCCTTGATGGGCTTTACTGGATACCCCGTAAGAGTTGAGGGAGAGATCACTCTCCCTGTCACAGCCGGGACTTCACCGTGTCAGAGCACAGTTCTCATGAACTTCTTGGTGGTCCGAGTCCCACTGACTTACAACGTCATCCTTGGGAGACCGGGTTTGAATCTGTTGGATGCTGTTATCTCCACTAAAAGACTGCTCGTGAAGTTCCCTACCGACGAGGGAGTTGGAGAGATGAGGGGAGAGCAGAGCCCATTACCGCTGCTACCACCTGACCCCCAGTCCACAAGGGGCAGTGTCAGCAATAGCAACCGAGCCGCTCGACTCCGAGACTTGGAGAGGAGAGGAAAGCCGACCGAGCACTTGCTGACTTTTCCCTTGGGGGAGGACTCGACGAGGACTATCCAGATTGGAGCTCTACTTCCGAAGGAGGCGCACGATCAGCTTCTTGCTTTCCTACGAGCCAACTCCGACATTTTTGCATGGTCATCGTCCGACATGCCGGGTATCCCTAAGGTGATTACTCATCAACTCAACATCAAATCAGGGTGCCGGCCTGTTCGGCAAAAGAAGAGAAGCTTCGCTCCAGACCGGCAGAAGGCTATTGACGAAGAGATCCGCCAGCTGGAGGTGGCAGGCCACATTCGGAAGGTCCATTACCCCGACTGGCTCGCCAACGTTGTGATGGTCCGCAAGGCTAACGGGAGCTGAAGGATGTGCGTGAACTTCATCGACCTCAACAAAGCATGTCCCAAGGACAGTTTCACCTTGCCTTGGATTGACTAGCTGGTGGATGCTACGTTCGGTCATGAGATCTTTAGCTTCATAGACGCCTTCTCGGGTACAACCAGATCAAGATGGACCCGGCGGATGAGGAAGCCACCTCGTTTGTGACCGAAAAGGGGATATACTGTTACAAGGTAATGTCGTTCGGACTAAAAATGCCGGGGCCACGTACTAGAGGCTGATGAATAAAGTCTTTGAAGACCAGATCGAACGCAACATGGAGGTGTACGTGGATGATATGTTGACCAAAAGCACGCATACTACTAATCACATTGCCGACCTGGCAGAGACCTTCGGCAACTTCCGCCGGTACCAAATGAGGCTGAACCCCCGCAAGTGCGCCTTTAGGGTGACAGCGGGCAAATTCTTGGGTTTCATGGTGACGCAGCGAGCGATCGAGGTGAACCCCGATAAGATACGAGCCATCTTGGATATGAGGTCCCCGTTTAATAAGAAGGAAGTACATCGCTTGATCGGAAGGGTGGAAGCCGTTTTTTGTCTAAATCTGCGGAGAGATGTCTGCCTTTCTTTAAGGCTCTGCGCAAAGTCAAGGCTTCGTATGGACGGGGGAGTGCCAAAAGGCTTTCGAGGGATTAAAAGAGTTCTTATCCACCCCGCCGCTGTTATCCAAACCAAGGGGTGGGGAGGAGCTCCTCCTGTACCTCGCGGCCTCTTTCGAGGCTGTCAGCTCCGTGCTTGTTCGCATGGACGCCTACGGTACACAAAAGCTAGTATACTATACTAGTAAGATGCTTCACGACGGAGACTAGATATTCCAAAGTCGAGAAGATTATCTTTGCATTGATTGTCTCTGCTCAACGCTTCAGGCCTTATTCCCAAGCTCACCCAATTGTGGTGATCACAGATCAACAACTCAAGGCAATCCTCTCTCGCCCCAATACCTCTGGCCGATTAGCGAAGTGGACACTCAAGCTGAGGGAATTCGACCTATCATTTCGACCTAGGTCGGCTATGAAGTCGCAGGTCTAGCAGACTTCCTGGTCGAGTGCACTTGGATAGAAGAGCAGCCGAAGGAGTCTCATGCAAACCCTTCAAGCGTTGAAATCGAGAAAAAGGGGGAGGACTGGATCCTTCACGTAGACAGAGCGTCAAAAATTCTCAAGGGAGCGGGGCAGGCCTCATCCTGGCTAATCCAGACAGAGTTATGACCGAGTACGCCCTCCGTTTCCTCTTCCCAGCCACCAACAACTAGGCTGAGTATGAAGCCTTACTGTCAGAGATAAGACTAGCTCGGAGCTCGGGGTGAAATGCCTTAGAGTCATCACCGACTCCCAGCTAGTCTCCGGTCAAATCAAAGGGGAATATGAGGCGCGATCCTACAATGTCCCGTTACTTGAGTATGGTGCAGTCACAAGCCTCTTCCTTGACCCACTTCAGTGTCAGCTACATCTCCTGGAGGAAGAACGCCAGAGCTGATGCTTTGTCCCGGTTAGCCACCTCGGCTGATGGAACCTTGGGAAGGACCTCGTGCAGCATCTGGAAGCCCCAAGCATCGACGCGGTAGAAGAATCCATGCCAGTCAGCCAAGAGTCTTCCTGGATGGATGTTTACATTCAATACTTCACTGTTGGTACCCTCCCAACCGACCCCGCCGAAGCCAAATTATTCAAGTGGTGAGTACACAAATTCCTGATGTTCGACGGGCAACTGTACCGAAGATCCTTCTTACATCCTCTCCTCAAGTGTGTTGGTCCTGCCGATGCTGATTATATCCTCCGTGAAATCCATGAGGGTATTTGCGGGAACCACTTGGGGGTAGAGCGCTATCACATAAGACCCTTCGCCAAGGCTACTATTGGCCCACCATGCAGGAAGACGCGGCCGAGCTAGTCCGAAAATGCGATAGTTGTCAACGACACGCTAGCATTCAACGGCTGCCAACCTCTCAGCTGAGCCCCCCATCGGCCCCATGGCCTTTCGCCCAGTGGGGAATGGACATCTTAGGACCATTCCCTCCAGCCTTGGGTCAACGAAAGTTTTTGCTCATGGTCATCGACAACTTTACCAAATGGGTAGAGGTCGAAGCGCTAGCAAAAATTACCGAAGTCAAGATAAGGAACTTCTTCTGGAAGTCTGTTATTTGTCGGTTTGGACTACCCCACACACTCGTTACCGACAATGGTTGCCAGTTCGACAATGCTTCTTTCAAAGAGTTTTGTGCCGAACTGGAGATACATCAGAGGTTTACTTCTATCGGCCATCCGCAAATAAATGGAGCCGCAGAAGAGACAAACCGGATCATCCTTCAAGGGCTTAGGACATGCCTGGACGATTTCAAAGAAAGATGGGTGGAGGAGCTCCCGAACGTGCTGTGGGCATATCATACGACGCCACGAACCCCTACAGAAGAAACTCTTTTCAGCCTTGTATTCGGATCGAAAGCAGTCATTCCAGTGGAGATTGGCATCCCTAGTCACCGAGCACAGTTATACGATGAGGAGGACAATCCCAATCAGTTAAGAGCCAGCCTTGACTTTGTCGATGAACTCCGCGATCGAGCACAACTCAAAATGGCTTCCTATCGACAAAGGGTCGCAAAGTATTACAATGCCCGAGTTCGTCCCAAAACATTCCTTCCTGGAGACCTAGTCCTCAGACGAGCCAAAGTCTCCAAGCCTACGGAGGGGGAAAAGTTGTCTCCCAATTGGGAAGGACCTTACCGAATCACCGACGCACTTCACTGCGGAGCATATCGGATCGAAGGGCTAGATGGAAAGCCTCTGCTTCGCACCTGGAACGCGGACAACCTACGTCGGTATTATCAGTAGTATGTTAATATTTTAAGTTTGAGCATGTTTGTTAGAATAACGTCTATTTTCTTATTAACGAAAGTGTCTTTGAGCAATCTTGCTTCTCACTCAAGCCCAACTCCGTGTCGACACTCAAAGCCCGACTCCGCGTCGGCATTCAAAACCCGGCTCCGCGTCGGCACTCAAAGCCCGGCTCCGCGTCGGCACTTAAAGCCCGACCCCGCATCGGCACTCAAGCCCGACCCCACCACATCGGTACTCGAACTTGACTCCGCGTTGGAACTCAAACTTGATTCTGCGTCGGCACTCAGGCTCGATTAAAGGACGACGCTTCAACCCGGTTTCGTGTCGGTACATAAGCCTACGATGGATCGACGTTTGATACGCCCCGGTCTCAACTTCAGCCTTCCGGTTTTGAATTCTGAATCTTGACTCTGGCCTCGGCACTGAGGTCAAGTATCGGCCATCCTAACTACAACATCGGTTTCTAAAGGGGATCTACGATCTCAGTCCCAGCTTTGGTTAAAAAAAGAAGAAGCAAGCAGAATCTCAGACTTCAAAAATTTGCTTTTCGTTAACTTGTTAAGCAACTTACAAAATTTTCGGCTCTAGCCGAGCATCATTACAAATAAATAAATAAATATATATATATATAAGGGGAGCTCAAGGCTCAGCCAGAGCTGGATCATCATCCTCAGGAACATCATCTGGCTTCAGCTCCTCAATCCCTTCGAGACTGTAGAGTCTTTGTACTTTTTCCTTGCAGTCCTGGAAGCCGCCATCATACGCGGAGGTAATGGTCTCGACCAACTCCTGTCGTAAGCGTCGGACTTCCTAAAATTCTCTACGGCCTCGGCGGCCTTCTACTCAGCCGTGATCACCGCCGCCTTCAGCTCAGCTATTTCGGCATTGGATCGACGGGCAATCTCCTCGGCGTTCTCTGCCCGTTCGTCGGCCGCTTTTATCTTGACGGTGGCGGAGTGTAGTCGGTTTTCCAATAGAAACGCCTTCGCCTCCGCCATCTTCACCTCTCCTTTGTTGCCTTTTGCTTCTCCTCCGCCACCTAAGCGTTATCAAGTTCATTGGCCGCCTGGCGCTGAGCCACCTCCAGCGCCTCCTCTGCCCTTTTGGCTCGGGCTAGGTTTCTGAACCGGGCGGCCTCGGCTTCAGCCTCGGCCCGTTGTGCCCGGGCCACTTCCTCTCGGGCCGCCTCTAGAGCTGCCTCAGCCTCTTCTGCTCGGGCCTGGGCTTGGTTGGCGGCTTTTTGCGACTGGTCGAGGGTGGCCTCAGCCTGGGACAAAAGGCCCCTGACGGCGGTCAACGAATTTAACGCCTGTACAAAAATCATTTGGGTTAAAGCAATAAAAGATGGAAAGTTTTTGAGATTGTCAGTGGAAGAGCACTTACCCAGAAGTGCGCTACAGACGCCTCGCGAAGAACATAGAGGTCCTTTGGTTCTGAAGGACCCTCTGAAGCTCAGGTACGGAGGCCTGAGCCATCATCCGCTCGGCCCAACGGCTGTGATGTAACAAAATTGATTGGAAGGAAGGCGCATCGGTCTCACCGTCCTCCGCAGCACTGGCGGACGCTGGAGCCACCGGCGTCGGATCATATGCCGGTGGTGCCTCTTCCACGGGCACTTCAGCCTGTGGAGGCTCTTCGGCCACGCCTCTTCGATGGACAGGGCGGCTTCTGGAATTGGCCCTGTGGCCGAGCCGATTGGCTCCACCTCAGGAACAGCAGGCAGTGGCGGGGGTGCTTCGGTCCTCTGCTCGGGAGGAGTGTTGGTCAAGTCGATGGGAGAAGGGGGCAGCGCTGGCGAAGGCGACCAAGGCCATTTTCTCTCCTCGGCTTCATTTCTTCCTGAGGCCTCGGCCTCGGCTCTTTTAACAACCTTGATTTTGGCCCTCTTCTCGGCAGGGCTCCATCCGCTTCGGCTTTTCTCTTCTTGGTGGCGGCCTTTCTTATCATTTGAAGTGATGGTGCCATAACTGTAAGTCAAAGAACTTGTTAAAAAAAAGAGATAAAGGGGGGGGGGGGGGGGAAGGCTGCGCTGCTCACCATTGCCAGGAACAAGGCTGCCAGCCGAAGATTCTCCTTGGCTAGCAACATGTTGCATCGAGGGACGTCGACAGTGATCAACTGTCCGAACGCCTCTTTATCTTTTGGGAGTATTGACGGGTCTTTGTTTGGCTTGGTCTCGGGAACTCTCCACTCTGTCCTTACCCCTCAACTTGGGCAAAGAAAAACCTATCTTTCCACCCTTTGATGGAAGTGGGAAGATACAGCTTGAGGGTTCTAATTGGCCTAGGGGCGAAAGACCACCATTCCGATTGTTTTCTAAGGTGTAGAAGCTACGGAAGAGAAGATCCTAGCCTCTATCCTGTGGATGTGACATAATACTAGGAAACCGACAAGGATCCGAACGGAGTTCGGGACCAACTGTGCTAGAGCCAAGGAATATCGGTCTAATACGTTAAGTATAAAGGGGTGAATGGGAAGACGAAGGCCAGCCTTAAAGTAAGATTCGTAAAGGGCAACCCTATCAGGGTAAGAGGAGGTTACTCTATCCTCGGGAAGAGGTCGATAGAGGCGGAGGTCAGTAGGGATTTGATAATGAGCCCTGAGATTAATTATCTCTTGAGCAGTCATGATAAAGGCAGTCCCTGAGGGGACTGCCTCACAAGGGAAGAAGGGCCAGCAACGGCCGGACGATGCCGGATGGGAGCTCGTCCGACGGTCGGGCGATTCCCAACGGGAAGTTGCCCGGCGGTTCGCTGCTGTCCGACTGGGGCAACCTCCGCGGAGGTGGACCAGCTGGGCGCGGGAGAAGATGAGGGTTGTGGGAGGTTGGGGGAATAACCCCGGAATCAGAAATCGAACACGAAAGAGATGAAGAGGCCATGGAAACGGAACTAACCTGAAGAATTTAAGAACGCAGAATCGAAGACGAAGAGCTCAGGTGGTAGAAGATGAACAGGCTCGAGCAGGATCAGAGTAGGGAAGAAGGCGAAGGCAGTGAAGGCGGCTCGGATCGAGAACGATCTCCTTTTATAGTCTCGTCCTTTCGAATTGTTCCGCCTGAATCGCTTCAGCCATGTGCCCGCTTACCATTGGAAATCGTTATGGAAACCACCCGGAGCGCAGAACGCGAAGGGCACTGCCAATGACGGAATGACGGTGACCTCACCGCAATGATATGCCCGCCTTTCCGCAGCCCGGCACTCAAGGAAAATCCCCCTCAATCTTAATGGCCGAGACGGAAGAGATGATACGTTGCAACGTCCGATGCGTCATTAAAGAAGGAACGGCCCTTGACGTGTGGCGCTTAAAGATCAGCCACCAGGTGATAAAACGCCCCCTTTCGATGGTAAGTACACTCACCCATCTTAGGGGCGGAGGAGCATCTGGTGTGGCTAATCACGTTCCCAAGCGGTACGGTAACAGCCCGCACAGTTTTTGAAGCAAAGTAATGATTTCGGCTGATCTTGGCCTCGGCTTCGGCCTCAAACTCGACCTCGAACTCGGCCTCGACTTTGGCCTCAGCCTCGGTTTCGGCCTCGGCTTCTGGTTTCGCCTCGCATGTCATCGGTCCATAATTTTAGTCGTGAAATCAACTCCGAACATTGAGCAGGGTAATTTGAAATACCCCAAAAACTGCCGCGCAGCCCGCTCACCCTCTTTTTGTTAGGATCATGGGCAGTTACAGATACTGTGCCGTTGTCAATATTTACGGTACATGTTTAACAGCTGTGCGCCCACCTACGGAGCCGATCTTAATGGAAGGCGAGATTCGATGGTTATCCATGAAAGGTAAAAGGAACTTCCGAACAGGTATAAAAAGGCCTGACTCACATGAGAAAGGGACTCGACCTTTACTAGCTCATCTATACTATTGTTCTTCAGATTGCTGACTTGAACATCGGAGGGTCCCTCATCGAATCATCGGTTCGAAACTTTTTTTGTAGGTTTTCAGCCAAGAGGAGGAAGGTATCATCTTCTGAAAGACTGCAAAGCCCTTTTTCTGCCCGGTGCTTATGAAGGGTGATCTGGCAGCAACACCTACTATCCCATCTCCTCCCACAAGCTGCGTCTTAACTAGCGATAACTAGCCAGTCACTAGAGAAAAAAATGAGAAATTTGAGCAGCAAAGGAAGCCTGAATGAATTGGAAAAGAAAGAGAAGAAAGACAGACATCAAGGTGGAAGGAGGAGCCAGGGGCAATCAAAATACAAGATTTCAAATACCAAAATTCAAAGTCTCAATTGGAAAGCATAACAGTGATAACTAAAGAAGAACAAAAGAAGGAAAGATGTCCTAAATTGGACAAATTACATAGAAGAACGATTCACAATATCATTACCGACATTATCAGCAAGAAACCGATTCTTTGGAGAGATTCCTCGACCATCAACCGGACAACTCACCTCACTCTCAAATTATTTTATATATTTTATTATATAATATATATGTATATATACATTACGTATATAACGTAGACGAGCAAACAACTCATGACAACAACTCTTCTCATAGAGGAAAAGAACTAAAGATAGCTCTTTTTTTTTTTCTTTTTTGGTTAACCATAGGTAGCCAAAGTGTTCGATTAGGTACCATCAAAGACCATCCCGATAACAACAAAGAAATGGAAGAAGAAGAAGTTAATCAAAGGAAGAGGATTAGAGGGGGGTAGGGGAAATACCAGACGAGAAAATGGAGAGATAGCCTGGATAAATCCTTTGAGAGGCTCCGGCGGAGAAATCCTTCCCAAGCCCCGCTTTTCTCCCCCTTAAATATGATAGCAGTAAGAATCTAAGGAGAGAGCTTGGGGGGAAATCGATTCGGAAGCAAGGAGGCTTCCGGTTTGGGGGCCAGAGATTCAGGGGAATTCGATTTGGAAGCGAGGGGTTTTGTTTCTGGTTTGGATGAAGAGCCGGAGGTTCAGTGCGCAAGGGGAGCCACGCCGCTGCCTTTGAGCACGCAATGTAAAATAACGAAAATACCCTCAACAAAATTACTAATACCAAATCATTTGATCATGATCATTAATAGATTAAATAAACTAAGTTTGGTGCTAAAAATTTAGCCTATTTGATTCAAATTGGCCTGTTCATTATCTTTTAAATCAGCATGCTGATCATCATTTGATCTAAAAGTTACTTATTTCCAACTAAGCTACTGTTGCATGAATACTAAAGGTATGTTACAACATAGTATGCTGAATGATATATTAAATATAATGAATTTAATGAATCAGCATTCATTAATAAATTAATCATGTTTGCATCAAGTTAATTGTGTTAAATTTGGATAGTAACATGCCTACTCTTGAAGGCTAGTTGCATCACTTCCAATCTAATTTGAATCAACTTGTTTATTAATTGGATTATTATGGTTGAATATTATTTATTTATTTAATAAATAGATATATTTTAATTAGGGTTGCTAGGCTTAGTTTTGGACTGGCAATTCTTCTACAGTTGTCTATTAAACTAAACTATGGAAAAATAGTATACATTGTTATAATTTATATAATTAGCATAAGATATTTCATTTATTGTGATACCTATTATGTGCTTAAGACCATATAATATCTATCATTACAAACCTTGCATTTGGCTTACAAAAGAAGAGGAGTTTAACTAGATTTATGTTTGCTAAAGCTTCATCTTGGTCAACTTTTGGGTTTACATATTGTGTTAAATTGATTTCACCACTCAAAAATTCAATCCAATATATATATAAAAAGAGAGAGAGTAGCCAACTCTAGATTCGATCATCTTTTTTCATACTTAGATCCACATGGTTCATAAATTTCAAAAGTAAAAATAACAAAAAAGATGTGATAGCATTGAAATTCATGTACATCAAATGGTAGAAAAAGTGATCAGATCCTAAATTGGCTACATTTGAATGTAGCCAAGTTTATCTTTATATTATATATATGTATGTATATATATGAGTTGAACTTAGTTATACTTGCATATAGCAAAGTTTTAGATTTGATCATTTTTTTCATTCTTGATCTATACATATTTTAAAGCTACTCTATCTTTTTCATCTTTGAAATTTATGATTCATGTGGGTCTAAGAATAAAAAGAGTGACTAGATTTGAACTTAGCTATGTGAGAGTACAACTTATTTTAACTATGTTTGTATATAATAGATGACTTTGGTGAGAGTTTCACCATGTAACTACTGAATGGAAGAAAGAAAAAAATACTATGCATTTTTACGAAGATAAATGTAATTTTTTATTTTTAAAGATAAATTTGTGTATTTTGATATCTCAAATAATGTTATATTTAAATATTAGTTAACCATGCTAGATTATTGCTAAAGTTAAATTAAACTGGTGCTAGGTTGCTGCTTGGTCATAAGGGCATGTGATCTTCAAATCATGTCATCATCATCTATGGCAACTAGATGGTGTTAAAAGTATATAATCGATGGAGCTTTCTGCTATTTTATTTGTCAGAATAGATGAGATTAGAAGATGATCACTTCTATGTGCATCCTTATGCCAAAAATTAGCTTGATGGAGTGGTTTCATCACCAACCAATCTTACCATCATGACAAAACATGCTACTACTAGAGGGACAACTTCCGGTATCAAGACGAAAGCTTGCTTATAGAAGAAATCTCTTTCAAAATTAAGAAGGTTCATTCCCTCTTCTATCCATCTCTTTTTTCTTTGGACTTAATTCGATTGTAAGCTCTGGACACTTATTCTACTTCGATCTTTTTGGAATTGAAAGGCTATAAGGTTTGCCTCTGACCTCTTTAATTCTTTTTACTGACTTGAGCATGAAAGAATCTTAGCCGAGCAACCTCTGGCATCCTTTATGCTCACTTTCTATCTTTTCATGAGTTTAACCCAAGAATGTAACTCACCTTCACGAGGCCCTAGAGATCAAGTACTACCTTAGTTTCCCTATTGGTACTTAGGATTCCTCAACTAGATTTTAATGCCATCACTTATCGGCCTAGTAAAATCTTTATAGTTATATCAAAAGGCTTGTTGGGATCAAATAATCGTTCACCTCATGTATTAGATTTATCCATTAAAATATACCATCATATTTTCTATCCTAGTTGAAATTTAAATATCTTGGTTCTATGATATAAATTGAGATCATGAAAAGTCTCAATATTCTCTCTATTTTTCCTTTTGTCCCTTGCACCAACCTAGCTAAAATGAGATATTATTGTCTATCTCTATATCATCATGATGCTACTCCAACAATAGAGAATCAACCACTAAATCATTTAATAATATAAGTATAAAAGGTTGATTTGACTATATTTAAGTAGTTCTTCAATCAACTCTAATCATTTTCAAAAGAAAAGATGATAACTTTATATTAATGATTCAAATCATTGGGTATGCTTTACTATTTTTAAAATATTTAAATATAAAAAATTTTGTAATTTAAAGATCTTTAGCTAATCTATCAAATAGTAAAAATAAAAATAAATGTTTAACTAATATAAAACAATACTTTTTTTAATCCTTTGATGCATAAGATCGGAGTTTAATATTTAAGCATTTTAAAAGCAATAAATTATGTCCAATAACTCAAATTAATGTAAGATTCTTATTGTTTAATATAAATTTGATAGTAGAGATTAACTGGACTATAGCTAAGTTAAGCTACAACAATAATATTTGTTCAGAGGTACCCATGCATTCAAGTTTATATGACCAACCAAAGAGTAATACTAACATTTTATGCTAAGAAATAATTTTATCTTATTTTAAATGATATTAACTATCCATTATGTTAGAATTGATTATTAGATTGGACAAACAAATGATGTCCTTAGCCTCTAATATTAAGATTAATAAAAATATGATGAACAACTTTTTGATTGCCATGAGACAACGTTGGGACGAAAGGTTTCAAATTTGTATAACAATTAATGATTTTTCATTAAGACAATTGCCAACCTTTTTTGAATAAAATATTAATGAAAAAGATAATTAATTAGTAAGTGGAGAAGGCAAGCAGTAATTACGATTTATATTTGTAATAGATTGGTTTAATACTAAATAATATTTATAACAATCTTTTTTTCCTGTGTTATTAACATAGCGAGAGCTTTAGCATAGGTTGGTCGCTTGCAAAAGATCTTCTAAAAGTGAAAAAAAAAAAAAAAATAAACATTTTAGAATTTTTTTTTTTTGTATGGTTAGAAACGTTTTCGAGCATCATCACGGCGGACGGCCGTTGTTTTAATATACCATTGGGACGGCGATTTAATAAAAGGGTTTGGAGTCCAGTAATTTAGTACAATATACTGCCTTCTGTTTAAAGGGAAGGGCGCAAAAGAAAAAGGGGGGAAAAGATTGATGGGAGGAGAAATAGACCGTGAAATTCCCGCCGCACTACCGGCGGGCCTCGGCCGGATGCCACGGGACCGGGACCCACGCGGTATGATTGGATTATATGGCAAATTAATTGCCACAACTGCGCGTGGATGAACTCCATCAGTCATTTGCCGTTATAATTTAAGCGATGGTCCGGCTGTCAGTTTGATTGCCAACTTTATATATATATATATTTAGGACTGCTGTTTTTTTTTTTTTTTTTTTTTTGAGAGAGACCGGCTTAGTACTACTCCTACTTTATGCTTCCGTGTGCTTGAGGATCAGACTACCACCCTCTCTCAGTTTGCACTTTGTGGCTCTCATATGAATGTATCCATACATGAACATTTCCATTTTATCTAATGCATATATTTTATTTACCTCATCCTTTGATTCTTGAAGTTGGCAGTCATACTAAAAAAAAAATATAATTTAAATTTTAAATTTAATAATATAAAACTTTAAAGAATAAATTTATATGTTTCATCTTATTTTTTGTTTTAAAGTTTAGTTTTTAAGCGTATACCTAGCAATATCATATTTTTCTTTTTTTTTATCCTCGATCGTAATGATAATACTTGATAATGAAACGAATAACAAACCAAAAAACAAAAACTACTATTTAGTTTTTTTATATTTTTATTTGCATATTAATACCTCTATTATATATATATTCTAATAAATCTGGTGCATTAACGTTCTTTGTGAGAAGCAACGTGGATTCTCAGAGATCAAGACAGGCTGCATCGAGTGGCAGCTTGAAAAGTTGATCGAAGAGAAGTAAATAGGAGAGATGTGGACACAAACACGTACAGCACGTATTTAATTAAGGTATAAACTCTTCTGTTTGTTTAATCCTAATTAACAAAATCTTCTCTTTTATCGAAACTAACGTTCACATATCTCAATATTAATTAGCCTTTCTCTAAATAGACTTTTATCAAATGATACGAGGATCATGTTATTTAGCCACAATGTTTTGATATTTTATTCTTTTTTTATAAGTATTCAGTAAATTTATATTGCAGTCTGGTCACTTTGTGATGAAGAAAAAAAAAAAAAATCTAAATTCCTATATTGGCTGGTATTTGATAATAACACTGTTCAAGTAATAAACATACATTATCAATAATGATTTGATACTGCTACTATATCAAAGTAGCAGTAAATTATAATGGCAAATTAGCAACCTTGGCCTTTTAAGTTGGACTGAACAATCAATCACTACCATAACTTGCAATCGTCCATCACAATAATCGATAACCAATTGCATGACTTACCATACTCAACTCAATTCATAGGTTGTGTTAGTTTGCCTGGCCTTGACTGCATCTTTTTGTATAAACTTCAATTTGATTTATCTGTAACTAATTAATTAATCCATATAATTGTTTGTGAGGATATTTCGTTAGTCTACCTTTGCTAATTTAAATTCATCAAGACCATGTTAACGATTTTTATTTTTTTTTAACATGATCACGATATTATGATGACTGTTATACATGCCATGGTACACATGCATGCATTTCATTTTGGTACATTTGATCATGATCATCTACGACACTTGAAAACCAATCATATAAACGTTCTCCCTGTTTAAAAATATTCTTTGAACTCCGCAAGGATACTGTAATTTAGTTGAATCATTGGTGTGCGTGCATATATATGAGATTTCTGGAGAGTCTGCAATAGATTAATACTTTTACTCCTGATTCAATTCAAAGCCATCCAAAGTCCGAACACCAAAATTCCTAGGCAACAGTAATTCTAGTTCAATTTTGAGAGCTTACGGTTCTTCTGGGACCAACTCTGATAACACACGCGCACCATATATATATATATATATATATATATATATATATATATATCAGAGATGGTTTCCTTAGCCTAACCACCCATAACTTTATCAATTTAAATGATTAATTAAACTGTATTCAACATCATTTTTTGCCTGTATTAGATTCATCAAACCATTTATAGGAGGACCAGATAAACAGCAATAATATATCTCCCAAAAAGCCTTTCAGGTTCTTAGATTATTCAAAACGTGCTGTCATGGCTATTCAGAAACCCCTTAACTTTTAAACTTTGAATTAAGTTTTGAGATAAAATTTTTCGAAATCTAGATCAAATTAGAGTCACTTCAAAGTCAGAATTTATAATAGTTCTGCCGATTAATTAAGATAATAATCAAAATTTGCATAGCCATTCAAATTCAAATCCGTTCTTAACCCAATGTTAAAATTATTTATTTGATTTTGTATGTAATAAAAACTTTTGAATCAATTCTAAATGATATTATCATTATTTTTTTTAAAAAAAAATATTAACAAATTTTCCTCAACATATATTCTGCACCCCTGGATCTAAAAAGAATCATCATAATCATCCAAATTAATAATCAATCTATTTAACCCATCCACATAGAGTCTCATGGTAACATAATCCTATTATGAATCATGTCTCAAGCACTTCTGATCTCACTAAAATCAATGGAGTTAATCCTTCCTGGATAAAACATTACAGCTGTTGGTTTAAAATCTCTCCTTAATTTTGCTTGCTGATTGGTCTTGTAGGGAGGCAGATTTGATCCCCCTACTCTTCTTTCAATAGAGGATGGAAGGGGACAAACTGACACTAGAAGCCATAGTTATTTACACATCTTCTGCATATAATGAACTTGGTCTTGTGTTCTAGATGTACATTGTATTACAACCAAGAAAAAATTGGCCATAAATTTCTTAGCAAACTGATCATTAGTCCTATTAATCATATATACTTGTTATACTGCATCTTGAAAGGGTGGTATATTTATTCCAACATAGTTTCTGTAGGCAAACGTTGGCAAACAGATTTTTGAGCAACAGACCAGTTGGCTGATCGATGTAGGATATAAAATGAAATCTGGATGACCTTAAGTCTGAAGTTTTTTTTTTTTTTTAAGGATCAAATGAAACAAGATCACTTATTAATGATCTGAAAAGAAACAAGATCACTTAGTAATGATCTGAAAAGAAACAAGATTACTTAGTAATGATCTGAAAAGAAACAAGGTTACAATAATAAAGGAAGTGCGTGGAAAATGACATTTGCGGACCTTTTCATTCTTCATGCACAAACTTAGCAGCATTTGTTGAGCGTTTAGTACTATATCCCATGGTTTGGCAGTTCCCGTAGCCCCCACAAAAGCCTGCACCTTTCACATGCAAAGGCATGCAAATGAAAGTCTAAGCTGTTAAACCCTATAAACCTTTTTCTTTTTTGTTTTTTAGTACCATCTAGCACTGCAAAACAACACAAGAAAGTAAAACAAGTTAAGAGATTAAAGATGGTGGTCACAAGCAAAAGAGGCACGGGATTGGTAGGAGATATTTAGAAGATCATCATATTTAGCATTTTCTTAGCACCACCACGTTAGCTAACTACCATAACTTTAAGTTGGAGATGTTGTCTTGATTCATGCACATTTTGGAAGTAAATGCTAGAGGTATATCCTACCCCCTTAATTTTTGATGTCCTAAACATCTCTTCTACCAAAAAAAAAAAAAAAAAACTTGATTAGATTTTGCGAGCATTAAATGAACTAATGGGAGATTTGATTAGATTTGCCAGAGGATGACAATGTCATGCTTCAAAAAAATACAACAAAACTATCGCGCTGATGAGAGATTCAAGGCCTGAGTTCATAATGATCCAATGATAAGGAGACAAATTTGAAGAGATGTAAAAATATGTCGTACCAAGGCCCTTTCAAATCCAATCTTATGAGAGTGAAGTTAATGAGAGGTTGGCGAGAGCAATAGTAAACAGTGTCTTCTAATTAATCATCCTTGAGGTCTGTTTTATGGCTATGGAAGTCTATAGTTATGATTTAACACCTTAAATTGGTCACCAAACTTCCGCCCTTCCCCTCCCCTCCCATTCCAACCCCAACAGAAAAAAAAAAAAAAAAAAAATTAATCAAAATATAAATTATGACTATCAAGTATTTTGTCAAATCCTCGAGCAAGTTTAGTAGGAAGACAGACTAGTGAGAGCTTGTCACAAAAACAAGTTAGCAACATAAAGTCAAGATTACGGACCTGTTAAGAAGGACCAGTTGGGAATATAAGGTGTGCAACGGAAGAAAGAAATATCACAGGTAACGGAGGGAGACCCATTGCAGGCAGACAGGACTTCTTTTAATGACTGACAAGTAACACGCTTCAGTGACAGTGTCAATTTGCATCAAAAGTACAGGACGTTGCTCTTAAAGCTACTTGCAGTGCCTTAAATGAGGATAACACTATGTAGACCAAGTGTAATTTTACGAAGTGCTAAATTTCCTCTCAGATATTTCAGTTCATGCACTAGTGAACTACATGCAATATCTGGTACCTATCACTCACACCGAGAGAGAGAGAGAGAGAGAGAGAGAGAGAGAGGATGCACTCAAGAACAGTTATTTGTGTATTATGGGTATGCTCATGTTTCTGCTGTTTCTACATGCATGCATGGTGTGGCACCTTGAAAAGTACGGCGTTTTGTACACAAAATACGTTGGACGGGTGGAATACACGTAAAGTATATACTCTTTAATTCAATGGGTATTTCCATAGCCACAGTACATGTAGAGAGAGATGGGTGGAATTCACTTTCCAGACACTTCTCTGCAACATGTCCTGAGAGCTCGGTCCACCTTACATACAATTACTAGCAAAACGTACCTTGCGCTAGGTCCACTTGCATGAGTGATGGCCGAGTGTTAATGGTTAATCATCTCTTGTGCTAACACTTTCTTGGTTCCTTTCATCTATAAGGGCATTTCTATGTCTCTTAGTCCTTTCTTCCATTGATAAATTCTTTCAGAATTTTCGAAAGAATATTTACCCAAACTTCTCAAGAAGAAACGAACTAATTACTCAGACCTTATCTGAATATATATATTTCAGAAAAAATTACAGTATAGATAAATGGTACATCGAACTAGAAAAGAAATAGAAGAAACAACTGATATATACTTGATTATCCACTTATACAATAGACAGCAGCATCATTTGTGTCATTTCATTTTATGGCATTCTTCAACTTAAACTAACATGTTCAAAACTAACATGTTCATCCACTGATATACTTGATATATTATATTTTCATTTTTTGATCATATTAAATACTTGAAAATCATTTTCTAATTTTCATGCTATAGACTGACAGATTCATGTTAGAATCTCTCATCTCAGTAGATAAAAAATCTGTAGTATGTAATCTTAGTGCAATCTTTTTATTAGACAAGGTTTTTCCCAAGAAAATCCTTTTCTTTAGCTAGATATTTCTACCATTGAGAGAAGTTTCTGGAAAAGCGTATCTGATAAAAAGATCGCACCATCCCTATACAATTCATCCAACAAAACCCATAGTTTATTTATATTTTTTTATCATACTAGATTGGCAGACTCAAAACCCATGGGAGAACAGACTTACTCTTTTGATGCAAAAGGTGGGAGCACTCATTAACCATTGAAAACAATAACAAAGCCTTACTTTTAAATTAGTTGATGCCGATTATGTGAATTCTTTTTCTTCATTCTATTTAATTTTGAGATATATTTTTAATAAAATACAAAGGTTTCAAATTTTTTTTATTATTTTCTTTCCTGCAATTTTTGATATACCATTATTGCTTCTTCTTTTTTCTCTAATGTATATCAAAGCACTCATTAATCATTCATTAAAAAAATAAAGATGTTAAGAGGCACATCCTTATATCTGGAGGCTCAACAGCTGAAGAAAGGATGCTCAAAGTATGATTACTAGTGACAAATCTTGTGGTATTATCATGGCTATATTTGAACTGCAAAGCAAGTAAGAAAGTATGGCATCTTTGATTTTCAAAGCATGCAAAGCAAGAAATTAAGGGCATAAGATCATGCTTAGCAACTAAAATTACAAGATTCCACAGAGGGGGAGAGAGGAAGGGAGAGAGAGATAGAAGAGGGGGAGGAGAGGAGAAAAGAGGGCTAAATGAAACGTGCAGTAGGTTCTCGTTCTCTTAATAAAAGGCCCCATTCGGTTGCTCCTCCCCTCTTATCCAAAAGAAATGCAAGGTAGAAGGACCGAGAGAAACCCTTTTTTCCTTCTTCTTCTGTACTCCTTTAATTCATGAAGATCTAATGCCAAAGACAAAGAGCCCAATAATCCATCAATAAAATGCATCCATTCAATCCTTGTGAAAGCGGATCATTCCTACGTGAAAGAGATTAAAAATTTCCCTGGATCTGAATGCTATTATTAACAAGTATTGCATAGTAACGAAAAAAAAAAAAAGTAGCGTCGCATTGGCTTTGTATCACCTTCTTGTTTCTTGTCACGCATTTCAGAAATTCAAGCGCTCAAAATTAAAGATGAAGCTGCTCTATGATGGTGTGGAGTCATAGTACCTTCCATGGATGCTAACAGGAGCCTGGCCTTGCTGGAATCACAATCCCTGGATGATAATAATCTTGGATCCTAAAAGGGCACACAACAAGAACAAACAGCAAGCCATTTTGACCTCGAGAATGAAAACCTTTCAACCAAATAAACACACCATCACAAACCGAAACATCAACATATGATTATATATAGTCCAAGGCCGTAAAGTCTATCCTTATTGATTCACATGCGAACGAATCATCATTGTTTCTATGAGCAAGTCAAGTCCCTTGAATCTCTACCAGGAAATCCAAAAGCATATATATCAAGCACAAGCACATGGCCGGGATCAACAATCTACCTTGCATACAACATACAACATATATATATATATATATATATATATATATATATAGCATATCATGCTTCAAATACGCATAATTAGTCCTCAGCGAATAAGGTTATTCTCAAACATGCCAGGAGGATACACAACAAGAGCAAATTAAGCTCTGATCTACCAAACTAGTTCGGATTGACTACATAAATCTTTTTTTCTTTTTTCCTTCATTCTTAAATATGCTTAAAGGATATATAAAAGGAGAAAAATAATAAGGAGCCTAAGAAAATATATGAGAAGAATATATATATATATATATGCATCATAAATCTAACCTCAGTGCACTACTGGGGTAAGGTAAAGAATGGCAGGCCAAGGCAGCATATTCCTGAGTATAGTCGCTTATTGCTGATGCAGCATCATCAGGATTCTCATTTGGGACCGCGTCGCGAACTCGCAGCCGCTCAGGGCCATGTGAATCTTGATGATGCTACACCTGCAAACATCGACTGTTCCTTTTTATCCCATGCAGTATTAGTGGATCCAAAACGACAGCAAGAAAGGGAAATCAAAATCCATGCACTGCTGAGAAAAAGAGAGTGAAGTAAGATGGAGGGGAGAGGAAAAATCTAGAGACAGACGCATCTCTAGATTTTGGATCCAAAAGAACAAACAGCAGCAAGAACAAGGAAACAGCGAGATCCATTCCATGCACAGCTCCCCAGCCCAATGAACACACAAGTAATGGGTCAGAGAGAGCCGGTGAGTGGGCTCCACTAAAGGAATCCAACCCTTGCCAGTTCTAGCATGGTACCACCACCCAAATCCCCTCTCGGCGACCCAAGGAATCGAGTGATGAAAAGAGATCCAAATCCTCTGATATTGTTTCCTTCCCTTTCCTCTCTTGGAGACCCAAAGGACTAAATATGAGATACGTTTCGATAACAACAAGAAGAATCGATAAAGAGAGAAGAAAAAAAAAAAAAGGAAAGAAAGAATAAGAGAAGGAATATATAATATGAGAAGAAGGCCGCCGGATTCCGGCCAAGAACCGGCTGAATCCCGACTTCCCGCCCAAGATCTGACATGTTTCCACCCAACAAGCCATGCCTCTCCAAGGATAGGCGGAGCAAGGAACCCGAGGGGTCCCAGAGAGAGAGAGAGAGAGAGAGAGACCAGCGAGAGACGGAGAGAGACCGATGGAGAGAGGAGGATCGCGAGAGGAAGGAAACTTGGAAGGGGGTATATATCCTGAGATTCGGGCTGTGATATTTCAACCCATATCCATGGATGGTTCTACTCCTGTTTTCTACTCCTGTTTCCTTGCGAGCAACAATCATATTACTAAAAGAAATAAGAAGGAAAAAGAGAAAAAAAAAAAACCCCAGAATTTCTTCTTTCCCCTCAAAACACAATTAATTCTTTTTTACAATAATCTTACTAAATCATAGAATAGAGTATATAACTTTTGAACAATTAATTTAAAATAGAGAAGAGTAACTTCTGGCTATGCTATTTCATGGTCAATTGAATGAGTATCTTTTAGTTAAAAGGTATATAATTTCAATATGATGGATGATATGATCTAAGTCCTAAGTACCCCACATCATGACCATATCAATGGTATTAATCAGTACCATTTGCTTTCACAAAACATTATTACAAACATTAGCTTTTAAAAATAATATTTTTATATTATTAACTTTGCCAAGGCCGGTCCCAAGCTTAGGTAAAGGAGGATGATTGCATTAGGTAGCTGATAACCTACGTAAAACTCCATCAGATCTCCTAAAACATAAATCTACTAAATCAAACTATGTGAAAAACTAGACCATTTCCGTTAAGAAACACATTGCATTTGCCTTTCGATGTTTCAAAAAATAAGCAAAGAATACCGCACCGGCGCCCAGATACGGTGATAAGTGAGCAAGGGTTTCTATTTGAGTATCGACTTAGTCCTGAATAGAGTGAAGTGAAGAAAAAAGATTTATATAACCGACCTCATATAGTTGAAAAAAAAGGCTTAATTGAGTTGAGAATATTTTATATTATTATTATTATATCATGATAATTACTAAAAATTATTGATATTATATATGTGTATGTATGTGTGTTTGCATGTGCACACTCACAGGGGCACACCAGCACGTATAAAGATATCATTCTAAAGCCTAATTAATAAATAAATGAAAATAGATTATCATCTTTACAAATTATAACATTGTAAATATGCTTAAAAAGTATAGATAGAGAAATCAATATGTATGTTGATACCTATAGGTGCCAAATAATGATAGATGGTTATTAAAAGCTATAAGGTATATATGATCAACCATTATAGTATTATAACAACTATCATGCAAAATTTCTGTGTTACTAAGAAAGCTTGGAAGGTATGATGATTAAAGAAGTTGAAGTGGGCATATCAAATTGCATAAAATCAGGTCTTGGAGAGTGAGAAGGAAAGGAATTAAGGCAAGAGGATCCTCTACCCCTCATTTTATTCATTCCAGTAATTAGATTGCTTAATCAGGCCGATAGTATTAGTGTCATTAAAGGTATTAAATTGAAGCCATGCATCTCTAATCTCAAAAGTTTATAATTTGCCAATGATATCCGTCCTTTTTATATGGATGATAAGGTATCATTGTTAGCGATAAAAGTAATTTTGCTTGCCTATAAAAGTGTAGTGAGTTTGAGAGCTAATTTTAATAAAAGTGCTTGATATGTAGGAATATAATGGAAGAAACCACTTTAGCCAACCTATGTAAAATGGGATCCTTTTCTTTCTCTTATTTTGGATTGCTACTAAGTGATAGAAAACCACTAAATCAATTCAGAAAGCCCCTTCTTGATAAGATGAAGGTCCGACTAGCTTCTTAAAAGAAAAAAAAATTTGTCCATAAGAGGAAGAATCACTCTCACCAATGCAATCTTGGCTACTCTCCCATGTTGCCAAATTGCATAACTTAAAAATGGATAGATCGAAGATGAAGGCAAAATAGAGGGATTCAATTGTTTATTCAACTAGAAAAGCTATTTGTAGAGATAAAAAAGAACAGGCTAGGTATTAAAAATATAGAAAACCAAACACATCCCTTCTTGAAAAATAGGCATAAAAACTAATGAAAAGATCAAAATCTAATTGGAAAAAGCAAATTGGTAGATTGTACTATGCCAAAAAGAAGATGGAATTGATGCTCCAAAATTAATTTATTACCAATATAGCAGAATATCTGCAAAATTAAAAGGTTTTGTGAAATTATTTATTTTTAAAATTAAAAAATAGAAAGAATATCATATTTTGAAAGGACTCTTGGATTAGGCTAATACCTTTAGCATCTTTATTCAATAGTTTGTATTTGAATATTGTTAAAAGAAGCTATTAAGTGGCTTCTTAGTGGAATTTATGCTCTGAAAGCTAGAAAATCAAGCTCTTTGATCTTATTTCAAGAGAGGATAATGATTAGCTCAACTCTCTTATGAATTTGATTGCTTCTTTAGAACCTACCATAATTAAAGATACTTTAGCCTAAAAGGTTAATATCTTTTATGTATTTTTTGTTAGCTCCTTTTATAAATTTCTCAATAATGAAAGTTTGATTTTGTTGTTTCATAAAATTGTATGAAAATCTGCTATACTATTAAAAGTTAAGATTTTCTATGGCTAACTTTGAGAAATAAATTATATGCTGAGGGGTTCTTACTAAGAAAGGGTGGCTAATAGGTATTGAATGCCTTTTTTATGAAACTTTTTCTAAAATTGATATTATTTTTGAGGTGCCCTTTTATTAGAAGGGTATGACTCCCAATTAAAGAATTGTTGAATTTAAGAAAATGACCCTCAATCAGCAAAAGATTCATCAAAACTCATCTCAAAAAAGCATAAGTTCAACTTATAGGTGAGATTTGCTGGCAATTATGATTGAAAAGAAATTTTTATTTTTATTTTAAATAATCATTCTTAGGTCCCACTCTTTATAAAGTCCTTCATTACTTTTAATCCTGCAGCAGTAGTAGCCAATAGTCATTAATTAGGTGCGATCACAATTATTTTCATTAATATTCAAAGTACTTTACCAAGTGCAATCTTGAATTTTAATTTAATCCCATTCATTTTTTATATTTTTAATTTTTAAATTTTAATTTCTTATATCTAAATAATTATATATTGATAGGGATGCTGCCAACTTATCCATCCTTCCATTAAAAAAAGAGAGGGAAAGGAATTAAAAACCTCTTACCCATTGCCGTCTTGGTCACAGACTTGCTAATATATCAGATTGTCGGGTGATCATATTTCCTGCTGAGTTGCTGCTCCGTGGCCCCATTTTTGGTAGTGTCATGCCACGGATGCGACAGGGAGCCACCAGTGTCATAGGGCACTCAAGATGTGGCCAGCCAGAGTATCTTAGATTTTCTTGTGATTTTGTGCTTGAAAGAATCAAGCACCAACTTGCCATTTTCTTTAGTTCCGTGGGAAAAGATAATGCTGAGATTTAAAATAACATTGTTAGTCAAACTAATTTCTGGGAAAATTGTCCACACGAAGTTAACCAGCACAAAGTGCAAAATAAATTATTTGGCTTTACATCTGATGCGTTTGTCATGGATATGAAACCAAAAAAATAAAAAATTAAATTAAGACATTAAGCACTCCCATACACACTAAGTAATAGGCCTATATGTCCATGCAAATATTTTTCATGAAAAAAGTCTTGCTGCATCGAATGCGGTGTAGTAGGAGCTGTACCATACTCAATGATTGGCGTGCGGCGCATGCGCATGTCAAACATAAAAAAGTTATTTCTGTCCTTGGCATGCGTACGAGCACGCATCGCGCATCAATCATCGGGCGTGGTGCACGTAAGCTGTATTGCACCCGATGCATAAAGACTTTTCTTTTTTCCATGATATACTTACAAGTGGGCATTTGTTCAACATTTTTTTTAAAAAAAAAATGAAGAAGACAAGAATTCCTCATCAGTTTATTTATTAGATATATAATATTTACAAATTTATAACATTATAGTGAGTAAGTTAATATGAGGGAGAGCAAAAAAAAGATAATCAAAAACTATAAAACAAAAGAAAGAGCATCATCCACAGAACTACAGTGGTTCGTGCTCTGGTTTGTGCTTTAAGATTGTTGCCCCGAGTGTGTTTGTGATCTCCGATGACCCTCGCCGTCCTCCATGATCCAACCTCACCGGATTATGGTTGACGCTATCCCCTCCCCTCCCTTGGCTTCGAATGAAGCTAACGTGGGACAGATGCCGTCAAGACGGACAGCGAAATCCCGCTTTGCCTGGGTTACCCCCTCCCCTTCGCCGGTTGTTGTAGTGAAGCTAGAGAGTTGCTTCCCCGACATAGTCCAAGTACCATCAGGGGCACTGGAGGAGGAAGTCGGAAGCTAAGAGAAGAAGGCTAAGGGCCTTTCATCGTTGAGTGCCTCCGGATACAATCATCCGAGAGTTCCATTGGGCTGGTATCCCCGAAGAAATCAAAGCTGTCTGCATGGCTCATAGATGCTACATCTTCAGCTTCTCCGACACTAATGCGAAGTCAATGGCACTCGGAGGCCATGGGTTACCAACGACCAGTCCATTGCCATCGAAGATTGGAGAACAGAGTTCTTTCCGATCATGGACTCTATTTCCACTGCTCTACTCTAGGTTAGGATGCCCAACTTGACAATGGAGTTTTGGACTGACGAAATCCTGAGCTCAATCCTTTCGTCGGCTAGCCAATTTGTCTTCTTCGACTCCTTTACCAAGGAGAAGATTAGGGGTGGCTTCGCTCAGGCATGCATGAGGATTGATCTTCGGAAACCCCTACGGTTGGGAGTCTGAGTGAGGGAGAATCGTACTCCCTTCTAGCAACAGTTTGCATATGAGCATCTTAAGGGAATTTGTTCTACTATGGGTCACTACATCTCTCATGCCCTTGCTCGCCACCTCCAGCTTTGGATTCTTCTTCGACTGCTTCCAATTTCAGGCCATGGATGGCAGCTCTTCGGCTGCGAAGAACCTCCCATGCCCATCCACCAGAACCAAAGAGGAAGCCCCATATGACTGCCAATCCCAATGGCTCTTCCTCTCGATCGATCCCAATGGATGGTTGGCAACAACCGATAAAGCTAGCTCGCCGAAGAATCCATAATCCTGCTACTTCCATGCAAATGACTGATGGGATGAAGTCGAGTGCAGAATGATGCAAATACCTGAGGGGAAGAAGTCGGGTGTTAAAGGCATTGGAGTCGTGTCGGCTAGAGGCCAGCATGCCATTTTGACTGAAACCATGCCATTCCCTGAGTCTAAAACTCAGGTAGAGGGTGGTGTCTGTCAGCCACATCTGATAACCAAGCTAGCCACTGAGAACCCTTTTGCCATTCTTGGTATCGACAAATAGGTTGGAAGGCCCACGGTTCGCAAGGATGCTAATCCGGGTCCATCTAAGTGGGTCAGGCCCACAGAATCCCAAACTCAACAAGTTGATCCAAAATTGATAAAAGAAAAGGAAAAGCATTAGCGTCTGGTTTAAATATTAAACCCAACAAATTTACTTTTTCAGTATCTTCGGACTTAACTCGGGGCCCTGTAGTTTCGGCTGGTATGAATGGTCAACCTTCCTGCAGCTAGGGTATGGTCCAGGATGGGAAGAAGGTTGTGCTCTCCCAGCCTACGAAGTTAGAGGGATGAAGTCATGAGTCTGTAGTTTCTTGTCTCAAGGATGCAATCCAAGGACAGGGAAAGGCTATCCATATCTTACCTGTGTCCCCTCGGCCACCACGGACAGAAGATCTAATGGAGGACACCCTAGTGATGGATTGTCTTACACAGACGACCAAGGGTGGAACCCTGGCTCTGAGGTGCCTCTCTGATTATGATATGGTGGAGGACCAGGCTGGGTCGCAGCCTCCCTTAAATAGTAAATGAAAATTCTAATATAGAACGTAACAGGAGCCTGTAGACTATCATTTCGCTCCTCCTTTGGAAGACTGATACAGTTACACAATTTTGATATTTATATTTTTTTGGAAACCCGATTGTCGGGTGATAGTTTAGCTCGAGTCTGAAGATAGCTTTCTAGATTCTGGTATTCTTATGCAGTGGAATCTAGGGGCCTATCAGGAAGTATTTTGGCTATTTGGTGCAATACCTCCATTAAGGTAGATGTTTTTCATCAGTGTAATCAGCAGGTTGCTCTTGTCATTTTAGAGGGGATGTCTGACTCCTAACTTCTTTCGGGTGTATATGCCAGCACTGATTTTTGAGAGAGGCCTGTTCTTTGGTCTGAGATCTTCTCTCTTCTTGCTCAGGGTATTCCAACTATCATCGCTGATGATTTTAATTGTATTATTGGGGCCAATGAAAAGAAAGAAGGTCGCCAGTTTGTTAGCTCAATGGACATTACTGAGTTTAGATCCTTCATTTCTTCTGCTGGATTGCTAGATTTAGGGTTTTCAGATCCCCAATTCATCTTGTGTAATAATCATCAGGGTTCTGCCCGAGTTAGGAAGAGACTGGATAGAGCTATGGCCATAGCCTAATGGCTTCAGAAGTATCCCTCTACTGTTGTTACTCACATGCCTAGGATTACCTCGGATCACTACCCTATTTTGATATCCACTAAGGTTGATAATCAGTAGCGGAGATAGTATTGATTCGAGCAGTTCTGGAGCTCCTACCTCTCGGCTTGGATCCTTATCTCCTAGGTTTGGCGTACGCCTGTCAGAGGCAGTGCTCCTTATAGGTTATGTAAGCATCTTAAGCTTGCAAGGTGCAGACTATATAGATGGAATAGAGTGAAGGTTGGAGATTTGGTGAGGAAGATTGAGGTGGTTAAAGATGATATTACCACTCTCTAGGTTAAGGAGGATCAGGAAGGTTGTCTACTAGATTTCGACCTTACGTCTCTTTGAAGAAGCTTGCTCTTCATCACTTTCTTCTTCAGCAGCAGAAGATCTATTGGAGACAAAGGTCGCGGATTCAGTGGATTCACAAAAAGGATCGCAATATTAGATTTTTTTACCAAATTATCCTAAAACGATGTGCTGCTAACAGGATTCGACAGTTTACTGATGAGGAGGGCCATTATCAGGAGGATATTCATGTCATTTGGAATCAACTGTTTCACTTCTTTCAGACTAGATGGACTGAGCACACTGGAGAGGGAGCTTTGGTTCGTCAGGTTTCAAATTCCAAGAAGGTTTTCACTCATGAGAATGACCTTCTTATCAGGTCGATCATAGTGAAAGAGATTCCGTAGGCATTATGGAATCTTGGGCCTGATAAGGTTCCTGAGTCCGATGGGTTTTTGTTCTTCTTCTGCCACTACTGAAATATTGTTGGCCAGGATGTAGTCCAGGCCATTCAATATGCCTTCCAATTCAAAGCCATTCTTGATGACTGAAATCGGACTTTCATTACTCTAGTACCCAAATGCATCGATGCTTCTACTTCTCAGTACTATCGGCCCATCATTCTATGCACTATATTGTATAAGGTCTATGCATGGATTTTAGTCATTCGGTTGCGAGATATGATACCCCGTCTTATTTCTGCTGAGCAGAAGGCCTTTATTAGAGAGCGTAACATTTTAGATAATGTCTTTGTAGCCTAAAAATTCATGCATGATCTTCACAAAGCCCCTGCTAGACAGTGCCTCATGGTTATTAAGCTTGATATGGAGCGAGCTTATGATAGACTAAGCTGGGCTTTTGTGCATCGAACTCTTCATGAATTTGACTTTGATGGCCTATTTATTGATTGGATCATGGCCTGCATACATAGGCCATCTTTCTCTTTGATCATTAATGGTAGCCAGATAGACTTTTTCTATTCGACGGTGGGGCTACATCAGGGGTATCCTCTATCTTCTTTTTTATTCATCCTTGCTGCAGACGATCTATCTCGTGTACTCTATCAGGCATAGCTGAAACTTCGCATTGCCCCCTTCATGGATGCTCTATGGGTCCCTCGGTCTCTCATCTTCTGTTTGCTGATGATTGCATCTTGTTGAGCCAGGTCACTATTCATAATGCAACCATCTTTGCATCCATCATTCAGCACTACTATCGGGCTTCTGGACAGAAGATCAACCTTCAAAAGTCCTTGATATGCTTTAGTCTGAAGACCATTGACACCACTAGGAAGGCCATCCTTCATACCTTGGAAATATATTATCGGGCTGATCGGCTATCTTACCTAAGGATTCCTATCATAGGGAAGCAGCCATGTACTAGTGACTACACTCATATTGAGCACCGAGTTCGAGACCGTATTGATAGTTGGCAGATCACTAGCTTATCCATGATGGCGAGGATCATCTTTATCCGCTCGGTTCTTACTTTCCTTCCTTTGCATCTTCTATCCAGCGCTGCTGTCCCGATTACTTGTCTAAGAAGGATAGAGAGATGCTTCAGGGACTTTCTCTCGGCTTTCATGCAGGATGACCATGGTATTCATTTGCAGGCATGGGACACTATTTGCATGCCAATTTCGAAGAGGGACTTGGAATCCAATCTCTGATTGTTAGGCGAGAGGCTCTAATTGCTAGATATGCTTTGCGAATCCTACTTGATCCGCATTATTTATGGAGCTCTTTTATGCGTGCTAGATACGGTGACTGGACGCCTTCTATGGGTTTCTAGCCTTTTGTGATCATTCTTTTTTCTAAAAGGAGGTCTGCCGGCATGCACCGACTATCCTGAACAAACCACGTGGATGATTGAAGATGAAACCTTGATTGATGTTGTTCAGGATACTTGGATTGTTGATCTCCCCCTTTCACAATGGCCTACTTTCATTAGCACTAATGTTTCTAGCCATATGAAGGTTACCGATCTGATCTCTCAGGACCTCTCCTCATGAAACACTTCTACGGTGACCTGCTTATTTGATAAGCAGCTAGCTCATCAGATTCTCTCTATCCTGCTCATTTTGGAGTATACTTATGATATTGATTATGATGGAGATCTTGTCTATTTAGGGCCCCTACCAGAGACCTTATGAAGGTCTATAGGCCACAGCCTCAATGTATGATGGATGCTGCATGGATCTAAAAACTTTTCATCCATCCAAGGGTTCAGTTTTTTATATGAAAGCTTGCGTGGGATTGTCTGCCCACATGTTTATCTGCAGAAGAAGGAGACTACAGATCATGCCATCTTTATTTACCCCAGAGCGAGATGGATCTGTCACATGATTGGTTACTAATTAAGAGAGGATGCTATAGGTCCTTGTCGGTCCCTCTTCCTGAGAGATCTCCGGAGGGGTAACCAACAGAAGGTCGCTCTATGGGCTGCTGCTGCTAATCAGATATGGCTATCATGGAATTGGCTCATTTTTACTGATGATATTATATCTTTCCATAGGATAGTGTGGAATGATATATCCTTATTGTCTGAGTTCATACTCCATTGCTATGCTTTTGATCCTGACAACTCTGGCCACCGGGGTTTTCCTGCTGCTACGGCAGCGAACCGACATATGGTTTTTATCTTTTGGGAGCCTCCCAAGTTTGTCAAAATCAATTTCGATGGGAGTATTCGGGGAAGACTAGCTGGTTCTGCTTTTGTGATTTGAGAGAGTGATGGAGCTTTGTTGGCGGCGGAAGAGTTTAGTCTCCTAAACTCTCTGTTCCTTTGGCTGAACTTTATGCAGCTTGGGCTGGTATTTTCTATGCGACTCGGATCCTTCATGCTCATAGTTTTCTCATTGAAGGGACTCTTTTACTATGATTTGATAGATTCGGAAGGAGTGTTGCAATCTAGGCCCTACCAACCCTCTACTTCATGACATCTGGACTACCCTCTGTGATATCCATAGAGTTCAGATCTGTCATGTCTATCGGAAAGCCAATTCTGCTGCGAATTGGGTGGCGGCCTCAATGGCTCATTATTTTGGCTTCTGATCCTAGAACCAGGGAGATCCTTGTCCTTTTATTTTTAAACAAATACTGCTTTCTGATCTATCTGGGCTGACTTACTCTAGGCTAGTGTGAGCATCCGCTTGTATCAAAAAAAAAAAAAAAAAAACCTTCCTTACTCTTTAGACAATGCCTTGGGAGCCCTACCCAGAATAGGAGATTGGAGCTACGACAATAGGTGGTAGCTCTGCAAGGTTGCCTTAGAAGAGTAGAGATTAACTCATGCAACATATTGAGGGCCTTGAAGAGAATAGATACGTAGGAGGACCTTTTTTGAAAAAAAAAATCTTGATTTTCTTTTAGCTCAAATTTATTAGTAAACTATACTCTTAAGTTGGTCCTAAGTTCTGCTGATGTTAGTTTAAATGTTCTAATCCTCGGTCCTGCCATCACTCTTTGAAGGTTATTGATCATCTTCCGAAGTTCAGATTGTATATAATATGTAGCCAAACTCTTTTTGCAAAAGAATGTCTTAAGAACAAATCGGTTTTCCAAACTACATTATAAAAATGATCAAATCATATCTTCACAATTTAAAAATTTGTAAAATGAGTTGACCAAAAACATACCACTTTTGATAAGCTACCACACCAAAGTATCAACAATCCTTGAAGGTCTTAAATGAGCAATCAAGTCAGTAAATGAATGAAAATGGTCAGTGTCCTTTAAATGTCAGTGAAGCGGGATACCACTAGACATACCATTTTACTTAATCAAACTCTTGATACATAATCTTGCTCAAATCTCAAGTTACCGTCATAAACTGCCTGAGCAAATATTTGTCAAACAATAGTTTGGAATTTGATCATGTCCTTTACTTACAACCTATATATGATCTTTGATTTCCATGGAAACAAGAAATATCTTGCGGGAAACTCAGTTGGCACGAAGAATCTTACTTTAATTAATGACTATGGGCATGGCGCTGTCTCTACATTCTGTTAACTAAGAGGTTTATATAACTCAACTGTAATGGAGGAGCCTGTAATGGAGGAGCTTAATGTTTATCTCCTTTCAATATAGGACCTTGCTTCATCAGTTGATGTGTTGGCAAATATTGAGACTTAATTACTAACAACATCAAGAGGAGCCATGTACTTCCATATATTCATATACACAGCCCAAGTATATATATGCCACCTAAAAAAATTATATGGGATCCAACACATATATTGAGTTGAATGCTATCTTAAAGGAGATATTAATAGTTGAAATTTTCCTCCATGGTATTTAACACTTGAGGAGACAATCTTGCTCTTCTATCTCTTTAGTAATTTGATACCCTAGTCTGGCTTGACTTAGATAAACCTCTCTTGAAACCCACGGTTCAGGGTGATTAATTAGTGGTAACACAGGATTTGAGTCCACAGTATTAATTTCTCTTCGAAGTAACAAGAGGATCCAGTCCGTAAGTGCGACAAGGTGTAAGATGCTTGCACCTCCTCTCACAATTCTAATTAATATTTCATGATTAAACAAACGTTGTAACAGGCGTGAAGGTGCCTGGGATTCACATTACCCCTCTAAATAATCTTAATTTAGTAGAGAATATGTGGTACAGGAGCCAGAACTTAAGAAACTAAAAAACTAGTGATGCAGGGGTACGATCTGTTCACCTACCTGGAAAATAAGATAACCATGTAAATTAAGGCAGTACAAGGAAAGCATTAATTGAGGTCTTTCTTACCTTAATACTATCCATAACAAGTAAAAAAGAGGGCCATGTTTGAATATTTCGCCGCTTCATCGCATATATTAAAAAATAAAAAATAAAAACAAGGGATCATATTTTTCCTCAAAAAAGTCACAATCTATTTTTATAAACTTGTACTAAGGTGCAAATTTTCATGCTACAAAAGTAATTAAGCAGAAAACCACCTGGTGGTCTATTATGCATGATAACCTCCATAAGCCAATAATAATAATAATAATAATAAAGTAAACATCATATGATAATCCATTATGATCATAACTTTCAAATTTATAATGAATCAATCTTAATAATTCTTTATTTTATTATTATTAGTTTTGGAATTTGATCTTGCACACGTCAACAAGCGGAGAGGAATGTTTAGCTCGTCAGAATTACGCACCTCACGCCACAAACTTGACTTCCTACACTCGAAGAAAATTAAACATTAGAGGATTTTGGAGTTTTCTTAAAAAAAACTTCAGTCAAGTCCGATGATGTAAGGAAGGAAGTACTCTTGGCACTCTTTTAAGTGAAGGTGAGGGCTTCAAGCTCTAAAGATTTAAAAAATAACATTAAAGAAATTGGACTCGATCTAGCTCCTTGTATGAATCTCGTTAAGAATAGGCAAAATGAGTTTTTTTTTTTTGTTTATGATTTTACATGAATTGGCTCCAGACTCCAAATAAGAATGATATTTTATAAAGATCGGCGATATTTTTAAAGGGAGAAGGTATGTACGTACATATAGATCGATCGATCGTTAGGAAATTAAGATTGGCCACAGCACATATATATATATATATATATATATATATATATATATCTCGCTGTCCATCTCATGTTTTTGTGATTGTCTACATCGATCGGATTGGCCCCACATTAATTAATTATCAATTAAACGCATACACGCATGTACGTACTAGAATATATAGAGGACAGGAAGTCCCATATGGTGGAACAAATTGACTGGGGCCGATTCTCGAGCTTCAAATTAAGCTTCTAGCCGAGGACATGCGCCATTCTGTGGGGGTGACGACCAAGCCATTCGATACCCAGTACCGTTGTCGTTACCTTTTGTTCGTTGGCAAGCAGGGGTATTGGATTATCTGTTGACAGTGTTTGCGAGGCACATGCCATGGACATCATTGGTTTACCTGCCATTTCAAGTGGGATCGATGGAAGGACCAAACATGAAGCATTATTCACACGATGGAGATAGACAACCATGCAATGGTCCGAAGAAGCTCCATTTATTTAATGGTTAATTGGTCCAATGATAATATGGCACCTGTTTAAAGGTTATGCCTATATATATATATATATTATCATGGATCGATATATAGGCGACAAGCACATTAGACGAGATCTATTGGGTTCAGGTTAAAAGCAACAAGTAGGAAAAAAGGAAACAAATATATATATATATATATATTAAAGATCTCGATCTTTCCTAGGCTCTTTCTTTTTAGCTCCGCGCGCAGAAGCACATGAGCTTGGCAAGGGAACTAATTATTAATTAGGGAAGCACAAGCCTAGAGCAATATTATTGTATAGTCTCTAATTCATTAAGTTGCTGTATAACTTCGAGTCAGATGACACTGGAAATTACTCCAGAGATGCTCAGACTTGCGCAAGGCAATTGGTTGACCTATAGTAAGTCTACCATCAACCACTTGGCTGCCTTGACCTGGCCGACCAAAGGAAGTCCAAATTTATGTTTTCAACTCTGGTTGCGCTGGACTGCACATATATACATATATATATATATATATATATGTTTAGATGATTCTTCTTTGCATATATAAGACTCAATTCTCTCTTCTGCTCCTATATACCTTTTCGCTGCTGAATATATATATATATATATATATAAACAGAATATTTTTCCCTCAATCGAGGTGCAATAATGTTGATGAGGAGACATCATAAAAAATCAGGTAGTCAGTAGCTATCGAATTATGAGAATTCAGCATCTCTCACAGAGTCTACACGCGCATAGAATGAATTTTGGCTTGTGACTGCCCTCCACACAGTCTTACGTACGTACCCTTATGAGAAAAGAGTTAAAAAAAAAAGGGGAAAAAAAAAATGTCAGTGGATCGAACAGCTTGCACCATCAATCATTGTTCCTAGGTTATCATTGATGTTCTGTTAGATACTTAGACGAGTGTACGTTGCAATGCCAACCACTAAACATATGACCAACCACCTAAGCTTCTAGTACGAGATTTTTTTTAGCTGTCGACACCTATTAATTATAGTCCTCCATAAAATATTCTATATTATGTTTGATACCCTTCGTATCAATATACTATACAACAACGGCGTCAGATGCATGCTCTAATGTCTCCCTCCGCACTTTGTCATAGTGGAACTAATAACATGCATCATCAATTTTGATGCAGTGTACGTGGCCATAGCAACCATTAAACATATATATCGCCAACTTCTTAGGCTGTCATCTCTCCATTAATTATATTGCGTTATAGAACGTACGATATATATAATGTTTGACATATCCTTGGTATCAATATACTATACACAACAACGGCGCCGGATGCTCGCAGAATACCAGGGCGTATGCTCGATCTGGGGCACTTCAATGGGACATGATGGTACCCCCCGGCAATAAGGAGTACTATGTGGCATGTCTCCACCCACCGCATACAGTTTGCTTCTTTTCCACCGGTGGGGCTCGGTGGCCACATCTATTTTCTCTCAGGGCCATGCCGTTATCTTTTTTTTTATCACGCAAAAGGGCCATGTCCTTATCATGGGCAACAACCTAGTACCATAATCACTTCCGGTGGACCGGCCAACAGGATGGGCACCGTTCTCGGTATCTAGGTTGCCTATCTATTGGACCCCCAAAAAAAAAAAAAAAAAAAAATTCTTTGAGATCTATGGTGTCCAACCAGCTAGCTTTTGTTGTTGTTTTTTTTTTTTTTTTTTTTGAGTTTGATTAGCAGTGCGATGTTTTGGATTGAAGACTTTAGTGCGGTAGAATTGGAGTAGCTTTCGCTGTTGCTCAGAGATTCGAGATTTAATTATAAGCGCATGTACGGATCCTCTGGCTGTCTCTGCCAGCACCTTCGCCCCTTGTTTTCGTGAATCCACTTGTAAAACCAGTGACCAGATCTCTATCTCTTTCTCTTCCCCCCTCGAATTTTTTATTTCCAGTCCGTCTAAAGAGATGACGCCGGAGTCGTTAGTTCACACTGTCGTTTTCCTTTCTATAATATTTCTGGGAATAATAAAAGCCTGCAATTAAATATGCTAAATTGTTCTTCGTATAATATATATTGTTATATCATATTTATAAAATTGTCAGTATTCCTCTTCTTTGTGATAATCCAGCTGGCCAACTCTCGAACATCTAAGAGAAACTTAAACATACAGTACTGATTTATTAGGGATTTTTTTTTTCTGATTTAATGCAGATTTAGGGGGGGTGCATTAATGAGAAGCTGAGCTAATTAAATCCGTTTTGTCCTTGCATGCATGCGTGTTAATTAAGTGCATTGTATATGGTGGGTGGTCATGCATGTGCACGCATGTCCACACACATGGAAGTGAGCCTGCCATGATGCGTATTCTTAATTTTTGATGCAAAGGTTCACATGCATATGTCTTATCTTCGACTCCTCCCATGTGATTATGTGCATAAAATTATACTTAGTGGGGATTGCCAAAATTACGGGTTGTTTATGTGGTTCTTAAACTACCCACGTAGGTTGTCTTAGAGCCTAGCGAAGTGCGCTTGTGGGTGCCTCCTTCCAAGAAGAAGTCAAGTGCTGAAGATGAGTTTGAAGTGATTTATACTCTTAACCATGTCATTAGGATTGGTTTTATTTTAAGCAACATATTGTGTTCATCTAATTATACCATACTAATGGAACAGTTAATAATTAGCTAGTATCAATTGATTTTAGCAATCAGTTGCTGCAAATAGAAGGGTGGCTTTTCCATCTCATTTAGCTGAAGACTAGAGTTTGCACATGATGCAGGTAAAGGAAGAAGGCATGCCTATGGTATAGACAGTCATTAAATTCATTTTTATTTTTTAAAAATTAATTAATGTACTTTATGTATGATAAAATTGTCGTTCTTTGTTGTTGATATTTTTTTCCTTTTTTTCCCGCCTATTAGAGAGCAAAGGTGATAACAAAAAGGATGTTTATATGCTAGGATATGCTAGGGGATATGAATACCACTAGGTTTAGAGATAAAATAGTCACAACAATAAAAAAAAAATTATCATTTACTGATGATTAAAATCTATTAGTAAACTTCAAAAATGTTAGTATATACTTTTTTTTGGACTATACCAACTGTCAAAAATATCTATTGATATAGGAGTCGTCAGTATAAACCTATACTGATGAAATTTTTTCCATTGGTATAGCCCTAATGGGTTATACCAATGGTTTTAATGCCATCAGTACTCTTTTCTTAGCTTCCACGTGTTTCATGTCTCAAGGGTAGAGTAGAAGCAAAGAGAAGTAGTAGAGATCTACAGGGAGAGTGTTCCGGTTATTCTGTTCTTGTGTTATCCCTTCTTTAAGATTAGTGTTCGGTTTCTTTCTTCTCCGATCTCCGGCGATCCTCGCCATTTTCGGTGATCGTCTCTCTCCGGTTCTCGTTTCCTTTGCCTTCTTTTCCTCTATGGCTGTAGATGAAGCTTCCGTCGGCTGGGCTCCTAGGAAAAGGGCTACGGAAGTAGGGTTTCAATGGATTTCTCCGTCACCTTCGCTGGCAGAGGTGGCGATGTTGGAGGCCCGGTTTCTGAAGTTGTTCAAGTCCTGGTGGCAGAGCTGGAAGCTGAAATAAAGGGCTGGCAGCAACGGGCCATCCTGGTGAAGTCCTTCCATCGGTGGGTTCCTGTTGAGGCGTTTATCAGGGAATTTTGGAGAGTGGGAATCCCCGGTGATATAGCTCCTCTTAGCTTGGCGTTCCGATGCCATATCTTCCGGTTTGGAGACCCTGTTGCCCGAGACATGGTGTTGGAACGCCCGTGGTGGTTAACGACCAACCTATAGCAATTGAAGCATGGAGGCCGGAGTTTATCCCTGCGGCAGATTCTATTCCATCGGCCCTTTTGTGGGTAAGATGCCAAACCTCCCGATTGAATTTTGGAAGGAGGAGATCTTCAGGGAAATCATAGCGCCAGCGGGACAATTTTAATTTGTCGATGCTGCTACCCTGGCGAAGAACAGGGGATGCGAGTGTGTGCCCGCATCGACCTGCGTTCCCCTCTCCGGCCGGGGACTCGTGTTCGGAGGATCCATGGCCCGTTCTGGCAGCAATTCGCGTTTGAGCATATGGAGGGCATTTCCCTTGGTGCGGATCACTGCATCTTTTAGGCCTATGTTCCTCAACGGCTAGGTCCGACGCTAAGCCTTCTTCAGGTGATCCCTTCTATGGTCCTTGGATGGCCGCGGTCCGTCAGAGAAAGGTTACCAGGGGCCCCCAGTTGGTTACGAGGAGGAAGCTGCAATTGGAGTCGGCTCCTATTGCCCCTGCTCCTCGCTCGGATCCGGACTTTTTGATCTCTGTTCTACCTCCGGGGTTGTCGACAGAGGGATGGCTTGCTCTGTCTAAGGTGGCTTGCCGGCGAAGTCCTAAGTCCCCTAAGGTGGTGGTCCATTCGGCTAGTGTCTCGGGCCAGGAGGCGGTGGATAAGGAGCTGGGATGTTCAGCTATTATGGCTGTGCCGAGGAAGGGCTCGCATGCCGGTCTCAAGGTTTTATCAATGAAGATAGGGGGTGCTGTCTTCAGTTGGGGTTGTGGGCTCTGTGGTTAACCACACCCAGTCTTTGACTTCTAAGAATCCCTTCGCCTCTCTTGGATTGGATTCTGAGGTTGAATGCCCCTGGGGAGTAGGGATGTATTTCTGGGTCCCCTTAAGCGGCCCAACCGGCGAGATCCAGGCCCTCGATCAATCTCCAAAATGGAAAAAAAGAAAAGGGAAAGTCAATGCTTCTACTTCCAAATGTAGACTAGAGAAATTTTCTTCTCTCGAGTCCTTGACAGCAGATCAGGGTTTCTCAATTAACAGGTTGGGTCAGCCCTCCCGCTGTCAGGACAATGGTCAGGCGGGGGAGATGGCTCAGCCTCTTCTGGTGGCGGGCTCTTCTCATGAATCATCTATTGGGGCTATTCTAGTCAGGGCTTAGCTTCTTTGTCCTCAGCTTAATCTCCCCGGTCAGTTGAGAATGGAGTTGATCCGGTGGTTCAGATGGTCTGTTCGTCATAGATCACTGAGGGTGGCACCTTCTTTACTGGGTGCCTTTCTGATAGTGTTATGGTGGAGGACCAAGGGGGTCCAAGCTTCCTCTACTTGCTAAATGAAGATCTTACTCTGGAATGTAAGAGAAGCTCGAAAGCCGTCATTTCGATCCTCTTTTGGTAGGTTGTAGCAGCTTTATAATTTTGATATCTGTATCCTATTAGAAACCGATTGTCGGGTGATGGTCTGGCCCGGTTTCGGAGACAGATAGTCTATTCTTGGTCCTCTTATGCGATGGAGGCTGTGGGCCTGTCTGGGGTATATTGGCCATTTGGCGCTCCTCTGCTGTTAGGATTGATGCTTTTCATCAGTGTAACCAGCAGATTGGCCTTGTTATCTCTAGGGATCTTCTGACCCTTGGCTCCTATCAGCTGTTTATGCTAGTACTGATTTTCAGGAAAGACGCTCCTATGGTTCGAGCTTCTTTCCCTCCTTGCCCAAGTCCTTCCTTCTATTATTAATGCTGGTGATTTCAACTGTATCACTGAGGCTAGTGAAAAGCATGGGGGCAGACGGGTCACTGGCTCAGTGGATATTACTGAATTAAGGTCCTTCATCAGTTTGGCTGGGTTGTTAGATTTGGGGTTTTTGGGGCCCCAATTCACTTGGTATAATAACCGTCAGGGTTCTGCTCAAGTATGGGAGAGACTTGATAGAGTTATTATGGGAAATTGTATCCTAAAGGCAATCATTTGATGATTGAGCTAATGTAAATAGCATATAAATTGATATATTAATAAAAGTTATTTGGCAGTTTATTCATTACAAGAACAACTTCTTAATACTCTTGATAGTAATGAAGCCCTTAGGATCTTCTTTCACGATAAAGGAGGATTTATCTTTGAAGGTCCTCAAAAGAGTTCGCGACCAAATGATATACTATGACAGGGCATAGTACTATCAATTATAGGACGTTGTATATCATATTTGTTGGTTGTCCTCTTAACCAAGGAGTGTAGAGACACTGGTATGATATACAGGTGAAAGTGTAGGAGTACATTTTACCGAACGTGATTCATTTTTGGATACTCTACTGTCAAGAGTTAATCTGAGAAGATATATGTATAAGTATCCTTCAGACCTGAAGATCACAACCAATGACTTGCAAGCAACTCATTGTACTTAGGTGCCGGACTACCTGAATTTCTAATCCAGCTACGAAAGGTTACTGGGTGCAGTCAAGTACTTGTGGTAGTCAATTATGGATCAAGATGGAATTTGACCTATCTCGTTAAAAGGAGATATGCTTATGTTTCAATTTAGCAAGACCTTGGCCAAGGCACTTCATGTGAAGGTCACATGATCACTAAAATTGAAATCACTATATGGATTTGCTGTTTAGAGTTGACAGGCTCTTAAGCCATCCTTAGCATTTATGGTCAAGAGGATGAATTATACGGTAACTATTTCTTAGGGTTCTTGGAGTTTGCTCGGCAACTCTTCAACCTATCCGGACGTCGGGTTCCATTGCTAGATAGACACATCGATTAGTATAGAAAGTTGTTTCTATGCTACCGGCTTAGGTTCGAACCTAGAGAGTCATACGCATAGAAGTTTCTTAGGATGATCTATTTGCTGATCAATGATTGAGAATCGTACATGATTTAATTAATCAATTTGATTGATTGAATTATCTCAATTGGGTTCAATACAAGTGAATAAGATTCAATTTGGTTTAAGTCTATTAGGACTAATCAATTTCAAATATTGATTTGAAATTAGACTTGATTTGGATTTAAATAGATTCAGGACTAGCCAAATTTGATTTGGGCTAAGAACATGATCCATGTAGGTTCAATCCAATAAATTCAAATCAGCTTAAACCAAAACCCAAAACTAAACCCCATGTGTGAAAATAGTTTTCTCGCATAAGGATCTCACGAAAGATTAAATTCTCATGCAGAATTTAATGTATAACATTAATCTTCTCCAAACAGTTATGTTGGAATTTTAAAGTGTTAGAATTTATATGGAATAAATGTGCCTCTTTGAATCAACCACGCGATGAAATTCTAAGTGTTAGAATTTACATCTCTTTGGTTTTCACCGAACGTCGGAATTAACCAAACGCCGCATCTCTTTGGTTTTCACCGAACGTGGAATTAACCAAAGGTTGAGTCTCTTTGGTTTTCACCGAACGTCGAAATTAAACAAAAGGTTGCGTCTCTTTGGTTTTAACCGAACGGTAGAATTCTAAGAGTTAGAATTGAGCCTATAAATTTGAGGACATCCCTCACCATATAACAATAACGAGATGTTATGGATTGAAATTCTAAAGAGTTAGAACATAAATCCTTGTGCGATTCTGGTGTTAGCAAAAGTTTGATGGATCTTGGAGGAAGAATTCAAGTGAGAGGATTCAATATCAGCAAAGTCATTTTTCGCGAGCTAGCACTTTCGGGAATCCGATCATTTGGGGCTTCGCGTGGACGATACTAGAGGCCGGACGATTTAATGGCTGCAGAGCAATAAGGATTTACCTACTGTCTTAAGGTAAGCGATTTGATCCCTAGATCTTATGGCAGACTTCAAGATAAGTAGTATGACTTGTCATCTTGAAGATCAAGATATGATCTTGATGTTTTTATTTATATGCATATTTTAGATCAAACGATCCAATATATAAGGCAAAGATATGATCTTGATGTATGTTAGATAGATTAATATGTAATCTTTAAGTTTTTGCATTAATAATTATTATTAAATTTTAAAATATGCATGCCTCGAAGATAGTTTCTTCCTACAAATGGTATCAGAGCCATGGTTTCGTATTGATCTAATTTATTGCATGTAAATTAATGCTCATATTAATTTTGTAATCAAAGCTAAAATGGATCACCAGGCCATTCGATCACAGATGGATTAAAAATCCAAATTACCCATTCAATGAGGTATTCTGTGACATATTGCCGTTGTCATGCGATTGTTTTATTATTGATGCTTAGTCAAAATATAATTAAATTAATCTTTGGCATCAAAACATAGATTGCACTCACTCTCAAAAGAGGTTTTATATTTGATACATATTGATGTTGTATAAAAGCATGATATTTGCATGTTTAGTATAAAATATAGATATAAGATATGATAGCTTGTAGTCTATGTTATGAAACATACAAATATTTATGAGAGCCTTATTTGAATGTCAAATATTTATTCATATTTTTTTTAGATATAATCTAAATATAGGAATTATGAGTAGTTGTATAATGCAAGTGATGCATGAATGGAAATATATAAACATGAAATATATTTAATCTTTTGGGTTAGCTAAATCAGGTCCATGATGGGTAAGACCCTAAGTTGTAAATAAAATGGACTATAAGAGTATTTGATCAAATCTAAATTGATTAGATTAGGTTAAGGATGCTCTAAATCAAATAATAGTTGTAGTTGATCATGTCCATATCTTTGATTAAACCAAATGGATGTAGATTAGGCTCCGTGGTTGAGCATGAATATCTTAGATGGTCAAATCAAAATTGGTTAACCATATGATATCAAGGTGAGTTGGCAAGTTGCTCTAGGATCAACGATCGAATGGTTTTTAATTAGGAGCTACTCGTATTGATGCGTCTTTAACGAGTTAATGGCATATCCCTCCCATCGATCTCACTTACCTGATCAATATGATGAACCATTTATGATTAGATTATTTACCTGATTCGGGTTGACCCATGCCTGTAAGAAAATTAGTCTGACTGATTTAGGTGCCATTAACCTGACTTAATCTTGTTTCATTCTACCGATTTCATAGATTCAGTGGGAGAACTTGATTAGTCAATTTATCTTCAGATTATTAAATCCTCTAATATTATTAGGTCCTTAAAATGAAATAGTTATATGATAACTAGATCAAAGCCTCCCATTAAGGTGGGTGATAATGAGTCCGATGTCTTGATAATCATTGGAGGCATTCCATGTCTGGTGCTTGTTAACCATCGAAATTATCATTCATTATATGATAAGTCAGCGTAACTATTACGTAGACAGTCAGGTGGGCCGAACTTCACTCGGGCTTGGTTGTCTATTGATAGGTTACACTGATTATATCATTTAATGGTTGAACCTAACCAGAACTTTCAGCGAAGGCACTCCATGCCTGCTGAAGAGAAACATGGGGCAAAACTGAACACTAAGAATTGTTTGGGAAATAATTGGTTTTGAACATACTCTTAGATGCATATGGGTTGGCCAAGTTTCACTTGGGCCTGTATGTAGTCTATGTAGATCTTAGTGCCTGCTAAAGAATTAAGAATAATTCTTCGAATTGGGGTATAGAGGCTGCCAATTTGAACAAAATAGTGGGAGAATCTTTAGACTAAAGTCCAAGTCTTTAGACTGAATCAATTTATATACTACTAAACTTTAGTTTTTCCTTATGCAGAACATGGCCACTAATTTATCATTAAGGTCCCTATTGGATAGTGACAAGTTGAATGGTTTAAATTTCAATAGCTGGTTTAGAAAACTTAAGATCGTCCTTGAGCATGAGAGGATTCTATATATTCTGAATAATCCTGCACCAGAGGTTCCTAATGCAAACACCCAAAGTTCTGAGAGAGACACTTATCGGAAGTGGCTCAGTGATAGAACTAGCGTGCGTTGCATCATGCTAGCAGCAATGAACGATGAATTCGGTTGCCGGTTCGAGAATGCTCAGCCAAAAGAAATCATTCAAGCGTTGAATGAATCTTTCGGCACACCCGACAACGTTGAAAGGCACAAGACTAGTTTTGCTATTTTTAATGCTCGAATGAGGGATGGATCTCCTATCACTGATCATGTATTGTACATGATCGAGAAGATAGAACTCCTAAGCAAGCTCGACTTTCCCCTACATGAGCAGTTGGGAAAAGATGCAATCATGAATTCCTTGCCTCCATCCTTCCGACCTTTCCTTACTCATTTTCGAATGACAAACTCTGTAGTCAACTACCACGGTTTGTTAGGGTTGTTACATAACTTTGAGAAGGATAACCAGCTCTCTAAGGGTTTGGTTAATGTGATTGAAGGATGTAAGGTAGGGCATCAACCCTTTAGGAAAGGGAAGAAGAAAAGGAATAAGAAAAAGGTGCAACATGCTAGGACATCTATAAGGGATCAGATGCAAAAAAAAAAAGTTGATAAAAGTCAAGCTGAATGCTTTCATTGCAAGATGCAAGGGCATTGGAAGAGGAACTGTTCTCTTTACATTGCCATACTTGATCAAAACAGGTCAAAGAAGAAAAAGGGGCAAGATATTGCTCAACAAGGTATTTATATGATAACACCTTATAATTTTTCTGTATATGATAATCAGACCTGGGTATTGGATACCGAAAGTCCTTTTAACATTTGCAATTCATTGCAGGGACTACAGGTCACTAGAAGATTTGAGGACAATTAATGAAAGATTCCTTAATGTCGGCAATGGAAGATTAGTTCCAGTTATGGCATTAGGAGTTCTTGAAATAGTTTTCAATAGAAATATCATTGTACTAAATGATTGTCATTTTTTTCCAACGTTCTTGTTGAACATAATTTCTGTAGGCCTTCTAGCCAAAAGTCATTATGAAATTTCAATAAAAGATGTTACTTTGAATATCATTATGAATGGAATCACTGTAATAATTGGGCATTTATCTAATGGCATATATATATTATCACTGCTTATGAATGTAGTGTATAAATCAAGTAAGCGTCCTAGAATAACTGATGTCATAGATATTTATCTTTGGCACCATCGGCTGGGTCATATCAATAAGAATAGATTAAACAGGTTAACTCAGAAGAGCATCCTTCGAGTTGATGATTGTGAATCATTAACTACCTGTGAATCCTGTCTTCTTGGTAAAATAACCAAGTCATCTTTTACTGAAAAAGATGAAAGAGCCAAAGAGCTATTGGGTCTAGTACATACTGATGCATGTGGACCAATGAGCACTTGTACCAAAGGTGGATATTACTACTTCATTACTTTTACAGACGACCTTTCTAGGTTTGGCTATGTCTATCTTATGAGACATAAATTTGAGTCGTTTAAAATGTTCAAACTATATCATAAAGAAGTAGAAAAATAAATAAGAAAATGTATTAAGACCCTTCGATCAGATCGAGGAGGCGAATACCTTTCAAATGACTTTGTGACATATTTAAGGTAGAATGGATTCTCTCCCAATGGACTCCTTCTGGAATACCGCAGCATAACGGTGTATCGGAAAGAAAGAATCGAACTCTGTTAGACATGGTTCGGTCCATGATGGGTTTTGCAAGCTTGCCAATATCATTTTGGGGATATGCATTAGAATCAGCTTATCATATTCTCAATAAAGTTCCAAGTAAGTCTGTTTCTAAAACTCCACATGAGATGTGGTATGGACATAAACCAGTTATCACCTATCTGAGAGTCTGGGGGTGTCCGTCTTATGTGAAACGTGCAAAATCAGATAAACTTGAACCCAAATCTGATAAATATTTTTTTATCGGCTATCCGAAAGAAACCAAAGGATATTACTTCTACAATACTGAAGAACAAAAGTTGTTCATTAGTAATAGAACAATTTTTCTTGAAAAGGAGTTCCTTAGTGAAGGAACAAATAGCTCTAATGTTGAACTTGAGAAAGTTCATCAAGTAGAAGGAACAACACAAACCTTTGAACCCTTAGAATCTGAGTTGATTAGATCAAACTCAAAACCCATTTTAGATGCACCATTAAGGCGATCTGGTAGAGTTCCACATCAACTGGACAGATACTTAGGTTTCTTGGTCCAGAACGAAGATATTGTTGAACTCGATGAGAACAACGAGGATCCGATCACCTATATGGATGCTATGCAAAGGACTAACTCTAATAAATGGCTTGATGCCATGAAATTCAAACTTGATTCCATGAAGGACAATAATGTATGGACATTAGTTGACCCACCCGAAGGGATAAAATCCATAGGGTGTTGTGTGTTTTCAAGAGGAAAAGAGGCGCAGACGAAAAGGTAGAGACCTATAAAGCACGTTTGGTTGCCAAGGGGTATCGTCAACGTTATGGTATTGACTACGATGAAATGTTTTCTTCTATGGCAATGCTGAAATCCATTCGGATTATGCTAGCTATAGCAGCACACTTATATTATGAGATTTGGTAGATGAATGTTAAAACCACTTTTCTAAATGGTGATTTAGAAGAACAGGTATATATGATACAACCTGAAGGTTTTATATCTAAAGACGAGTCTAAAGTGTGCAGGCTACAGAAGTCTATTTATGGACTTAAGCAAGCATCTAGGAGTTGGAATATACGATTTGATAATGTGATCAAATCTTATGGATTTATTAAGAATAAAGAAGAACGTTGCATTTATAAATAGGCTAACGGTTCCGTTATTGTATTTCTTATATTATATGTAGATGATATTCTCTTAATCGAGAATGATATCCCTGCATTACAAGGAATAAAGACATGGTTATCATCATAATTCTTCATGAAAGATCTGGGAGAAGCATCATACATCCTAGGGATGAAGATCTATAGAGATAGATCTAAGAGGATGCTTGGTTTATCCCAATCTACGTACATTGATACCGTGCTAAAGAGGTTTAGCATGGAGAATTCCAAGAAAGGCTATCTTCCGATAGGCCATGTAATTCATCTTTTTAAGAAGGATTGTCTGACAACTCCCAATGAAAGAGAACGTATGAGTCGAATTCCATATGCTTCGGCAATGGGATCGATTATGTACACCATGACATGTACAAGACCAGATGTGGCATACTCACTAGGAGTAGTGAGTAGATATCAATCTGATCCAGGAGAAAAACACTGGCAAGTTGTTAAGACAATCCTTAAGTATTTGAGAAATACTAAGGACCAGTAGTTAGTCTATGGAGAGTCTGAATTGAAACTTATTGGATATACTGATTCCAGTTTCCAATCAGATCATGATGATAGCAAAAATGTGTCGGGTTTTGTGTTCATCCTAAATGATGGAGCTGTTTGCTGGAAAAGTTCTAAGCAACATACAGTGGCAGATTCAGTGTACAAGGCAGAGTACATCGCTGCATTAGATGCCGCGAAAGAAGCTGTGTGGCTGTGAAAGTTCTCTCTGAGCTTGGAGTGGTATCTTCCATAGATGGACCAGTCCTGTTATACAGTGACAACATTGGTGCCATAGCTCAAGCAAAGGAACCACGAGCACATCAGCGCACCAAGCACATACTGCATCGGTTTCATCTTATTCGAGAGATTGTAGAATGATGTGACATAAATCTTTAGAAGATTAATGGAAAGGAAAACCTAGGTGACCCATTTACTAAAGCTCTCAGCATCAAGGAGTTTGACGATTATAAGTTGAAGATGGGTATTAGATACTGTAATGAGTGGCTTTAGGCTAAGTGGGAGTTTGTTGGGAATTGTATTCTAAAGCAAATCATTTGATGATTGAGCTAATGTAAATAGCATATAAATTAATATATTAATAAAAGTTATTTGGCAGTTTATTCATTACAAAAACATCTTCTTAATACTCTTGATAGTAATGAAGCCCTTAAGATCTTCTTTCACGATAAAGGAGGATTATTCTTTGAAGGTCCTCAAAAGAGTTCGCGACCAAATGATATACTATGACAGGGCCATAGTACTATCAATTATAGGACGTTGTATATCATATTTATTGGTTGTCCTCTTAACCAAGGAGTGTAGAGACACTGGTATGACATACAGGTGAAAGTGTAGGAGTATATTTTACCGAATATGACTTATTTTGGATACTCTACTGTCAAGAGTTAATCCGAGAAGATATAGGTATAAATATCCTTCAGACCTGAAGATCACAACTAATGACTTGCAAGCAACTATGTACTTAGGTGCTGGACCACCTGAATTTCTAATCCAGCTACGAAAGGTTACTGGGTGCAGTCAAGTACTTATGGTAGTCAGTTGTAGATCAAGATGGAATTTGACCTATCCCAATAAAAAGAGAAATGCTTGTGTTTTAATTTAGCAAGACCTTGGCCAAGGCACTTCATGTGAAGGTCACATGATCACTAAAATTGAAATCACTATATGGATTTGTTGTTTAGAGTTGACAGGCTCTTAAGCCATCCTTAACATTTGTGGTCAAGAGGATGAATTATACGGTAACTGTTTCTTAGGGTTCTTGGAGTTTGCTCAGCAACTCTTCGACCTATCCAGATGTTGGGTTTCATTGCTAGATGGGCACATTGATTAGTATAGAAAGTTATTTCTATGCTACCGGCTTAGGTTCGAACTTAGAGAGTCACACGCACAAAAGTTTCTTAGGATGATCTATTTGCTGATCAATGATTGAGAATTGTACATGACTTAATTAATCAATTTGATTGATTGAATTATCTCAATTGGGTTAAGTACAAGTGAATAAGATTCAATTTAGTTTAAGTCTATTAGAAGGACTAATCAATTTTAAATATTGATTTGAAATTAGACTTGATTTGGATTTAAATAGATTCAGGACTAGCCAAATTTGATTTGGGCTAAGAATATGATCCATGTAGGTTCAATCCAATAAATTCAAATCAGCTTAAACCAAAACTCAGTGAAAATAGTTTTCTCGCATAAGGATCTCATGAGAGATTAAATTCTCATGCAAAATTTAATGTATAACATTAATCTTCTCCAAACAGTTCCGTTGGAATTCTAAAGTGTTAGAATTTATAGAGAATAAATGTGCCTCTTTGAATCAACCACGCGATGGAATTCTAAGTATGAGAATTTACATCTCTTTGGTTTTCACCGAACGTCGGAATTAACCAAATGTGTTTCTTTGGTTTTCACCGAACGTCAGAATTAACCAAAGGTTGCGTCTCTTTGATTTTCACCGAACGTCGAAATTAAACAAAAGGTTGCGTCTCTTTGGTTTTAACCGAACGACAGAATTCTAAGAGTTAGAATTGAGCCTATAAATTGGAGGACATTCCTCACCAGATAACAACAACGAGATGTTATAGATTGAAATTCTAAAGAGTTAGAACATAAAATCCTGGTACGATTCTGGTGTTAGCAAAAGTTTGGTGGATCTTGGAGGAAGAATTCAAGTGGGAGGTGTTGGCCCAGATGGCAACCCAAGAGGGGGGGGTGAATTGGATTCTTAAAAATTTAAGTCTTTTTAACTTTAGTTGATTAGTTAGCAAAATGTGCAAGTGAGAGGCTAACTTTAATCAATACACAAGCAAATAATAAAGAGAGATAGAGAGAGAGAAAATATAGCACGACAAACACAAGATAATTTTATAGTGGTTCGGTGCAACCAACACCTACGTCCACTCCAAGATTCACTTGGGTCCACACTATAATCTCTTCGATTACAGCCGAGTTGTTTTATAAGTTCACAACTCAAACTTGTTGTTTCTCGGGATCACAACGAACCCAGCCGGTTTTACACGGGCTCACCAGCACAAAACCCTACACGTTATTTTCACGGGCTCACAACTAACCCAACACAAGCACTCTGGCTTGCAACGAGGTATAATAACCTCCACTGATTCAATCCACTGATTGAATCAGCAACAACCAAAATAACAGAGTTTAAATATAGAAACGCTTCCCTTGAGCAAATATACAAATAAAGTATAAAAAGGGTTAGAAAAGCCTGATAAGATTGCAGATGGTTGTGGCTTTGGCTTTCTTCCTTCTCCTCTTTAACTCCTCTTGAAGTATTGAATCAGGCCTCAGCAAGATTCTTGACCGTTTGAAAACTTTGGAGTTGAGATAAAGCTTTTTCTCCTTTTGTTGAATGTTGAAAATCCTTCGATTTGATCTTTGAAAAGCTTTTGGATTTTCTTTTGACTCTTGTGGATTGATGATCTGGAGCAGACGAAACTTCCTCTTTGATTTCACTCCTTTTGAATCACTCTATTTTGAACTAGAAGATTTTTCCAATAAAGCTCTGTTTTTCCCTCTTTTTGGATAAGGCAGTAATCTCTCTTTTTCTTGTTTTTTTTGTTTTTTCTCTGATTTGAAATAGGCTCCTCTATTTATAGATTCTGCAAAGATATAGCCATTAGAAACATAGAAAAATAGCCGTTATTCAAAAATATTACCGTTAGAGCTGATGTGGCATCCAGAAAAAATCGCGTCCAGATTCCGTGGAGTTGGCTCGAGCACTGCGTGAGTCGGCTCGAACACTCGATTCCAGAAATACCTAACTTTCAAGGGTCGACTCGAGATATGCGGGAGTCGACTCGAGAAGTGCTCAAAAATGAGCCTCTCTGCCGTCTGAGTCGAGTCGGCTCGCACAGTCCATGAGTCGGCTCGCGAAGGTTCAGGGGTCGACTCTTGAAAACTCAAGTGTCGACTCAGGACAACATTGAAAAACATACATTTGGGGAGTCGACTCAGAAACCCTTGAGTCGGCTCGGGAGCGATACAAAAATCAAAAAATGTTCTGATAGACTTTAAAACTCGTCCCAAATAAATTTAAATATAAATGTGACTTGAATAGAATTGATTTGATCATCAATTCAAGACATTTTCCATTAAGTTATTGATTATCAAATGAGTAGTATAAGAATTCTTTTTGAAATCTCAAGTTTAATTCATGAAATCTCAAGTATAATCTCAAGTATAAAAATTCTTTTTTTGTTTTAATTGATTCAAGAACTCATTGAATGTAAACATTGATAGTTTATATTTTTATTTTTAAATAAACTCATGGTATTTGATAAATAATTCATTGTTTCTATTAATATATTCATGGCTTTTGGAAATCATCAAAATCAATAGAGTTGGGGCAATTATGTTTCAATAATTTCTCAACAGGAGGATTCAAGATCAGCAAAGTCATTTTTTCACGAGCTAGCACTCCCGAGAATACGATCATTTGGGGCTTCGCGTGGACGATACTAGAGGCCGGACGATTGAATGGCTGCAGAGCAATAATGATTTACCTACTATTCTTAAGGTAAGCGATTTGATCCCTAGATCTTAAGGCAGGCTTTAAGATAAGTAGTATGACTTGTCATCTTGAAGATCAAGATATGATCTTGATGTTTTTATTTATATGCATATTTTAGATCAAACGATCCAATATATAAGGTAAAGATATGATCTTGATGCATGTTAGATAGATTAATATGTAATCTTTAAGTTTCCGCATTAATAATTGTTATTAAATGTTAAAATATGCATGCCTCGGAGATAGTTTCTCCCTACAGTTATCGCCTCGGCTCAATGGCTACAAAAGTTTCCTTATGTTACTGTTACTCACCTCCCTAGGATTGCTTCCGATTACTGTCCCATTCTAATATCCACAGAGGTCGATTATCATCAGCGGAGACAGTTTAGATTCGAGCAGTTTTGGATTCATATTTCGCAGCCCGGTCTATCATCTTCCAGCTTTGGCATCTTCCTGTCAGGGGTAATACTATTTATCGATTATCTTATCGTCTTTTGTTGGTAAGACATAGGCTGTCCAAATGGAATATAATGGAGGTAGGGGATCTAGTTAGGCAAGTGGAACAGGTCGAAGCTGATATCAGTTCCCTGCAGACTAAGGATCGAGGACTAGGATGGATATCTAATAGACTCTGACATTTCTTCTCTTTGCGCCAAGCTTGCTCTCTTTACCACTCTTTTATCATACAGCAGGAAACCTATTGGAGGCAGAGGTCCAGAATTCAGTGGATTCGAGAAGGGGATCATAATACCAGATTCTTTCACCAGGCCACTCTGAAGTGACGTGTAGCAAACAGGATTCGAAGGTTAGTTGATGAGGTCGGGCACTATCACGAGAACATTCTCTCTATTCGGGACCAACTTCTTCATTTCTTTCAGTCCAGATGGTCCGAGACCTCTGGCGATGGCACTTCGGTCTTCCAGGTTCCTGACTCTAGGAAGGTTTCTTCCTGGAGAATGAAATGCTTGTCAGGTCAATCACTGCGGAGGAGATTCGCTTGGCTCTTTGGGAGCTCGGGCCGGATAAGGCCCTAGGGCCTGATGGGTTTTTGCCTTTCTTCTTCTGTCATTACTGAGATATTGTTGGTCAGGAGGTGGTTCAGGCTATTCATATTAACTTCCAAGCTAAACCATTCATGTTGACTGGAATTGGACTCTTATTCTCTTGTGCCCAAGCGTCCTGATGCCTCCTCCTCAGCATTTTTGGCCATCAGTCTGTGCACTACTTTCTATAAGGTCTGTGCACGGCTTTTAGCTGGCCATCTTCGACTGGTGATCCCCGTCTTATTTCAGTAGAACAGGGCGTGTTTATTAGAAGGCGTTCTATTTCAGATAATATTCTCATTGCCAAGAATTTATGCATGATCTCCAGAGAGCCCCGGACCAGAGAAGTGCCTATGGCTGTTAACTTGATATGGAGAGAGCCTATGACAGACTTATTGGGTCTTCCTACACCATTCTCTTCAGGAGTTTGGGTTTGATGGTCTATTTATTGAGTGGATTATGGCATGCATTCAGAGCCTTCTTTCTCGCTGATATTAATGGGAGCCGACCGAGTTTTTTCACTCTTCTGTAGGGATCCGTCAGGGATGCCCTTTATCCCCTTGTTGTTTATTCTAGCGGCTGATGATCTGTCTAGGCTTTCATCAGGCTCAGGCGGACCAAAGTATAGCCCCTTTTATGCTAGTCCTAGGGCCCTTGGTGTCCCATCTTCTGTTTGCGGATGACTGCATTCTTTTGGGCCAGGCTTCTATTGTTAATGCATCTTCCTTTGCATCTATTATCCAGCGCTATTGTCAGGCTTCGGGTCAGAAGGTCAATTTTTTCAAGTCTTCTATCTGCTTCAGCTCGAAGACCACCAGATCTACCAGGAAAGCCATATTCCATTTGTTGGGTATCTCTACTCAAACTAATCGATTATTGTACCTGGGGGTCCCCATGACCGGTAGACGACCCTGCTGTGCTGACTATTCTGATCTCAAGAGGCGAGTCTGTCAGCGTATTGAGGGTTGGCAGTTCATGGGCTTATCTATGATGGCTAGGGTCACTATTATTCGTTCGGTTCTCTCCTTTCTTCCCTGTATCTTCTTTCTAATGCTGCCATCCTGATTACTTGTCTAAGGAGGATGAGAGATGCTTCAGGGACTTCCTATGGGCCTCTATGCAAGATGGACATGGTATTCACCTTTTGTCTTGGGACAGGGTTTGTATGTCGATCCAAGATGTTGGTCTTGGGATCTAGTCTCTGACTGTCAGAAGAGAGGCTCTTTTGGCCAGGCATGCCTCACGATTTCTTCTGGAGCCGCAGTGACTATGGAGCTCTTATATGCGATCGAGATATGGTGAATGGACTTCCTCGTTGCACATTCAGCCGTCCCATGGGTATTCCTTCTTTTGGAAGGTGGTGTTCGATACGGTAGCTCCATCCTGAATAATATCTCGTGGATGATTGGAGATGGTTCTTCGATTGATGTTATTCAAGACACCTGGATTTCTAATATCATTCTCTCTCGATGGCCCTCTTTCTTTAGTATTGATATCCCTAACATATTGAGAGTTAAGGATTTGATTTCTCTTGATCCCCCCCTGGCATACCCCCACGGTGACCCATCTCTTTGGGGAGGAGCTTTCTCATCGGATTCTTTCTATTCCGCTCATCCCTGGTCTCTCGACTGATTTCAGGCTATGGCGAAGATCTTGTCTTTCTAGGGCCCCCACTAAGGACCTTATGAAGATTTTTAGGCCACAGTCTCAGTGCACGTTGGATGCCGCATGGATCTGGAAGCTTTCCATCCTTCCTAGGGTTCAGCTCTTTTTATGAAAGCTTTTGTGGAACTGCCTTCCTACCTATGCCCTGCTTTCGAGAAAGGGTTGGCCCATCCAGCCGATCTATCCATTGTGCAGTCTGGAGGAGAAATCTACTAATCATGCCATCTTCATCTGACCCAGAGCGAGGCGGATCTGGCAGTTGATGGGTTATTTCTGCAGATTGGACCATATGGGCTCTCCGTGCTCCCCTTTCTTAGATGATCTTCATAGGGTCACTCAGCAGAAGAGTGCTCTTTGGGCTGCCACGACTTATCAAATTTGATTGTCGAGGAACTTGCTTATCTTCACTGATGATATTATATCTTCCCATAGGATTGTGTGGAAAATCATATCCCTGACGATGGATTGTGCCCATGTTTCTCATGCTGTTGATTCTGACTCTTCTGGCCTCTGGGGATCCCCTGTTGCTTCGACAGCGAACCGGCATACAGTTTTCATATCTTGGGAGCCTCCCCTTCAGGGTTTATCAAAATCAACTTCGATGGGAGTGTTCGAGGAAGATTAGCAGGTTATGCCTTTATCATTCGAGGGCTGTATGGTGACCTGCTGGCAGCGGAAGGATTTGGCATTCTTGACTCCTCTGTCCTTATGACTGAGCTTTATGCTGCGTGGGCTGGCATCTCCTATGCCTTTCGGATTCTTCATGCTCATAACCTCATTATTAAGGGTGATTCTATGATTGTCATCCATTGGCTACGAAAGGATAATTGCTCCCAAGTCCCCATAAATCCGCTTCTAGATGACATATGGTCAATCCTGCGTGAGGTTCACAGAGCTCAGATCCGTTATATTTATTGTGAAGCCAATTCGGCGGCCGACTGGGTGACTGCATCAGTGGCTCATTATGCTGGTTCTTGGATTTGGAGGTAGGGTGACCCCTGTCCTTTTGTTCTGCAGCAAATTTTGTATTCTGATCTATCTGGGTTGACTCGTACTCGCTTAGTATGATCACACACTTGTACCCAAAAAAAATTCCATTAGTATAGCTTATGGACAAAGCCATTGGCATAGAATAATAACTTAATTTTTTATTTATATTTTTAGCGATCAAAACCGTTAGTATAGGTACTACGGTTAAAGATCAATTTTCATCAATTAGTATTTTTTTAATAAATAATAATACATATGAGATTTTAAAATACAACTATCCTAATCAATGATCAAAATATATTTTTCCTTCAATTTACAATATAAACAAAAAATATATAAAGAAAATATTTTTATTAATCTACAGTAGGTACTGTGACATCCAAAGCATAAACATAGTTTAGTCAAGTAAATTAAAAGATAATAATCCATTATATCTTAACAAAAATACAAATAAATTACAAGCAAATTATAAGATATCTTCAATCCTTGTCTCAACTTTTTTCTTGCAAATATTAAGGCCTAACGGTAACATGATTACCCTTGCTCTCATATTATACTTGCATACAAATTAATTAAGTATAATTAATATATCATATGTTAATATTAATTTAGATATAAATTAAAAATGAAGAGGAAAAATAATTACCTCAAATTTCATCATCATATCAATATGATTCAAATATGATGATTGTTGGAAAAAGTTTGAATAAAAAAAAAGGGGAACACTCGCGAACGTTGCGAGGGTTAACGTTCATCAACGTCCAGAAATGACCCAAACAATTCATTTTGTAAGCGTTATTATTTGGAGCTAACGGCTATCAGGCTTTTAAGACCATTATGGGCTAAGCCATTGGAGCTTTTATGGGCTAAGCCTATAAATAGGCTATAGGATGAGGAATGAATCAATCAAAAAATTCTTTATCTTTTATTATATCATTTTTGTTATTAGATATTTTCTTAGGCATCTAAAGGAATCATTGGGTTGCACCTCTACGCGATCGTGCTCATTGTAGAAGGATCAGATTGAGCTGGGTCATTGTACCTTGAGGACAGATAGGAGGATCGGATCGAGCTGGGTCGTTGTACCTTGAGGACAGATCGCCAACAACACGAAGGAGTAAAAATCTGATCTGGTCCTAGCTTGATTCATATCTTCTTTTGTTTTTTACTTTATTTATGCATTTAAATTTTATATTATATTTCTAGCAATTTCTAGGAAAGGAATTTTTTGCAAAAATCAAAACTATTTTCTAACAGCTAAGGATCATATTTTTCTTTTTACTAGAAGTTGCTAGGACTTTCATTATAAGTTATTTAAAAAAATCTCTATTTTTGAATCAGTGCAGAAAGCTTTTAAATTTTCTTTAAAAAAAGAGAAATCTTTAATTTGAAATTTAATATACCATAAACTTACTTACCAAAGGCATAAAAATTATTTGAATGTTTATCAGAGGTATAAACAAAATCAGTCAATCATGACAAGTGTGTTCCTTCTCTAATACACCTTGTTTGATATTTTCTTCAAGGTAATCTTAAATTTCGCTAAGCTGAAATTCTCCTTCATTCTGTTTATTTATTTCAATTACACTAGTTGGTAATAGATATGGATCTTTAAATTTGTAGCTTGTGTTCATTCTTATAAAACTATGCATATTGTGTGCATATAAAACCAAAAGTAGTATGCCCTTAGTCTAAGTGAGAAAATATTTTATAGTTTATGTTAGCTATGATACCAGTAAGGAAAATCTATTATGGTCAGGGTATTTCATGTCATTAAAATCTTTATAATTTTTTTTCTGATGGAATGAACTATATTTTTCTTCTATCATTGGTATGCTTATATTTTACTTAATTAATATAGGCTCTCACAATACACCTATCTTAAATACAAGTGATAGAGGTGATTAACCATATCTTGTGATAAAGTTTTTATTCCATAACTAGGGTGAGTGATGGAAAAATAATCCTTCAAGGCTAATTCACTTAAATTCACATCATTCTTTGGTTCTAAGGTTTCAAATTTCAATATTGGGCTCGTATTAGTTTTTGACTGGAATGACATGATGCTTGTCTAGGAGGCATCCTAGTAAAGTAATCCTGCTATATGAAACTGATTATACCGTCCCATCCTAATGTTTTAAAATAAAAAAAACTTGGTTCATATTTGAGTGGCTTTGTCATGTGAAGAGGATCTTTAACACTATGAGCCAACATGTGAGCAGCAAATTAAGCCACCATACTACATCGAGTTGATGAAATGCAATTCTGCAATTTTACATACAGAGAACTAGGAAAAGACTAGATTGAGCTTTCATATAAAGCTACTTCATTTAATGATGACTGTAAGCAGTTTTTTACATAAAGAATTGATAAGCATCTCTTAGATTTCTGCTTTCATGTGATTATTATATGCTTGCAGCTTCAAAGAAAAAAGGAAAAAAAATTCTAATATATATATATATATATATATATATATATATATATATATATATGCAAAACCTGTTGTGAACTAGTAATAATCCAATTAGTTGCCTTGAAGTTAACTTTTGAAGGATCTTCACCTTGGATGGTTGATCATGAGAAGGTATTTAAAGGTTATATATATATTTCATGTGTGTACACACATGCTTGTACTTGTGTATATGATATATGCGTGCTTGTAAGTAGATGTATTTTCACATCATTTCATTATTTTACTTTCAAGTGCAGCTATTAGTATATAACTGCATTTTTATATAAATGCAAAAGTCTTCTTATTCCAGATAAGTGTTTTCTGTTTAGTGGCCATTGAGAGATTACATGTTTTATCTTATTTCAGTTTAGAAGTTGTGATCTCCTTTAGTTATATTTTTTCTGATTGGCTTTATCTTGAATATCAAGCATTGCCAAGCCATATACGGCTTCGTCATAAGACTATAAAGCGAAAAAAATGATGTTATTTCCTTGAAATTTATCAAATCCAAGAAGAATTTGGCAAATCAATTAACCAAGAGATTATTTAGGAGTGGAGTCCTAGATTCATCGAGGGGAATGGGGCTTAAGCCCATTAGTATATAACTGCATTTTTATATAAATGCAAAAGTCTTCTTATTCCAGATAAGTGTTTTCTGTTTAGTGGCCATTGAGAGATTACACCATGTTTTATCTTGTTTCAGTTTAGAAGTTGTGATCTCCTTTAGTTATATTTTTTCTGATTGGCTTTATCTTGAATATCAAGCATTGCCAAGCCATATACGGCTTCGTCATAAGACTATAAAGCGAAAAAAATGATGTTATTTCCTTGAAATTTATCAAATCCAAGAAGAATTTGGCAAATCAATTAACCAAGAGATTATTTAGGAGTGGAGTCCTAGATTCATCGAGGGGAATGGGGCTTAAGCCCATTATTTGGTCACCAGCAGTGGATACCTAACCTCCGTGATTGGAGATCCCATGAATGAGGTTCAATATGGTAGAAACGAAGTTGATTGAATGATCGTGTTAGAGCACAATTTTTGAAAAAAAAAATTCTCATCTCATCCCTATGATGAGTGCTCTTATAAAGTGACAAAGTAAATTTATGTAAGGTTAAATTATTTTCTTAATGGATCCAAGGTAGGTTATCTATAGGGTATTAGTCACAAATACCCTTGGAGGATTTATCTATATGAGAATCGTCATATTAGGCCATGACTAAAGGTTTGGGCTAACATTAAAGAATTATCATGAAAAATCAAGGTACTAATTACTACAAGAAAAAATAAATTTAGTGACAAAAAAATCCATTGCTAAAAGTATAAATTCCATCGCTAAACTTATATAGCGACGGAATTGCGACGGATAAAATCCATCTCAGAAATGCTTCTCGCAAATATTTAGCGATGGAATTCAAATCCGTCACTAATCTTAGCGATCGGATTAGCGACGGAATAATTTTCATTGCTAATTAGCGATGGAATAATTTTCATCACTAATTAGCGATGGATTTTTTCCTCATTGCTAATTAGCGAGGGATATAATTCCATCGCTAATTAGCAATGGATTAGCGACGAACTTGTCATCTATTGCTAAGTAGCGAGGGATATAATGCCATCGCTAATTAGCCATGGATTAGCGATGAATTTTTCATCCGTCGCTAATTATCACTAATCTTTTAATAATATTGTTTTTAATTTATTTTATTTTTATAATTTTAAATTTTAATTTAATCAAATACAAATATTTTTAAAAAGAAGTCATAAAATATATATTAAAATATCTTACAAACAAATTTTTATAATAAACTTCAAAACATGATAAATATCCAATAAAATTTAGTAATCCAAATATAGTTCTACATGCTATCAGAATGAGGTGGATCTCTCTGTGGAACTGGAGCAAATTATGGTCAGAACGAGTCACTCTGCTATCAGTTATCGCATCTCGAGTCAAAATTCTTTATGCATTTCTTCTTGCATCTGTTGCCTCTATGACTCCAACATAATCTAAACCTCCTGCTGCATTTCTTATTTAATAGTAGCACGCAACTGCTCTACACTAATATCCCGTGATGTGGCAGTGGAATGAAAGGAGGAGGTACCAATGTAGAAATATGATGCCTTGGTGCCCATCCCGTATACGCGCTATTCTACTGCCTCAAATCTGACTCACATGACTCAATGGATCCCTTCACTGGCTAAGAAGCGGTCTCTCTAAGGGCCTGCACTCGATCCTGCAATACAAATCGTGACACGAAAAAATATAAATTACATGAGATTAATCGAAAAAGCAAACAAACAAATTTTTAAATATGAAGAACTATTGAGTTTGGTAAATACTTACTGCGACAGCCTTAGACCGCTGATCCACATACTCAATTCCTGAGACAGTTTTTCTAGTGTGTGTAGCCTCAAAAAGTTCTATAGGATTTGGTTCACGTCCTAACTCTTTTGCCTGATCATAGAAAAAAAAAAGAAAATATATTAACTATAATATTATAAGCATATAATACATATGTAAATAAAAACAAAGACATTAACATACTCCACCATTGATATAGAACCCTCTGTATGTCGTGAGGGATCTGAACCTGAGCCGCCCGTCTCACTAAGTCTGTTCTTTAAGGTAATAGTAGATCGCTGCTTGAACTCAAGAGTGGACCATTCTTTCTGCCAACTATCCCAAACATGTTTTGGAATTCGTGATGGTTTACTATGCTCTCCACTTGCTCAAAGTGTCACTATAACGTGTAGCGGCCTATTGTAACCATATGTGCTTGATTATACTCTCAAGCTCTGGATCCCAAGTAAATTCCTTCTGAAATAGAAACAAATAAAAAATAACATATAAGACTTTTATTTGACTGGAAACATCCATATAAGATTAATATTTATATCAAACTAAAATTTCGACAGAGTTTCGCCTATAACATAAGTAACGTGACCTGGAGTACAAGACCTATAATAATCAATCTAGCATAAGACATATTACATATTTAATATCAAATTAAAATTTTGGCAGAATTTCATATATAACATCATTAACATGACCTCAAGTATGAGACATCTATTAACCAATCAATCACAAGAGAGATTAAATATTTAAGATCAAACTAAAATTATAAGTAACCTGACCTCATCTATGAGGTCTCAAACAACCAATCAACCATAAGAAATACATTTTTAACAAAGTCATCTGCACCTCATCACATTTTTAACTTAATTATTGGGATTTAACCTGAAACTCAAGCCAATAGAAGTCCTTCACGTCATCAGGCACAATCTTCCATGCATGTCCTTTGTCACTCAAATGGAGCAAAAAACTACGGGTGATGGCCACAGAAGCCGCATGAGACTAAAGAAAACTTCTACTATGCATAAAACACAAATAAACCACACTAATTCAAGTTAACCCCAACTACTTGTTCCCCATGTAAAGTCCAATAACAATAATCTGATACAAAACCATTTCTATACAAATGCAACTTAACTATATTCACTTCATGAAACATGCGATTCTGACACTTGTGATGGTTACATGGACACCTTATCCTATCATTGTCCATTATTTTTGGATGATTGCATGTAAATTCTATGAATTATCTTATACCAGTCATGACTTCTATATTCAAAAGGCCATCTTTCAACTGTTTATACATTCACTGACGATCCGGTCTCATTTTTTATATATAATTCTAACTGAAATAGTGAACATATATAGATTAGTATTTTAAACTGAGTTTTCCTAAATATGATTACATATATAACGACTAATTGGAATGGTGGCACAACTTGTCTCAGATCCAAATTTCCAACAAATAAATAAAGAAATAAAAAACAACCGAATGGCTTATGAAATCAACAATCAAATCCACCATCTAACCTATTTAAACAAAATCTTAACAAAATAGAACAATAAAATAAAATAACAATAAAAGAAAGTAAAGAAAAGGAATCAACAGTAAATAAGATCCAGAAAAGGGAAAAAAATCATACCAAGGGCTTCGAAAGATAAAATAGCTGGCGTGCTATCTCTAACTGGAGGTTATTTAAAGATACCTACAATTGGATTTAAGGCAAGGTTAGGGGTCTTGATAGCCACTAATCGTCTCAATCTAAGGCCATGATGACATTTAAGGTTAGAATCAATATAATTGGATGACTAAAATGTTAGAGTCAATTAGCTCATGACCTAGAAAATATACAATCAGATTGTAAAGAATACAGAATAATATTCCATGATCATTCAAAGATTGATCAAATTATGAGCCATTTGCATCGAAGTTATATATATCAAACAACTATTCAAAAGGGGAAGAAAAAAAGATATCAACTGTTACTTGGATCAGTAACTATTACTTGGATTAGTAAGATGATCTAAAACCCTAGACACTTACACTTGATTTTATATGATGATCTAAATTCTTGATCCAGTTAGATCATGAACTTAAAACCAAACATACAAATAAATAACTTGAACGAAGAGGAAAAAAAAAACAAAATCCAACTATTTCCACAGGAACTATCAAAAATCCAGGACAGATGCACAGGCCAAAGAACGTATAACCAAGACAAAGGCTAATACCAGAATTATTAAATTATCCAAACCCTAGATCCCAAGCACACCATGACCGTACTAATTCTATTAGACATCGAAACCCTAGATTCAACTCAAGAAACCAAAAACAAATAATTGACTCATAGGCAACTATCCTTTCCCTAAAGATCAATCAAAACTATAATCCAATAGCATGAAATAGATCTAGATGCACCCTTAAAACACCCTAATTGAACAATTGAAACCATAGATCGGATACAATATCATATAAATTAGAAAAAAAATATACGCAAAGGGATGAGAATACCTTGAGAGAGCTGGGGTGGGAGATGGAAGAGAGATAGGGGAGCACTCCCAGAAGAACAGGGTGGAGGTCATCCATGGATTTAAGGTCAGTCATCCATTTTTTTTTCTAACCAACAGTCGTTGCCGGATCTGATTTCTATGAGATGCCCAGTTGATAATCTTGGCCTGAACACCCTTAAATCCAATGAAACCTTCTTGAAATAGAGGTAAAACAGGGCTAAAATCCGGTCTGCCAGATTTGAGGAGCAAAATGACAAATCTCAACTAATTACCAGAGTTAAAACCTTCTTGAAGTAGAGCATGGCATAATCCCTTTTTAAATGATTGAAACTTGGCAAACATGAACAACCAGTCGGTGAGATTATGTACCGCAAGGTTTGAAATAAGGAGGAGATGAGAATGGAAGTTTACTGACGATGAATTGGTGATCGAACCGGACGAAGAAGGCTCAACTCTTCTACTAGGGTTGAGGATGGAGATGAGCAGCCGATTCGACCTATTCATCGAGCTTTGGAGAGGAGTAGCTGATTTGATCTATTCGGGTGGTTTGAGGGGAAAAAAGCAAATATCTGGCGCAACAATAAAGAAGCTTAGTGATGAAAAAAGCAGTTTGAGGGGAAAAAGCAAACCCCATGCGCGATAATAAAGAAGCTTAGCGATGGAACTTTTTCCATCGCTAAACCTGCCATAAAAAAAGAAGCTTAGCACGGAACTTTTTCCATCACTAAACACGATAAAAAAAAGAAGCTTAGCGACGGAAATTTTTTTATTGCTAAACCTCATGTACGAAAAAAAAAAAGCTTAGAAACTCATGCACGAAAAAAAAGAGAAGAAGCTTAGCGACGAAAATTTTCCATCGCTAAACCCCATGCACGAAAAAAAGATTAGTGATGGATATTTCTAAACCCCAAGCATGGAAAAAAAGCTAAAACCTGGATAAAAAGAATCGAACTTAGTGGTTGAAATTTTCCATCGCTAAAATTAGGATAAAAAAATTTAAACTTAGCAATGGAAATGTCCCATCACTAAAACTAAGGTAAAAATAAAATAAAATTTAGTGATGAAAATTTTGCATCACTAACATTAGCGATGGACAATTTTTGTCGCTAAAATCAGGATTAAAAAAATTAAAAAAAATTAAACGTAGCGACGGAAATATTCTATCGCTAAAAATCAGAGTAAAAAAATTAACATAGTGACAGAATATATTTTTGTCATTAAAATCAGGGTAAAAAATTTAAACTTAGCGACGAAAATTTTTCATCGCTAAAACTAAGGTAAAAAAAATAAAACGTAGTGACAAAAATGTTTCATCACTAATCTGTCACTAACGTTAGTGATACTTAGTGACGGACATTTTCCGTCGCTAATCCGTCGCTAAAGTAGTGACGAAAATTTTCTCTTCCTAATTTGACGCTAAATATTTTTGTTAGCGATAGAAACATATCCGTCGCTAAAATAATATAGTTCTATTACTTTCACTTGCTAATCCGTCGCTAATCCGAAGCTATTTGCTACGAATGTAGATCCGTCGCTAATTTTCGTCGCTATTCCGTTCTTTTCTGGTAGTATAAGCACAACGCCTGACTGTTTAAACCCAATTGATCCATACTGTGTGTGATTAGTAGAAGTCTGAGTCAAGGATCTAGTTGAAGGTTTAATCCACTATGGTTCTTTCGTATGTATACAATCAATACTAAGTGAGGTTCAAGTTCAACGAACACCTTACCCATTGCACAGTATAAATGCTCAAAAAATTTTGTTATATTTATTTATTATTTATTTAAAACTTTTATGGGGGATTGTTGGAAAAAGTTTGAATAAAAAAAAAAGAAACGCTAGCGACGTTCACTGAATGTTGCGAGGGCTAATGTTCATCAACGTCCAGAAATGGCCCAAACAATTCATTTTGTAAACCGTTTCTGACGTTATTTGGGGCTAACGGCTATTAGGCCTTTAAAGTCATTATGGGTTAAGCCGTTGGAGCTTTTATGGACTAAGCCTATAAATAGGCTCTAAATTCAAATTGAAGAATAAATCAATCAAAGAATTCTTTATCTTTTATCTTTTATTATATTATTTTTATTGTTACTGGGCATTTTAAGGAATCATGGGTTGCACCTCTATGCAATCGTGCTCATGGTAGGAGGATCGGATCAAGCCGAATCATTGTACCTTGGGAACGGATTGCCAATAACTTGAGCAAAAATCTGATCCTTAAGACAGTGTCTAACATGCCTCGGTCCTAGCTTGATTCATATCTTCTTTTATTTTTTACTTTATTTATATATTTAAATTTATATATTATATTTCTAGCAATTTACAGGAAGGAATTTTTTGTAAAAATCAAAACTATTTTCTAACAGATTGAGCATGCACTTGTGGAGGGTTACCTGGAGCCTATATAATAGAAAATAATTTAAAAGCTAATACATCAGATACATTTAATATATACTTGTCTTGTGATATATGGATGACATAAAATAGCATACATCTAGTAAGAATATAATTAGGAAACCCATGAATCTTACCTAAAACTATAATTATACAAGAGTTTGTCATCTTTTGCTTAAGAGTAACATTTGAAGCATTAACTAGTAGTTTATATGCAACATTCATCCAGGAGAAGTCCAATATAAAAAATATAAAAAATAAATCATTAAAAAAATAGATATCTAAATTTATGAAAAGGAAAAGTATTGATAATTATCATTGGGATGTGAGTAGTAATATGATGACTATATTCGGTTCAATGTTATTATCATAGCAAATAAATATTCATTAAAGTGAGTAGTTTCAAATTGCAGCTTGAGGTGCCGTTGGAAGTCCCTTTTTTTTAAAAAAATAGTACCAACCATATCAATGAAGGAAGTATTCAAGAGGAAAAAGACTTTGTGCATCAAGCGCAGTATAGGATGCATGCATCGTGCATGGTGATTAACCGTGCATGCATGTAGTTGCGCATGCGCCAAGGGCAATCTTATTCTTTCCGCACTCACGCATGTTCGACCACCCGCTCAGACAGTCAACACGATGCGTATGGTGCAGAAAGAGTTTTACTATCTGAGAGAGTCCTTGGACTACCATATTATGTGCGCAAGAAGTTTCTCAAGATCTGCAGCAATAGCACATATGTCATTTAGTTACTTCAATATCTAAAGCTAATGATAAATCCATTCATCTCACGGTTGTGAGTGAAATATGTTTCAGCTACAATAACATAAGAATCCAGCATGTTGCTCAAAAAAATATGTTCGCTTTCTGCCAAACAAGCAATCATACTACTAACATAGTGTAATATCTCAAAATAATTTTATATTGGATATAATGAAAAAAAAAAGCTTATAACTTAAGTTTACTGTTGTCGATTAATTTTTACTCAAATTTTTAGACTATATAGTTTCGATTCGCTAATGAGTTAATTGGATCAGTAGGTAAACTTGAAATGTTGCACATAAATAATATAATTAACGTATTTACCTGCAATCAAATCTTTGAGACTTGGACAAAGCAATTGATAGAAGGCATGAAATAGTGTAAAACATAAAAGAAAAGGCTTGCCAGCTATCTCAACAATGAAAGCTAAAGTTTTGGATTCTTGAGAACTTGAAAACATAGCCAGAAATCTCATATTAAATTGTTATGGTTGATATGACTGAACAATTTTCATTTTGGTATGGGTATTAATATCCAGAAGAGAAAGTGAAAATTGTTTCTAAGAATCTGCAGGCTAGTTAAAGTCTGCAAAAGTTCACAGTACATTGGTAAAGACAAAAATTCTAGGCCTTCATTCTGGCTCGGCTCACCATGTGGAGGATTGAAGAACCAAAGGAACAAGCCCAAGCTGCATGGTATTAAATCTTAAATACAAAGGAAACATGCAGGAGCGTGTGCACTGTATGTGCAGCCATACATGTGGTACATATACGAATAAAATTATTCTTAGCTATGTGCACTGCATGCGCATACGATCAATCATCGCGCATGATATGTGCAATCTGCATCGCATACAATGCATAAAACATTTCAAATATAAACGGCATAAAGGCAAGTAAATCTAGCTAGCAAGCGGATCCGAACATAACATGAGGTTTAGGGGAAAGGGTGAGTTATTATAGCGAGGAAAAGCAAAAGGGCAAGGCATCCAGTAAATTTAAACCCTACTTACTTCACAAAAAAAAAAAAAAAAAAAGACAAAGAACTTCTAAAGCATTACAAGGTAACTCTGATATCTAAAAATTTTAACACTAAACATTATATTGAATACCATAATTTGAATATCATAATTGCCAAAGGAACAGATCTGGTAGCTAATTGTTACTCTAAGTGAGAAAGAACCACATCCAGCAAATTCATCGTGAAGAATGGTCCAAATAGCACAAATCCAAAGAATTAGGCTGATAAGCCAAAAAAAAAAAAAAAATGATGCCTGCATATGAGCAGACAATCTGCCTCTGTTGCACACTAATCCCAACACTAAAAATCCTCAAATTCACCCAAATCTAAACAAGATAACCATCTTAAAGAGAACAATCATGGTATCAGACAATGAAAGACAGAGTCTTTCTATGAAATTTATCAAAATCTAAACAACAATGATCAAAATCAGAGCCAACTAAACCAAAACTGGAAACAGGAACTGTTTGATCTCACTTCATATGACTTAACAGAAGCTCTCTGTTGTTGGTTCTGGCCTTGTTGGACACGAGAGTGGGAGAAGAGGAGCTGCCTACTTATAGACAGGTGGTAGCCAAACGATGCGCTTTGGATTGTAGTCCCCTAGTGAGATCTAGATCTGACCGCCTATGGTTCAAACGGCTATCACAATCATATTGGATCCATTGTGCATGAATGATAAAATATAAATATTATGATTAAGAAGGATATCCATCCATGCAACACGAAAGTATATGCATTTGTTTGATGGTCTACATTTTCTGTCCAATATTGATGACTTATGATAAGTCTCAACCTTACGATGGCTGATGAGTTTACTCATGAAGTTGAATAAAATAAAGAAAAAAGTTTGAGAAAATTTGGATCACATCAATCCTATTAGTTTTGTGATCAGAGACCTATAAGAAAGACTCTTTTCCTCATCGATATAAAATTGATATCACGTGTAGTTGTCCTCTGATATTTTATTTATAAATAACAATAAATTCATCTAAGAAACTAACAATCCCAACTTGAATAAGTTACCCAAGGATAGAAAAGGTAAAGTGTCCAAATTAATTTTTCATAAATTATCAAGTATATTATAAACATGCAGATTAGATGCTTCATCTAGTTTTCATTAATTGGCAAAAGATAATTCATACTTATACTAATTGTTTTTTCTTTTTGATTTTGAGGTTCTTTGAGTAATTTTCTCAGCTATCTTGTTATGTCTTAATGAATCATCATTATGGTTATTCTTGATTTATAAATTTGCATAGTTCTTACTAGTAAAGATGATAAATGATATTAATTAACAAATTTATGGTTATAATTGTTAATTTAAAATTGTTCATAGAATTTTTGTTGGAAGCAGTACAAAATGTATATTGACAGGCTTGGTGGTGATAAAAGTCAAGTGGGTTCTCTCTCAAACAATGAAGTTTTTGCAATAATTATGGAGTTAGTAGTAAAATTAAGATAACCAATATAAGAAGTTAAAAAAATAATATTTGAGTTCTATGGAGGCTTGTGTACAAAAGTAATTATGATGTTCGTTCAAAATATTGTTAGCAATTTTTTTATTAATTGTAATGTGTTTAGGAATTGTTTAGAGTTCGCTAAATGAAACTTCAAATAACTTAAGTTATAAGTATAGACTAGTCCACTTGTTTAAATGCACTAAATTACACAGTAAATTGAATTACTTATTAAATTGTATTTTAGAACTATCTTGCAGTAGGTTGACTTTTACTTACAATTGTTACTAAATGAGTTAGAGGTATATTAACTTAAAAGGAATTGGGATAATTACGTTTTATTTTACCCGTTCGTAGTTTAAAAAGTATCACTTAGCTCATCTTAGGTCAATTTCCATCCATACTGTTTAGTGATGATTAAAAAAAGGGGGCAAAGATGAAAGACCAATGAAAAGACCAGATAAGATGATTGAGGATCAATTTTTAGTAGATTATCATGTCCTTAATATCTTTCATTCTAATTTCTTAAATAAAGATATCAATCTATTAATTAATAACCTCACTTTTCATATTAGATTATGAATACCGAAAAGCTAGAGGAGAAGATACATTTCCAACCAATCGATGAGCATATATCTACAATAAAGAATAATGATCTCATTCAATCTTCTTTGATTTAAAATAAGAACCTTGATAAAAAAAACCCTAGAAATATAATGAAAATATAGCATCTCAAATTAAAGAACATTTTTTTTTAAGTGCGCACCCAACATGAAAATGGATCCTATAAGAGACAAGAATCTGTTGATTTTTCAAAGAAAATTTGACTAAAATTGATTCTTCAATATTTTCTCTATCCTCTTTTGCTGAATTTGTTCATGTTCATCTATTTCCTAAATTATTGCAAGCATAATACCTATCTAAACTTTTAGGTGGATAATAACAACAAACATCCACGAACAAAAACTAACCTCAGGTATGTTAGGTGATGCGTTTTAAACTATGGATAAGCAAAGTAAAATCAGATCTTATCTCAGGAGGGTAAAGTGTTTTTATTCTAAAAGAATTTCTTCTTTACTCTATCTCTATTAAAGTCTCAACATCCCTCATGGATAGGTTAACTAATGCTTTTTAAACTATGGATGAGCAAAATAAAATCAGATCTTATCTTAGGAGGATAAAGTGTATTTATTCTAAAAGAATTTCTTCTTTACTCTATCTCTATCAAAATCTCAACATCTCTCCCCATGACATCACCTCCTTTCTCTTTAGTGCCCCATCTTAACCTTGTTTTTATTGTATCTCTTTGATCATGTCCATTGGATCTCTGTGGCTTCTCCTCCTTCATTCTTTCCCTCTTCTCTCCTGCCTGACTCATAAGTCCCTTCTTATTATCGCCTTCAATGTCACTAGCAACTTAGGTCCACGGCCACTTCCATCACCTTAAACTTCACCACTATAGATCTCTCCTCCTCTGTTCCCTATTTCTTTTCCCTCCCTACTCTTCAATTCCCCCTTGATGCTACCTTCAATGTTGCTTGACTTCTATCAACTTGAAAAAGCTTATAATTGTTTCTTGTGCCTTGGAATTCATCATAATAACTTATTACTTACCTTCCATTATATTACTACTGATCCTCAGCTACACATCTTTTTTATTAGGTCCCTTATCTCAAGTGCTCAACCCGTTCTTATGGATTACTTTGTCTGCAAAGCTACCTTCTTTCTCTACTCCACCTTCAGTTTTTATCCTTCTCCATCTCCAACAATCTTCTTTATCTTTTCGCTACCCTAAACCACCTCGATTCCTTTAAAACTCACACATCGCCTGCTTTCTTTTATGAGCACTCAATCTTTCATCATCTACAAATTTGATGCAAATATTTTCAACTAATATTTTCATTTTCATGTATATTGGATGCTTTGGCTTGACATTTTTTAGCAAAATGTTCAAAAGAAAATTAAGTCAAAACTCTTCTTCAAACATAAAAAAAAAAAAAAAATTTCTTGTAAATTAGCTACTTCATTTATAGGACTCCAAATACCAGCAAAAATTGTTTATTATAATTAAAAATACTCTATTTATTATTACCATATTTTGATTCATCGAGGGTAAACCGTGTCTGCAAGGGATATATAACATTTATAAAAATAGCAAACCTTTTAGATAAAAGGTTAACTAATTAATGTAGTCCCCGTCATTCATATGCCTGCATTAAAAGAGTTTATAATGTCCTTTTTTGCATTTAAGCCCTCATCCTCTATGTTAGTATATTGGAAAAACGTCCTATGAATTCATCGAAAGTTGACGCGTGGTAATTCCCAGAACCAGCCTCCACGAAATAGTAGAAGATTAAAAACTCTCTCTCACGAAGACACGAACCCTATATTACCAAATCCCCCATTCCGATCTCCTCCCGGCCTCGTCTCTTCAATCCAAGATCTCCGATTTCGGCCGGATATGGGGGAAAAGAAGGGGCGACTTCTGTCGCTTCCCGTTCTTGCGGTGATCTTGATGATGGGATTCGTGTACTACTTGACGGTCTTCGTCTTCATCGAGGACTGGTTGGGCCTAAGCACCTCTCTGGGGTTCCTTAATTATCTAATCTTTAGTTGGGTCGCGTTCATGAGCTTGTTGTCGTTCTTCGTCGCCGTTATCGCCGATCCCGGCGGCGTTCCCGCTTCTTTTGCCCTCGACTCCGAAAATCCCTCCACAAATGTAAGTCAGTTGCTTTTCTTTTCTTAATTGATTTGTTTGGTGCTTTCTTTTCTTAATTATGGTTTTGGTTGTGATAATTGCCGAGTTAGATCGATTTTTGCAATAAAAATTGGATCTTCTAGTGTTTAGCTGGATGAGTAGATTGTAGAGATTTTTTGAAACCTCGAATTCCTTACTGCAGAGGCTACAATTTAGGGTTATATATATTCTCTGCTATTGTTTTAAGTGAAAATATTGCTTCTTTTGCTGTTTGAATCCGTCGAAATCTTCGTCTGGGGATCAATTGTGGTTAATATGCAGACCTGGAATTCTGGATTATTGGGAAGTTCTGTAAATTATCATTAGGACATGTTCGTAATTAGGCTGAATGGACTCAATTTAACATTTTGGTACACGTGCCCTTTGATTTCTGTCAACTGATTTCCAGGTCGAGGGTCTGTTTTAGGTCTTATCAAAGCTTAGGACCCTTCTTTCCTGACCTTGTAGCGGAAGATATCATGCCAGGCCTCTTCTGCTTCAGGTCTTCTGATTTTCAACTGATGTTCTAACTTCCCCACACTGCTGTGCCGGGCAGTTATCTAGGTCGCATGATGAAAAAGAAGTCTAAGCTGTAAAAAAATAAAAAAAGGGTTCTTTTTAGTTCTAGGCTAGTGTACTCTTTTGTTGCGACTTGTCAAAACAAAATAATATGTCGAGTAAGCACAAGAACACAATTCAACCACATGATCTGATCTTGTAGTGTTGGTTAATCGTCACTATATGTCCAGCACAATATCAAGTTCCTATAAAGATGTTAATTAAAAGCCCGAAGCCTTTGGAGTAGAAATCGTGGTTGACTCATTCTAGTTAAATGGTGTTTTAGGGAAGAGGAACTTGTATTATTATTTTTTTAAGAAAGAGCTTAAGCAGTATCAGATCTAAAATTAGATCCATAATTGAGATTACCTTGAGTATACTTGCCTAGATTCAGCATGCATGATTAGTCAAATTTACAATAGCATCATTCATTGAGCAAACCTTCCTTCCATGAATTCCTGAACTGGTATCAGGTTTCATTTCAACAGTTTTAATTGATGCTGTCATAATTTGGCCATTTTGTATTGTCAATTATCCACTCAATTGACAACTTTTCATATCTAGGAATCTATCTGGATAAATTTTCGTAGATGGTTTATTTTTAAGAATATGTAGCCTAGAAGTTCTTCCTGTCTTGCTGCTATTTGATTCTAGGTGGCACGTCTACATCTGTAGTTCTCCTAATTGGAGTTATTAGGTGGCATTACAAGGAGTTTTGAAACTTCCCCCTAGGTTTTCGTAAAGCAAGCTTGCAATTGATGTATAAAGAGGAAAAGGCCTGCTCAAAAACACCAATCCTAGTGAAGTATGGCTGTCCATTTTGCCACCCTTTATTCTCTTGTATATATTTTTTGCTAGTGGCAGGCATTGGCAAGCCTTCACTAAGCCAGAAGAAACCTGTATGCATGACAAGCAGGTTTTTGCTAATGTATCAATTTTCCTTCAAGTTTCCTATAAAGATAAAGTATGCTCTTTCCTTTTTATTCATTCTCATTCTTTGGAATGTTGTTGAGAGCAACACCATTGATTTTCATAAAAATTCCTAAGCATTACTCAAGTAAAATGCTTGGAATCACCTTCCAAGTTTCCAACATGAAACATCGTGCAAATGGAAGAGGTGCAACTGCTACCTTTTCTGAAAAATATGCTCTTCTGGAAGTTGATTTGGGCAGTTAAAATTGAGAAAGTTCATCTTAATGCTTTTGATAAATTTGAAACATCAATAAGAGATACAAATACAAATTTATGCATGGTCACTGACCACCGTCTTCATTGATAGGTTGGTGTTACCTCCCTAGTCCCTTTGTGTCAATGGAAGATCTAAATCCCTTCTATTCTCAGTGTATTGCTGTCTCAGTCCACATAATAATATTGAGAATGCTCATTGAACGAGCAATTCAATAGTAGATCTTAGATCTAATCAATATCGATATACCAAGTGTTGACGCTCAACCACCTCTCCTGGACATCGGGAATGAAGTGCTTCTCGAATCCTTGCTTCGCCGGGTTGCCTGCAAAAAGTCCCGGGACCGGAGGGGTCTCCGATGGGACCCTCCGACGCCCAAGTCAGCAATCGAGGTCACAGCCGTGAGCTTGAGGAAGCTCGAAAGAGAAAGAGCGAGAGGCTCAGTTTGAGCGTGTTGAGAGTTTTTTGAGTTACCCCTTCTTACCTAATTTATTTACCTTTATACTCTGTAAACTTGCTTGAGAAGTTTGGGTTCTTGTCCTCTAGTGGAAAGGAGTCACGTGGAGCCTTATGATGGACCATGACTTTTGGGAGCTCATTTAGTCTGAGTGGCTGAAGTGTCATGATGACTAGGAACTTTTTGGGGGGTGAAATGTCAGGGCTGACATCTGTGAGGCCCAAAATGCTGCCACTTGTCAAGACTTTTATGGTGATGGCAGCAGTGGCAGAGCTTGCTTCCTTGTTCGATATGTCAGGGCTGCAGGTCAAGTCCCATCAAGGTGGATGGCTGCAGCTGTTTGGTGGGTCATGTTCCAACGGAAAGGGGAAAGCAGAGGCTGCCCTCTCCGGCCAGGAAGTGCCGGGGCGGGGGCGGCCAAGAGAGCGCCGTGGCCGCCTGGCTTGGACAGGCCGGGGCCGGCTGGGAAGGTGCCGGGGCCGCCTGGCTTGGACATGCTGGGGCCGGCTGGAAGGTGCCGGGGCCGCCTGGCTTGGACATGCCGGGGCCGGCTTGGAAGGTGCCGGGGCCGCCTGGCTTAGACATGCCGGGGCTGGCTAGGAAGGTGCCGGGGCCGCCTGGCTTGGACATGCCAGGGCCGGCTAGAAAGGTGCCGGGACCGCCTGGCTTGGATATGCCGGGGCCGGCTAGGAAGGTGCTGGGGCCGCCTGGCTTGGACATGCCGGGGCCGGCTTGGAAGGTGCCGGGGCTGCCTAGCTTGGACATGCCAGGGCCGGCTGGAAGGTTTCGGGGCCGCCTGGCTTGGACATGCCGGAGTCGGCTGCCATGGAGCTGTCGGCCTTAGAGGCATCGGCCTTGGAGCTGTCGGCCTTGGAGGCGTCGGCCTTGGAGCCGTCGGCCTTGGGGGCGTCGGCCTTGGAGCTGTCGGACTTGGAGGCGTCGGGTATGCGTGGCTTTATGAGGCCATCAAATTGTTTGAAAATTTCTGTTTTTACTGCCCATGGACCTGTTAAATGGTCGTATCAGATGCCCCTACACTTCTTGAGCTTGTAGGTCCTGCGCTAACCAAGCTGAAGGAGTGTAAAAAATTTTTAAGAAACATAGAGCCGATGGGGCTGCACTAAAGCCGCTGAGGCCTAACATGACTGTGGCTGCCCAGGACCAGCCCAAGGGCCGGCTAGGGGCCTAACACACTTGTGGCCGCCTAGGACCAGTCCGAGGGCCGGCTAGGGGCCTAACATACTTGTGGCCGCCTAGGCCAGCCCGAGGGCCGGCTAGGGGCCTAACATATATGTGGCCGCCTAGGCCAGCTCGAGGGCCGGCTAGGGGCCTATCATACTTGTGGCCGCCTAGGCCAGCCCGAGGGCCGGCTAGGGGCCTATCATACTGTGGCCGCCTAGGCCAGCCCGAGGGCCGGCTAGGGGCCTAACATATATGTGGCCGCCTAGGACCAGCTCGAGGGCCGGCTAGGGGCCTATCATACTGTGGCCGCCTAGGCCAGCCGAGGGCCGGCTAGGGGCCTAACATATTGTGGCCGCTAGGACCAGCCGAGGGCCGGCTAGGGGCCTAACATATATGTGGCCGCCTAGGACCAGCTCGAGGGCCGGCTAGGGGCCTATCATACTTGTGGCCGCCTAGGGGCCTATGTGGCCCTAGGACCAGCCGAGGGCCGGCTAGGGGCCTAACATATATGTGGCCGCCTAGGACCAGCTCGAGGGCCGGCTAGGGGCCTATCATACTTGTGGCCGCCTAGGGGCCTAAAATATATGTGGCCGCCTAGGACCAGCTCGAGGGCCGGCTAGGGGCCTAACATACTTGTGGCCGCCTAGGCCAGCCCGAGGGCCGGCTAGGGGCCTAACATACTTGTGGCCGCCTAGGACCAGCCCGAGGGCCGGCTAGGGGCCTATCATACTTGTGGCCGCCTAGGCCAGCCCGAGGGCCGGCTAGGGCCTAACCTACTTGTGGCCGCCTAGGCCAGCCCGAGGGCCGGCTAGGGGCCTAACATATATGTGGCCGCCTAGGCCAGCTCGAGGGCCGGCTAGGGGCCTATCATACTTGTGGCCGCCTAGGCCAGCCCGAGGGCGGCTAGGGGCCTAACCTACTTTTGGCCGCCTAGGCAGCCCGAGGGCCGGCTAGGGCCTAACATATATGTGGCCGCCTAGGCCAGCTAGGGGCCTATCATACTTGTGGCCGCCTAGGCCAGCCCGAGGGCCGGCTAGGGGCCTAACATATATGTGGCCGCCTAGGACCAGCTCGAGGCCGGCTAGGGGCCTAATAGCCAGCCCGAGGGCCGGCTAGGGGCCTAACATACTTGTGGCCGCCTAGGCCAGCCCGAGGGCCGGCTAGGGGCCTATCATACTTGTGGCCGCCTAGGCCAGCTCGAGGGCCGGCTAGGGGCCTAACATACTTGTGGCCGCCTAGGCCAGCCCGAGGGCCGGCTAGGGGCCTAACATTTATGTGGCCGCCTAGGCCAGCTCGAGGGCCGGCTAGGGGCCTATCATACTTGTGGCCGCCTAGGCCAGCCCGAGGGCCGGCTAGGGGCCTAACATATATGTGGCCGCCTAGGACCAGCTCGAGGCCGGCTAGGGGCCTATTATACTTGTGGTCGCCTAGGCCAGCCCGAGGGCCGGCTAGGGCCTAACATACTTGTGGCCGCCTAGGCCAGCCCGAGGGCCGGCTAGGGGCCTATCATAATTGTGGCCGCCTAGGCCAGCCCGAGGGCCGGCTAGGGGCCTAACATACTTGTGGCCGCCTAGGCCAGCCCGAGGGCCGGCTAGGGGCCTATCATACTTGTGGCCGCCTAGGCAGCCCGAGGGCCGGCTAGGGGCCTATCATACTTGTGGCCGCCTAGACCAGCCCGAGGGCCGGCTAGGGGCCTAACATACTTGTGGCCGCCTAGGCCAGCCCGAGGGCCGGCTAGGGGCTAACATATTGTGGCCGCCTAGGCCAGCCCGAGGGCCGGCGCCTATCATACTTGTGGGCCTAGGCCAGCTAGGGGGCCGGCTAGGGGCCTATCATACTTGTGGCCGCCTAGGCCAGCCCGAGGGCCGGCTAGGGGCCTAACATATATGTGGCCGCCTAGGACCAGCCCGAGGGCCGGCTAGGGGCCTAACATATGTGGCCGCCTAGGACCAGCTCGAGGGCCGGCTAGGGGCCTATCATACTTGTATAGGCCAGCCGAGGGCCGGCTAGGGGCCTATCATACTTGTGGCCGCCTAGGCCAGCCCGAGGGCCGGCTAGGGGCCTAACATATATGTGGCCGCCTAGGACCAGCTCGAGGGCCGCTAGGGGCCTATCATACTGTGGCCGCCTAGGCCAGCCCGAGGGCGGCTAGGGGCTAACATATGTGGCCGCCTAGGCAGCGAGGGCCGGCTAGGGGCCTATCATACTTGTGGCCGCCTAGGCCAGCCCGAGGGCCGGCTAGGGGCCTAACATATATGTGGCCGCCTAGGCCAGCCGAGGGCCGGCTAGGGGCCTATCATACTTGTGGCCGCCTAGGCCAGCCCGAGGGCCGGCTAGGGGCCTAACATATATGTGGCCGCCTAGGACCAACCCGAGGGCCGCTAGGGGCCTAACATATATGTGGCCGCTAGGACCAGCTCGAGGGCCGCTAGGGGCCTATCATACTTGTGGCCGCCTAGGCCAGCCCGAGGGCCGGCTAGGGGCCTATCATACTTGTGGCCGCCTAGGCCAGCCGAGGGCCGGCTAGGGGCCTAACATATATGTGGCCGCCTAGGACCAGCTCGAGGGCCGGCTAGGGGCCTATCATACTTGTGGCCTCTAGGCCAGCCCGAGGGCCGGCTAGGGGCCTAACATATATATGGCCGCCTAGGACCAGCTCGAGGGCCGCTAGGGGCCTATCATACTTGTGGCCGCCTAGGCCAGCCCGAGGGCCGGCTAGGGGCCTAACATTGTGGCCGCCTAGGACCAGCGAGGGCCGGCTAGGGGCCTAACCTACTTTTGGCGCCTAGGCCAGTCGAGGGCCGGCTAGGGGCCTAACATATATGTGGCCGCCTAGGACCAGCCCGAGGGCCGGCTAGGGGCCTATCATACTTGTGGCCGCCTAGGCCAGCCCGAGGGCCGGCTAGGGGCCTAACATATATGTGGCCGCCTAGGACCAGCTCGAGGGCCGGCTAGGGGCCTATCATACTTGTGGCCGCCTAGGCCAGCCCGAGGGCCGGCTAGGGGCCTAACATACTTGTGGCCGCCTAGGACCAGCCGAGGGCCGGCTAGGGGCCTACATACTTGTGGCCGCCTAGGCCAGCCCGAGGGCCGGCTAGGGGCCTAACATACTTGTGGCCGCCTAGGCCAGCCCGAGGGCCGGCTAGGGGCCTAACATATATGTGGCCGCCTAGGCCAGCTCGAGGGCCGGCTAGGGCCTATCATACTTTTGGCCGCCTAGGCCAGCCCGAGGGCCGGCTAGGGGCCTAACCTACTTGGGGCCGCCTAGGCCAGCCCGAAGGCCGGCTAGGGGCCTAACATATATGTGGCCGCCTAGGCCAGCTCGAGGGCCGGCTAGGGGCCTATCATACTTGTGGCCGCCTAGGCCAGCCCGAGGGCCGGCTAGGGGCCTAACATATATGTGGCCGCCTAGGACCAGCTCGAGGGCCGGCTAGGGGCCTATTATACTTGTGGCCGCCTTGGCCAGCCCGAGGGCCGGCTAGGGGCCTATCATACTTGTGGCCTCCTAGGACCAGCCCGAGGGCCGGCTAGGGGCCTATCATACTTGTGGCCGCCTAGGCCACCCCGAGGGCCGGCTAGGGGCCTAACTTGTGGCTGCCTAGGCCAGCCCGAGGGCCGGCTAGGGGCCTAACATATGTGGCCGCCTAGGTCAGCTCGAGGGCCGGTTAGGGGCTATCATACTTGTGGGTGCTAGGCCAGCCCGAGGGCCGGCTTGGGCCTAACATATATGTGGCCGCCTAGGACCAGCTCGATGGCCGGCTAAGGGCCTAACATATATGTGGCCGCCTAGGACCAGCTCGAGGGCCGGCTAGGGGCCTATCATACTTGTGGCCGCCTAGGCCAGCCCGAGGGCCGGCTAGGGGCCTAACATATATGTGGCCACCTAGGCCAGCTCGAGGGCCGGCTAGGGGCCTATCATACTTGTCTTGGGGATTTCGCGTGCCGATCCGGGAGTTTGACTCGGGACTGCCTAGAGCACCAAACTTGAACCTTCAGAGGTTTCTTGCGTCGGTCTGGGGTGTCTTTGTCTTTTGGACTGCCGATGTCCTTTTGAACCCCGAAGGGCGACCCGAGAGTCGTTGTGGAAGGACCATGCTCGGGAGCCTTTAATCTCGGAGGGTGACCTGAGGGCACTTTGACCTGGCTTAGGGTCCTTTTTGTGACCCCGAAGGATGACCCGAGAGTCGCTATGGTAGGACCATGCTCGGGAGCCTTTAACCCCGGAGGGTGACCTGAGGGCACTTTGACCTGGCTCAGGATCCTTTTTGAGACCCCGAAGGGTGACCTTTATTAATGGGGCAAAAATAAAATTGCCTCGAGGGTTTTGCGACCGGCCCGGGCGTTGACTTAGGGCCGCCGAGATCACGGGGCTTGAACCATCGGAGGCTTCCTGCACTGGTCCGAGGTGCCTACGATCTCGGAATTACTAAAGTCATTTTGAAAATATCTCGGGGGTCGCTTGGTCGGTCCAGGAGTTTGACTCGGGGCCGCCGAGACCATAGGACTTGAACCGCCTCGGAGGTTTCTCGCACCGGTCTGGGGGTGTCCTTACGATCGCGTGGCTATCGGAAAACTACCTTGGCGGTCGCTTGGCCGGCCTGAGTGATTTTTGAGAAATTGAATAAAAACTTCATTTTTCTCTTTGTTTTTATTGGTGTAGTATACTTAGCTTTCGTAGCTTTTTGTCTTCGTGTCCTGTTTGATGCCGTCATCGATTAAAGGCTTGAGAGCTTTTGGGCTTGAGAGCTCTTTCTTTGAAGAGATTGGTCGTCCTTAGTGCTGAAGTCTGAGGGCAGCTAGACGAAATCCGTAGGAGGTCCTGGGCTCAGTTGGCTTTTGGGTGCAGTCGAGAGAAAGAGAGAAGGGGAGAGAGGGGGAAGGCGAAGTCAATAGTCAAAGCCTTTTGTCCTCATCTTCCATCTTGCATTAATTGCACTAACACCTCTCGGCGCACTATCACCAGAAATTAAAATGCTTATAAATGTTGAGGTGATGGACTATGTCTCAAGTTCATCCCTTTTTGAAATTACTCTACTACCCATGTTGCGGTCCACCTCTAGCTGATTGTTGAGCCTTTGACTGAGCTTTTCCAGCCGTCGGTGTTGTTCATCAGACGCCTCCTCATCTCCTGATTAAGGTCCTTCCAAGATGACTCAGAAGATGAGCGGAGGGCAGGAGACCGCAGCTTCTTGAAAGTTTCGCAGTGGCAGCGTTTAGGTGAAGCCTGATAGCGATAAGCTCCTCTATTACGAGATTCCTCGCGGGTGAATCGCTGGCTAACTGGTGCAGCTATCATGGGCGATCTGAGTGGCTAACGAGTGTTGCTTCTGCAGCTCATGAACTACTGCATTCAAGGCTTGAACTCATTGATTGAGGATAATCAGCTAGTTGATTAGAGCAGCTGAGGCTGGTGGTGAAGGAGGGGCAGAGAGAGAGAGAGTGGTCCTTTGCTACCCAGTGCGATGTGGATGTCCCCCAGCATGATTGGTGAGGACCTTCGGCATGCGCATCACCATCATGGCCATTTTAGAGGGGACAAAGACTTATAGCTCAAGGAGACAACTTTCTTTCCTTCAGTGTCTCGCCCCCCTACCTAGCGCGTCAATCTGTTGACGCTCAACCACCTCTCCTGGACGTCGGAAATGAAGTGCTTCTCGAATCCTTGCTTCGCCGGGTTGCCTGCAAAAGTCCCGGAACCGGAGGGGGTCTCCGGCGGGACCCTCTGACGCCCAAGTCAGCAATCAAGGTCACAACCGTGAGCTTGAGGAAGCTCGAAAGAGAAAGAGCAAGAGGCTCAGTATGAGGGTGTCGAGAGTTTTTTGAGTTACCCTTTCTTACCTAATTTATTTACCTTTATACTCTGTAAACTTGCTTGAGAAGTTTGGGTTCTTGTCCTCTAATGGAAAGGAGTCACGTGGAGCCTCATGATGGACCATGACTTTTGGGAGCTCATTTAGTCTGAGTGGCTGAAGTGTCATGATGACTAGGGACTTTTTGGGGGATGAAATGTCAGGGCTGACATCTGTGAGGCCCAAAATGCTGCCACTTGTCAAGACTTTTATGGTGATGGCAGCAGTGGCAGAGCTTGCTTCCTTCTTCGATATGTCAGGGCTGCAGGTCAAGTCCCATCAAGGTGGGTGGCTGCAGCTGTTTGGTGGGTCCTATTCCAATGGAGAGGGAAAAGCAGAGGCCGCCCTCCTCGGCCAGGAAGTGCCGAGGGGGCGGCCAGGAGAGCGCCGTGGCCGTCTGGCTTGGACAGGCCGGGGCCGGCTGGGAAGGTGCCGGGGCCGGCTTGGAAGGTGCCGGGGCCGCCTGGCTTGGACATGCTGGGGCCGGCTGCCATGGAGCTGTCGGCCTTGGAGGCGTCGGCCTTGAAGCTGTCGGCCTTGGAGGCGTCGGCCTTGGAGCTGTCGGCCGTCGGCCTTGGAGCCGTCAGCCTTAGAGCCGTCGGCCTTGGGGGCGTCGGCCTTGGAGGCGTCGGCCTTGGAGCTGTCGGCCTTGGAGGCGTCGGGTATGCTTGGCTTTATGAGGCCATCAAATTGTTTGAAAATTTCTGTTTTTACTGCCCATGGGCCTGTTAACTGGTCGTATCACCAAGTATCTTATCCATTGATATGAAGTATTCTGGTGATATAAGTTCAAGCTGTTGGAATTGGACTAGGTTTGGAGCCATTTTGTAATTGACGTGCCTTTTACAACTAGTTGTCAACCTGACATCAATACTCCATCGAGGCTTGGGACTGGTGGTGTTTATTCATTTCTCTTCCACAATGATAGATTGACTTTTCTGTGTCATTACCATCATTCATGAAATTAATCTCCTCATGAATCTTTGTTGTGTCTTTAACATAGTTCATGGGATTAATATTCTCATGAATGATAGAGTTCCTATAATATAATAAACTCTCCATATTCCATAATAGTCGTCTCCTCATGGAAGAAGACTCTGACTAGAATTGAGCATCTTTAATCAATTATATTGTAATAGAAACGACAGAAATATTTATGAGGACTGATGGATATGCTATGTTTCTGACTACATTCTTTTCAAGTTGGGCACCTTTATATCTTTCAATTGCCATACAACTATAGTTTTAAATTTTATAGGATGAGGGTGTCCCAATTTTTCCATGAAACGGGATGCTCTACCATCCCACCCCGTCTCAGCAAGTGCCCCCTAGGTACTCTCTTTCTCCCTTTTTTTTTCTTTTCTGTCTTTCTTCCTTCTTTCTCTCATTCTTTTCATTCTTTTCTTCTTTTTCTTCTTCGTTTCATCCTTTCTTTCTTTCTTTCTCCCTTTTGTCTTTTCTTCCTTTTGTCTTTTCTTTTACTTTCTTCCTTCTTTGCTTCTTTCCTTCCTTTGTCTTCTCCCTTCCTTTGTTTCTTTCATTTATCTTCTTCTTACCTTTTTTTTCTTCATTTTTCATTCTTCTTCCTGCCCGGTGGAGATGGGTTTTGGAGTCCCACCTCCTAGTCGCATAAAAACAAGAAAGGTGACTGTGATACCCTTCATCCTGCTGTGATTTAAAACATTGTGTACAACTTTGAAGGCAATAGCTTGCTAAGCTAGCAAAATAAGAACCAGTCACTTCCATAGAGTGTCTAATATACTAGGTTTGTCAAAGCAAGTTATTTTACTTTGGTATATCTATTTGTGTGAAATAGAAAAAATCATTAAGCACAACAAAGGACCATCAAATCTCAAAGTTTCTAATGATATATAAGACCCTAACTTCATATGGTTTCCAGCAGGGTGTAACCTCAAGATATTGTGCTAAATGCTCCACTTGCAAGCCTCCTAGATCACACCATTGTCGAGTCTGCAAAAGGTGTGTATTAAAAATGGTAGGTATGATTTTTATTTTTCATAAATATTTAATGTTTAATAGAAATGCTCTGGTTGTTCTCTGGTCTATTGAATCATCAAAATAAGGGTAACTGTATGCTATCGGTTGCAGGATCATCATTGTATCTGGATAAGTAATTGCGTGGGCTATGGAAACTACAAGCCCTTCATCATCTTTGTCTTGCATGCGGCTGCTGGATCCATCTATTCTACGGTTTGTGCAAGCTTTGACCTGCTGAGAATTAACTAATTTTGGGACATGAGCATGTCTTGGATACCTGGGTCCTTAATGAAACATTTTAATGCTAGCTGTATACTATCTTCAATATTTCACTTAACTGTGCCAGTAATATATGGGGCGCTAATGGAAATGTTTCAGGTGATATTATTAAGTAGTATCCTTCAAAAGGATCTCAGCAGAACTTCACATGAGCTTTTTTATGTAAGTATATTTGGTTCATTGTTGCAGCAGCTACCTTTGTAAGTTGCACTTGATGCGTATAATTAGTCTGTAATTTTCTCTTGCAACTTTCTGTGTGGTCTAGATCCATCTTGATGCGCTAGATTGGTCTGTAGCATACAATATGATAGAATACCCTTTACTCATTTAACATTACTTAACATATTGGTGAAAATTATGTTTGTAAACATCCAAACTTATTAATAAGTCCAAGTTTGGATAATGGCGTTCTGTATCCTTTAATGGATACAGTGTATGCAGTGTGCGTCAACTTTAGAAAACCCTGTACTCTTTTCTGTAGCATTCAGTTGAAATTTTTATTTTCTCAATAAAATCCTTCTATTTACTTTTATTTATACTATTGAAAAATTAAGCAAACTAGATCTGGCTTCCTCAGTTCGACTCAAACATGTTTTGGCTGCACATTATGATTAATACTTTCTTTAAGAAATCCAATTGTTTTACTGAAATTTGTGACTTAAGGAGACTTCAAGAAAATAAATAAGGCAAAGTGGGGAACAGTTCAAAATCAAACGTGTTTTAGTTCTGTATGGTGTATACCGGTCTTTAAATGTTGGGCTATAGTCAATCTTATTTTTATCTTCTTTTTCATTCGAAAATGGACACTAATTTCGGGGACGCTGCTAATGGGAATATGCACTACAGGCTTTCTGTGGTCTTCTCATGATTGGCTTCAGCTTGACTCTAGGTAGTCTACTGGGTTGGCACATATATCTCCTAACACACAACATGACAACCATAGAGGTGGGTATATAATCTGGACTTAAATAGTGTAGCTCAAGCTCTCTTGTATTATTGTGGTTATGTTATATGTCTGACTACTGGTTTTCTACCAGTATCGAGAGGCTGTTCGAGCAATGTGGCTAGCTAGGAAAAGTGGTCAGAAGTACCGCCATCATTTTGACCTCGGTGTATGTAAAAATCTTAGCCTGGTAAATCAGCTCTCTGCCCTGTTTTATATGTTCATGCATTTCAATTTGCATTTAATTTTCTTTTTGTATGCCAACACTGAGACATAATTTAATCTCCTTCTCTTGACAGGTTTTTGGTCCAAATATGTTGACATGGCTTTGCCCCATAGCGCTAGGCCATCTCAAAGATGGGACGGAGTTTCCCATTTCAAATGACTGACCCCAATACGCATCTACTTTGAAGTCTGGGAATTTCGAGTGGGTGGCTAGATCCCTATTTATTTGCAATTCGTCCTGGTCAGCTTCCCTGAAGTTGTTCGTCAACCTTTCTGAATGTTTTTTGGGTGACCAAAAGAGAGGACAGAGTCCAACAACGAATCGTTTGATGCACCATAGGGATGAACCTTCATAGCTGGAACATGGTATCATTACTCGTATACATGTTCTTATTTTTGAGTTGTATGCTTTCCGCCTTTGTAAAAGAGTTGTATGGTGATTTGTTGATAGAGAGAGATCTTTTCGCAGTGGTTATTGGTTCATTGGTTGAATAATGATGGTTACGCATGTATTATTGCTATGTAATAATTAACTTATCTATTTGAGCTCAAAATAGAAATCCAGGCAGATTAATAGTTTACAAGTTTTTTATGCTTTCAGGTGCCCAACAAAATATTTTACACATTTTTTTTTTAGTTGAATGATGATTATATGATGGGGCACTATAAGTGGTAGGGTGATTCTTTCTTTAATTCCATTTACCTATGAGTTTTTTTTTATATACATGGCTTATCTCAGGTTTGGCAAAGAAGAAAGGGGTGTAATAGAGTTGATAGTTAACATAAAATTATAGTTATACTTTGAATATGAATCAAATAAAAAAATTTGATAAAAGAAGGGCGTTCCTGAAAACGATGAGCTTCATGGCATTTTAGTTTTAATGGAAATAGCAAGGGTAAGTAGGACGGTCGTCAAAAGTGATGCATCGGATTTTAGTTTAATGGAATAGCAAGGGTAAGTAGGATAGGCCTAAAAGTGATGCGGTGTTCGAATGTTATGTAAGAAAAAATAAGCAAGGGTTTTCATACCTTGGATATGAATAAAAAAGTTAAGCCAATAAAATATAAATAAAAATATAAAAATAAATATATTTAGTAATTAGAATATAGGGTCATTAATCAAAAAAAAAAAAAATGGTGAAACTAATAGATATAATGACTAAAATGAGAATTAATATAGCTTGCTTGTATGAGATCAAGTGGATAGGTAAAAAAAGTAAAAGAAGTTAATGATTTAAACTTTGCATGAGATCAAGTAGATAAGTAAAAAATAAAAAAGATTAATCATTTTAAACTTGATATACTGATAAAAATAGAAATAAAAATGGAATGAGAATTATTATAATAAAAGCTTAAAAGATGAAGTTGCAAACATTAAGAAGATAGAAAAGAATAATTTTAATTAAATTAATGATAAATAAGAAATTAATAACTATTATTAGTGCTTGCTTAAGTAGGTTAAGATAGTGTGACAAAGCAAGTTTTGATAGGATATGAATTGAATAATTCAAGAGATTTTACTAAAAAAATATTTATTAGAGGATATTTGAATGGATATATAGGAAAGTATATATAGGTTTTGATAGACTATATGAACATTATAGACTTAGAAATAGAAATGACGAGGGAAATGCTATTTTAGAGTTTGCGATGATATATAATTCAATATTAGTCTGTGTATATTTTAAAAAGGAGGATTTTTATTTGATAACTTTTAAAGTGTAGATTTTTTTTCTTGCTAGAAAAGTTGATCAAGTGTTTTATAAAGATTATAAGGTTATACCGGATGAGAGTCTAATTGCACAATATAAATTAATGGTTATTGATGTAATATATTTAAAAATAGAGAAAAAAGACTAAAAGGTATAAAATTCAAGGATTAGGTGTTAAAATTTGAAAGGAGAGAAACTAATAACTTTTAATGATAACTTGATGGAGAAAGAAAAATAGAGTATAGATGGAGACATTAATATCGTATTAATTGAGATGGCTAATAGTATTAGAACGTAGCTATGGAACGTATTAGAAGAGTTAAAAGAAAAAGAATATATGATGACAAAATTTGATGGTAAAAAAAAAAAATAATTAATAGTTGAGACTAGAAAAGAGTACTATGAAAACTATAAGATGATTAAGAAAGAAGTTAAAAAGATAATACGAAAGCTAAATATAAAGTATATAAGAAATTACATCACAAGTTATAAATTAAAGATGAATATATATATATATAATTGCAAAAGTAAGGAATAGAAAAACTAGAAATATATTTTCAGTTAAATGCATTAAAGATGATAATAAAAAATAAAGAAGCTATTTTAATAAATTATTAAAAAAAATTATATATAATTTATGATGCTCTATTAGTTCATTGAGGATAAAGTTATGATGTATACTCAAAGAATTAAGACATTTAAGTAAATGAGGCTATAAAAAAATTGAAAGTAGGAAAAAACTATGGGACTAAACAAGATTTTTATAAATTTTAAAAATACTTAGGTAATGCTGGAGTAATTTGGGTAATAAATTTATTTAATAAGATTTTAAAAACTAAAAATATGCTTATAAATGGAGGAAGAGTATCATAATATCAATTTATAAAAATAAAAAAGATATTCAAAATTACTCTAATTATCATGGTATCAAACTCACGAGTTATATTATAAAATTTTGGAAGAGATTAATTAAATATAAGTTGAGATGTACTACAAAAATATCAAAGAATCAATTTAGTTTTATGCCAATAAGGTCACTATATAAGCTATTTTTTTCTTAGGAAGTTAATGAAGACATACATAGAAAAGAATTAAGATTTTCATAGTTTTTATTGATTTAGAGAAAACATATAATAAGGTTCTTAAAAAAAATTTTATATTAGGTGCTAGAAAAGAAAGGAGTACCTGTTAGATATATTAACATAATAAAAGATATCATCATAGGGTAATTACTAGTTTAGAACTATTGAAGGTTATACTAACAAATTTCTTATTATGATAGGCTTTTAACAAGGATCTATTATTATTTCCTATTATTTTGCTTTAATTATAGATAATCTAAGCTTACTAAATATATTTAGGATAATATTTTATGGTGCATTTATTTGTAAATGATAAAGTACTAATAGGTGAAACTAAGGTTAGAGTTAACCATAAGTTAAAACTATAGCGAAATACATTAGAATTTAAAGGCTTTAGATTAAATAAGATAAAAACATAATATATGAAATACAATTTTAGTACAAATAGAAATTAAAATAAATATAAAGTACAAATTGTGGACCATGAAGTTATTAAAAGTGAACATTTTTAGTTATTTATAAAAAAAAGGAGAGATTAAGAATAATGTTGTCCATATGAATAAACTAGGTTAAATAAAATGAAAAAGTGCAACAAATATTATGTGATCATAGAGTACATGCTAAGTTGAAGAAAAAGTTTTATAGAATAGTCATAAGACCAGCTATACTTTATAGTACGAACTGTTTGATAACTAAAAAAATATATGTGCATAAGATAAATGTCACTGAAATAAGAATGTTAGGATGAATGTATGTATATAAGAAATGATAGAATAAGAAAATTATTCATAAAAGATAGAGGTAGCTTTAATTGAGGATAAATTAAAAGAAGGTTAAGTTAGATGGTTTGGACATGTGTAACGTAAACCTAAAAATATACCTGTATGAAGGAATGACTTAATACGTGTAGAGAAAAAGAGATAGAGTTATATCAAAAATTACATGGAATAAAGTGATAAGAAAAGACTTATAATATTTATATTTTACAAAAAATATATCTTAAAATATTATTAAATAAAAAAAGAATTATATAGCCAATCCCAACTAGTTTAAAATTAAGACTTTATTATTTGCTACTGCTACTGTATTAATTTTACAAATATTTTATGCTTCCAGGTATCCATCAAGATTCTGAAAATGTTAGGAATTGAAACACCTTTCTTAGGCTCTATCATGCATGTCAATAAGAAAAGTCATAATTCTATTGCTTTTTATAATATATTTTATGTAAAAATTATTATTTAATTTTTGAGTACAACCGAAATTCTGAATTTTATTATGTTGATCCACAAATTTCTTGCTGCAATACATTGTTCCTACTATATTATAAAAAGAAATAATAAAAACAGAAATGCATGAAATAGAAAATTGTTTTCCCGTGTTTATTATATATAATTAAATAATTTATCAAACTTATAATTTCTGAACAGACCATTTTATAATCAAGTGATATGTGATGTTTGATAACAAATTTGCACATCGCACCATAATGACTTGAAGAGAATTACTTCAGTGCACTGCTGTTACTTTGTCGAATTTTAGAAAGAGTTTTTTTAATATAATTATTTTATTTGTGGAGAAGTGGGATTATTTCAAGATTCTCCGCTGATACTTACAACTGGCCTAAGAACCAGCATCAATTTTCTCATAATTTACTTCTTTCTAAGGACCTCAGTATTAGATTTAACTGGAGAACTTAAATACTGTAGGAAATTGCCGCAGAGGGACTGATTGATAATTCTCTATTTTTCACAATTTATCATTGCATTAACCATTTATTTAATTTTTATAATAGCTAAATTATCAGAAAAACTCTTCATGAGTCTTGAATTAATTACATTTAAGTGTTACTAAATCAGTACAATATATATGGATAATTGCGTCCACATCAAGTAGGAATCACAGGATTGGAACCCCAAATCAGAGATAGGGAGGGTGGGATGGGGCGTGGGCAGGGGGACAAGACCCAAGAATGCCTTAAAACAAAAGAAAGAAGGAAAGAAAAATCTTCTTAATCTCAAAGGTGCTAAAAAGAATAAGCGTCGCGGATGGGTCAAGTTTTGACGTTTTTGTTGGCAATAGAAATGGACCTGGTGTGGTTAACCCCAGCATTTTTTTGCGCCTACCTCGCCATGACCGAGTCTCTTCTCCTCTCCTCCTCCCCCTCCACTGCGGCCCCTCGCCCCCTCCGGCCATCCTCGCCACACCGCAGCCCCTCTCCCAGATCTCTCATCCTCTGCCTCCACCGCAGATGCCCTCGAAACCAGAAGCCACACTCTCCCCTCCGCCTCGATCGCAGGCAGTTTGATTTCTCCGGCTCCCAGTCTCGGCACCACTATCTTCGTCTCCGCGGCGGCGGCGGCGGCCTGGAGCGGGGTGGAGGAGCTCCCGCCGCCGGAGGACCGCCTCGATGACGCTGGCGTCGGCCCTAGCTCGGTGGAACTCGTGCCCATCCTCAGCGAGGCGCAGTTCGATCGGATCATTGCCGAGGCGCAGCAGCTTGAGGAGTCGGTGATCGTGCTATGGTTCGGTTCTGGATCTTGTTTTCCTCGTATTTTCCGGGGGTTTGTTGTTCTAAATTTGATGCTTTTAGACTTAGATTTTGTTGGATTTTCCTAGGAACCTCGTTCAATTCGGTTGTTTGAACAAATTGATGAGACCTAGCTTTAGTTTGATTGATAGATGGAAGAATGTAATTTAGAATCCATGGAGCATGTCCTATTGCGTCATTACAAAAATATACAAGATACAAGGTGAAATAAAAACTTTATAAGTGGATCTAATGGAGCTATAATTTGAGATGGTGTAGTAAAATAGTGAACTAGAGGCATTTTATTCTGATTATAACCAACCACAGGAGTGTATATTTTATGACTCTAGAAAGGACAAAAGCAATTGATTATCGATATCAACATAACCTTTTGTTATATGCCACTAGAATAGTTTCATACTATAGTGTGTCATCATTTTGCAATGCCTTTTGTGTTTCCTATCCAGCTCACTCCAATTGTAGCCTCTAACCTTGCATCAAAATTTGGATACATGGTTGATCAATTCATGTTGCAGTGACATTTTTTTTTGTTGCTTTTTGCCAAACAAACAAACAATGCCTTATCAAATTGTAGTCACCCCAAGGTTGTGTTGGTGTTATTTATGCATCCAGCATGATCACTTTATCTTCATATCTAAGTACTTTATCTAAATTGTGCTTCTGGTAAAGCAATACATGACTACTACATATACAACAGTTTTCATTAAGGACCATCTAATGCTTCAATGATACTTTTGAGATTGTTCAAAAAAACTGGCACTCCTTATTTGGTCAAAGGTATGACTTTATATTCATGTTCCTATGGTTCCTAAGAATGTCAATCCGCCAAAGCCCAGAACATTTGGTTCAAATTATGTTCAACAGTTCAACCATTTTACCAAATAACGGCCATTTCATGTATAACCATGACATTTCACCTTGCACCATTTACTCTTGTTCTATTGCCTTTTGCGTTCTTACTTTGCATAAAATAATTTGTAGATGGCATGTTACATGTAAATGCTTCTCTTGTTGGTGTTTATGTTAAGTTGGTACATATTTGAGCTAATCTTGACATGTAGGATGGCAAACTGGTGCAGAAAATGTATATATTTGAAACCCAAACTGGAAAAATTGGCAGCGGATTACTACCCAAGGTTAGAGAACAGTCTTATTTTAATATTTTCCAAGGATTGGATGTGTGGTTTGCAAGTTTATTAATTAGATTTAGCGGCAAACTGGTTTGATGAATTATGTGGTACTAATCATGCAATGTTTAGTAGAATTCTTTGTACCCAGATGAATTTACTGCCACCAATGGAGCTTTCTCAGGTCTTAATTGGATCTTACTAATTTATTTGATTGATTCTGATGTTCCAAATATCATGTTATTGGTGCAGAATTAGGTTCTATTGTATTGATGTCAACACAGTTCCTCAAAGGCTTGTGACTCGGGCAGAAATTGCTGTAAGTTTAGACTCAATCCCTACTATATTTTTCTCTTTTTCATCTAAGCACATTTTAAAAAGTTGAAAAAAGAATAATCTACAAATGATCATTAGTTCCATAACGAGAATCTAATCCTGTATATTTTTCTCTCAGTGATTTTTTGGTTTAGTTGTAGAGGTTTGTAACATCACTCTATGGAAAATTCATGATTTGAGTGGATTATACTTCTGTACCTTTCATCTTATGTTTGAACAATGCAGATAACTGAAAGAAACATATAATATCAACAAAGCTGTGCGTGCAGTAGAAGAAAACTAACTAATTTGCTACCAATTACTAGTAGTCCAGTCTATGGTTGTGTAAGAAACATTTGAGTAAAAATCAAACTTATGTAAAATGATATCACTAGCCATTTACTTTGTGTCTTAACTATTGTAATTTAAATGAGGGGAAAGTGAGTCCAAAGACATTCTCTAGTAGGTTCATTGAACTATTGTCCAGCAGAGGGACAGGGATTTGATCGTTATTTTTTCTTGCTGTACAAGAAAAATAAAGGAAAATTTGATAGGATAAAGTACATTTGGAGTATGTAGGATGGAAATTTGCAGCACAGGTTTTCCCATAGCCCGCAAATACGTGCATTCTTGACACGAGTTTGGTAGTTTCGCTGTATCTTTAGCTATATTTTTTTCTTCATAGAAAACAATGAAAGTTTAATTGCAAATCCAACTTGAAATTAAAACTGAAGCTTTGATGGTTTCACTATTGCTTTTACGGTGGACTAGTAGGTTCAAAATTTTAAATGGCACTATTATTGCCTAACATGTTGAACATTTAGACTTGACCCTTCCTTGCCAAAAAAAAAAGAGAAATTGATTTTACCTGCAACAAATTACAGTCAAGTAATCTGAACTCAGCTAAAAATATCCCCCTCCACTTCCTAAGTTAAGATATTGTTTTTCTGTAGATTGCCTCTTTTATGACTGTGTTGTCATGTCTGAGGGTTTGGTAGCTACAAAATTGTCACCAGGGCAATGCTCTGTCCATGGTATTTTAAGTCAACACCCTCATAGCATACTTTGAGTGATGCAGAGTTGTAACTTGTCCATGAAACTTATGTTCGTATACAAATAAAAAGCGGTATTCTTTTTTAAAAAAATATTGGAAATATTGAAATCAATAGTTGATAAGGTAAAATACGATAATGAACCTATCAAAAATGATTGGTTTCCTCTCCACAAACATGAAATTTAAAATGAAACTCCATCAGACAACTCAACAACTCCAATTGCATTCGTAATATAGAATGTTCTTAATAGTTGGAAGTCTGTCTAAAACTTTATGCTTTTCCTTAAACCAAATCACAACAAGTTAATAATTTTATTAGATATTTTATGAAGCACCATTCTTTAACTTCTTTCCTTTTTCCTGGAGCAGTGAATTTAATAAAAATTGTTATCTATGTAATGTAGTAGAGAATCATGTTATCTCTTTATGTATATTGAAAAAAATATCTATACCGCAATTTGACTTTCAGAATGAGCCAAAAAAAGCAAATTTACCTGATCTTACCTTTGAGAGGTTCATAGGAAATTAATAATGTGAACTCAGACTTAGACAATATGAGATGCCTAATGTCAGTGATACAATTTACATGTATTTTATTGTTAAATTATCTTTAATTAATTATGATACCTAAATTTTACTCCAAGAAAGTGCTATGTCTTAGCAGATTCTAGAGAGTCATTTACCATTCAAGCAAATTGTGGAAGTTCTACTCACAGTACTCACATTTCATAAATTATAGTAATTATCAAGTATGTGGAAGCAGATCGGCCCAAAGGAAAATAGGTAACACTAGTTGCCTACCGTTATGGTGCCTGAGGAAACTCAAATTCCTCTCTGTTGTATAATAGTTAAGTCAATTTGCAAACAATTTGTAAAGGGTTGACCTCAGTTTGAAATTCAGCCATCAAAAGTTATCAGAACTCATTGGATCATAACTTGATCCATATGATGATCCTGTAGAGATGTGCTCAGCCTGTCAGTTAAGTTGTTCTCGTTTTTTTTCCATTATGGAATTTAATTGCACAGAATGTGTTGGATATTTCTCTCCTTTTATGTTCTCAGATGTCCTAAACTGTTATTCTTGTTCTTCTGAATGCAATCAATATAAGTTTAGTATATTGGAACTAGAAATGAGCTCTCAGTTTGTGGTTTGCATCCAAAAGGTCAAAGTGAAATTATTATATTTCTTTCAAAAGAAAAGAGAAATAGTTGTATGTACTCGGCACTGAGAAGAACTGTAATTACTCCTGCTGCATATTAATGTTCTGAGGTGCATGCAGTGTGGAATTTCACCATTTTGTTGCCTTCTGTTCTTTTTCTAGTAAATGAAATTCATTTTGATATCTTTAGCATTGACTGTTTACTGGCATTTTTGTGAACGACATAGATTCTCAGAATTTTGTATTACTGAAACTTGTCTTTGTCTTTATATGTGTGTCAAAATTTGGAACTTGAGCAGAAGATGCCAACAATACAGGTAGAGCTAGGACCCTGTTTTTTTCAATCGGCAAACATCTTTATAAACTGTGCACAGCTTTTTCTGATGTTTGCATCATGCTTGCTACAGTTATGGAAAGACTCCACAAAACAAGCTGAGGTAATTGGTGGGCACAAAGCATGGTTGGTAGTTGATGATGTTCGGAAAATGATTGAGGACGAGGATTAATCTGGAGCACTTTTTTCCTCTTATATTTACTTTGCGCTATGTTTAAATGTTGTTTGGGTAAGCCAATTGGAAATCTTGCATACGAAATAAATCAAAATTGCACTTTAGTGCAATCAAACTTTTTTATGCGATGACCTTGACTTGGATTTGATGTCTGGTCCTTTGGTGAATGTTGCTTCTAAAACATTGAGATTTGAGACCATGCACATTTGCTAGGTTTTTCAATTTTGTATTTAAACATGCTCAACCTGAGTCATATTCATCAGGGGTTGGACTTGTTGCCTGATTAAAAGGCTTCCGCATCCTTGTGGTAATGTTATCGGTAATGGTGGGTGGTCATGGAACATGATCAAGAGAAAAATCTACATGGGCGCTAATCCCCTTGCCAGCATTGGTAATGCTGTACATTTTGGTTATGTTGAACTCCCCCGAGGGTTCGAAGTGGTGGTGGTTGTTGGAATTCCATGCTACAAGTATTGAACAGTTAGGCAATGCGCATGTTTATGTCGATCCTTCATTGTCATACCAATTGCACGCCAGAAAAAAAAAAACCATCTAAAACTAAAAGTATAATGAAATAGACTACATGTCAAGAAATAATTTCAGTCAACCATATTTTATAGGTTTCCCAACAAAGAGGCTAACCTACGTAGTTATTTAAAGGAAAAGTCTTCCTGCACCGGAGACGCCGGAGACGGTGCAGGAAGCAGGCACCGGCGCGCGGCATTGGCCGCGTGCCCGTGCGGATGCGCATATGAAGCGCGTCACAGCCCAATGGGTCGTGACACGTGCATCCGCACGGGTGCGCGGCCAATGCCGCGCGCCGGTGCGAGACTTAATGCACCGAGAGCGGTGCACTAAGTCCTTTCCTTATTTAAAATATGAAAGTCCAACATCGCTCTCATGCAAATCCTTTCTAAAGAATAATTCTTGATGTTTTTCCAAAAAAAAAGTTTCTCGCATATGTTTCACCAATCGAGACATGATAACATATGACCTCTTTTTGATAACATATGACGGAAGCTCCACGCACCTTTGATTTTGACCTACAATTTGACGAGAGCCCTCCCAATCCTCCCTCGTCGCCTTTTCTTCTCCGCGTCCGCCAAAGATTTCCATGTTCCACAAGTCTTTCCCTCACCTAGGGACCATCCGCGCTCGTCGTCCACCATGAGCTTGGAGCCATTCCCTTCGGAATGTACGTACTTCTGGATACAGGATTCTACTTGATTTGATTTTTGTTCTCGATCTTCTGCTATCCAACGATTCTCGGATCCTATCGCTGTTCATATCTTTTTCTTTACGGTTTCTTGATCGAAAAAAGTTTGGGACTTTTTGTAGGCTTGCGGCCTAGGCTTTCTATGATGTCGCCCAAGGCCGGAAGGGGCGATATCAGGGAAACGGAATGGCCGTCATTGTCCTCGATGCTCTCACCAGCTAGTTGCTATTGCTATATTTCCTCTGTTTGTCTGGAAACGTTTCGTTGCATCTTGATCGTAGCATTAGCGTCAGTCAATCCGCACTTTTTTTTTTTTTTTAAAGAAACTCTTGCATGTTTTTATTCTATCCCTTTGTGCATGCTTTCTTTCCTCCGGTTGTTTGACTGATCATCTTATTAGGTTCTTCGTCAGCCGTATCTACTTTTCTGCTTATATTATTTTCATTTTCGTATCAGGAAAACGTTTTCTTACTAATCTTTTTTTTATTTTCTTTGCAATTTTCAAATACATACTACTCTACCTTTGTTTCTTTTTTCCTTGTTTCTAAGTTTATTAAGGTAGAGAACATGGAATTCTGCCTGAATAGATACTGAATGAAAGCATTTGGAAAATGCATTTCATATTTCCAATTTTATAGAGCTTTCATTGGGATGCTTACTGCTATAGTCTGAAATCAGGTTTGTCTAGGACCTTTCAAACAATACTTATCATGATAGCTAGCTTATTGACTCAGGCGTCAATGGGTCAGAGAGGAAGATTTGGCTAAGACCTTCAAGTTGCAGTCAAAAACAACTTCGGTGTACGTGACGGATTTTTTGAAGAAGAGAAACTACCAACGAGATCATCAGAAAGTGGCAGCTTATTATTGTTTATGCTCAAAGAAATTGCTGCATCTGTGGTTCTCTATTCCATATATCATGTAAACTTTTTTGATGCCCGTATTTCATGTATGTTGGTGCTCGTGTATGTCTTGTTAGTGTATTTCAACTGCGGGCATTGATATGTTGCATTTAATTTTCATGGTGATTATGAAAGTTGTGTTGGTTGTTGCAGATGGTGGCTACCTAATTGATCAGACTGAGGCTAGAGTTATACTCTATGTTCTTAAGACAATTTCGTTCCGCAATGGTGCTTACGGTCAGTATGACGATTGTCTTCCAGGATACAACAGTCTTCTTTTGATGAAAGCAGTACTACAATTCATAAAAAATATCAAACTAAGAATGCTACTCTCTTTTTAATGCACTATTGCTATACTACCCTTAGGAAAGTATGCAAATGCCTAAGAGAGAAGAAGGCTAAAATTGATTCGGATTGAATTCAATTCGGAATGGTTTGGAATGAATGAAATGAGAGGGTCTAGGGTCCTATTTATAGGTTTTTAGGTGCCCCTTGGAAGCAACCCTACGAATTAAATTTAATTTGAATTCTTTGATCGGAGGATGTGAGGGTTAAGGGCTTATCACCTTTGATATGCCCTTTAGACATCGTGATCTTCAGATCAGGCGATCGGATAAGCCTTTTCATGATCTGAACGGTAGTTTCTCCGATCAGATAAGGCAATTCCATGATCGGATAAGTCATAGCGCGGCTATGATACGTCTTTTCACGATCTCTTATCACAACGGCTTGATCGGAGTGACGCCTTATCTCCAACCGTACGATCGGACGGATATTTTATCACCAACCGTTGATCAATCGAAGGAGCGCCTTATTACCAACGGTCCTGTTGATCGGTCAACCGATGGGTGTGAGCGTTGGATCACGATCGCGATCGTGATTTGATCACGCATCTCGATCCTTCATCCGATCGATCAATGATCAGTTCTGATCCTGATCCGATGATCAATGGTCAATTGATCTCATCCCTTTATCTTGATCCGATCAGTCTCCATCGTCGGATCCTCTTGATCTAGAAAAATTTAAAGCCCCTTAAGCTCCTGCGACGAGTGCGCCTACAAAGCGCCCTTCGCACACGCGCGTGTGCGTACGGGTGCGCGAGGGTGATGCATCACCCTCAAGCTCTTCACTTATGGTGAGCCTAAGGAACTTAAGCTTCAATGAAGTGGTTTCCATATAAGTGAACCTTCCTTTCTTAATTTTTTCGATATGGGACTAAATGTCCCTGCAATTTCTCATTCACACACATAAGGAGGTAATGGGCTTTCAAGGCCCATTAAGGTATTCAAGGCCTATTTTGGCCCATTACCCAACAATCCCCATATGAATGAAAATTGGACTTGGATCAAAGATCATCAAAGATAGCAAAGGCAAACCCCCACATAAAAGGATTTTAATGCAAATGAATATGCAGACACTAAAGAGAGTATAATGGGATGAAGTTGTATCGGGATAGGTAGCTTGTGGCTTTGAACCTTCCTTAGTGAGTTGTTATCGAGTTTACTTGCTAAAAGGTGAACATGATGTCTTGAACCTTTTAGCGTTTTGTGTAAACTAAGACAATAACAATCACGCAACTTCTTCCCGAGCATTCTTTTGGTTCTCATGGTTGTGTTCATTTTGGCCCCGAACAACTCCTGGTCTCATGAGTGCTTCAGAGAATTAAACCTTAAAATTCTCATAGAATTGGCCCAGTTCACACTCACATAGGTGATTCTTATTAAGAGTATCCTGCTATACCCCACATGATGTTCATGTCATAAGAATCATTAAAAGCAATGCTTATCCTAGTACCTTTAGCAGGTAGCACCAATTATCATAGGAATGAGTAGGATTGAACATCCTTAGTGCTATCAAGTCTCTTCATAATTTAGTTGTCCCTTTTGAACCTAGATCTTGGGATCTCCAGTCAGCTAGGTTGGGTATCCACTATGAAGATTTTTCAGTTATAGGTTTTAAACCCATTCCCCTCGATAAACAGTTTACTTGATCTCTTGGTAACCCCTTTGTTAATGGATCCGCTAGGTTTTTCTTTGACTGAACATAGTCAATAGAAATTACACCAATTTCAAGTAACTGCTTAATGGTATTATGTCTGCGACGTATATGTCTAGACTTACCATTATACATCTTATTCTGTGCTCTGCAAATTGCCGATTGACTATCACAATGTATGCATATTGCAGACACAGGCTTTGGCCAACATGGAATATCTTCTAAAAGGTTTCGAAGCCATTCTGCTTCTTCAGCTGCCTTTTCTAAGGCAATAAACTCAGATTCCATAGTGGATCGAGCTATACATGTTTGCTTAGAAGATTTCCATGACACAGCACCTCCTCCTAAGGTGAATACATATCCACTTGTGGATTTTGTATCTTCTGTGTTAGATATCCAATTAGCATCACTGTATCCTTCTAGTACAGCTGGATATCTTGAATAATGTAATCCATAACTTAGGGTATATCGCAGATATCTTAATACCCTTATTAGAGCTGTCCAATGATTTGGACCTGGATTACTTGTGAATCTACTCAACTTATTGACAGCATATGCTATGTCAGGACGAGTGCAATTCATGACATACATTAAACTGCCAATTATACGTGAGTATTCCAATTGAGATATGGGTTCTCCAGTATACTTAGCCAAATGTAGATTAACATCTACAGGTGTTTTCACCGGGCTAGTATCATACTTTTTATACTTATTTAATATTTTCTCAATATAATGAGATTGAGATAATATTATTTCTTCAGATGTTCTAGTGATTCGAATCCCTAGTATAACATCTGCAACACCCATATTTTTCATATCAAAATGTTTGATCAACATTTTCTTTGTCTGTTTAATCATTTCAGTATTACTACCAATGATTAACAGGTCATCTACATATAAGCAGATTATCACATACCCTTCAGGCAGGGATTTTGGCATATATACATTTGTCATTCATTTATTTTGAATCCATTTGATAACATACATTATCAAATTTTATATGCCATTGCTTAGGTGCTTGCTTTAATCCATATAAGGATTTAACAAGTCTACACACCTTCTTTTCTTATCCTGGAACAATAAATCCCTCAGGTTGTTCCATGTATATTTCTTCATCTAATTCACCATTCAGAAAAGCAGTTTTAACATCCATTTGATGAATTTCAAGATTGTTAATGGCTGCAAAAGCGATTAACATTCTATAGATGTTATTCTACTTACTGGTGAATAGGTATCAAAGAAGTCTATACCTTCTTTTTGTTTGAAGCCCTTAGCCACTAATCTGGCTTTATACTTGTCAATTGATCCATCAGTCTTTAGCTTTTTCTTAAAGATCCACTTGCACCCTAAAGGTTTCATACCAGATGGTAAGTCTACCAACTCCCAGGTATGATTATGCATGATGGACTCAATTTCATTATTGACAGCTTCTTTCCAAAAGGGTGCTTCTGGATTAGACATTGCCTCTTTGAATGTCTGAGGTTCATCTTGTAACATATAAGTTACATAATCAGGACCAAAGACTTTGCAACTCTTGGTCTCTTACTGCGTCTAGGTTCATCTTCAGGATATTCTTCCTGATGACTACTACTAGCAGTATTATCATAAGTTCTTTTATTTGAACTTATTTCTAATTTCCTTTTGCTTGGAAATATATCTTCAAAGAATGTTGCATTCCTTGATTCCATGATTGTATTTTCTGTATATCAGTTATATCTGATTTATACACAAGAAAGCGATATGCACTACTATTATGTGCATATCCGATAAATATACAATCAACAGTTTTAGGTCCTATTTTGACCTTTTTGGGGTCCGGAATAGCTACTTTAGCTAGACACCCCCACACTCTTAAGTAATTGTAAGAAGGCTTCTTTCCTTTCCATAACTCATATGGAGTAACATCCTTCTTCTTAAGAGGTATCTTATTAAGAATATGATTTGCTGAGAGAATTGCTTCTCCCCATAAATTCTGTGGTGTACCAGAATTTATTAACATAGCATTCATCATTTCTTTTAATGTGCAGTTTTTACGTTCCGCAATTCCATTAGATTGAGGTGAGTAAGGAGCAGTAGTTTGATGAATAATGCCATGCTCTTGACAGAATTCGTCAAAAGGTGCATCGTATTCACCACCTCTATCACTCCTTATGGCCTTAATCTTTTTCCAAGTTGATTTTCAACTTCATTCTTATAACATTTAAACATTTCTAAAGCCTCATCTTTAGACTTTAGTAGATACACATAGCAGTATCTTGTTGAATCATCTATAAATGTTATAAAATACTTTTTACCTCCTCTAGTTTGAATTGACTTTAAGTCACATAGATCACTGTGAATTAAGTCAAGAGGTTCAGTATTTCTTTCAACTGATGGAAATGGTTTTTGCTAACTTAGCTTCAACACACACTTCACACTTGTAATGTGGATCGATTTCACGATTAGGTAATAATTCTAATTTCATTAATTTTCGTAATGAATTAAAATTACATGTCCTAATCTATCATGCCATAAACAAGAGAGTCAACCATATAAGCAGAAGAAGCTTTATTTATTTCAAGGTTTCTGTGTACAGTCATTACATTAACCTTGAATAATCCATTATTCAAGTAACCCCTTCCAATAAATATCCCCCCTTAGTGAGTACAAATTTATCAGACTCAAAGACCATCCTAAAGCCATGTTTGCTTAGGAGGGAGCCTGATATAAGATTCTTTCGGATGTCAGGGACATGTAGCATATCATTAAGTAGAAGCTCCTTGCCAGATGTCATCTTCATAACAATGCGGCCAAGTCCTTCTATCTTGGATGTAGCGGAGTTACCCATGACAAATTTCTACCATTGATAGGAGTATATGATGAGAACATACTCTTATCAGAGCAGACATGTCTGGTAGCTCCAGTGTCGATGTACCATTCATTTGCTTTGTCAACCATGTTTGCTTCAAATACAACAGCTGACAGCATCATCTCGGATACCTCTTTGGATAGGGTTTCAGTAACGTTGACTTCTTTCTTTTCTTTATCCTTGAAACGCAGTCCTTGGATTTGTGTCCTTGCTTTCCACAAACAAAGCACTTTCCCTTGAACTTATATTTCTTTGGATTGCCCTTCTTCTGTTTAAAGCCTTCGCCTAGAAACTTGCGTTTCTTCTTCCCTTCTATGAGGTTGGCCTTTGGCTCAGCAGGTTGTCCTTCTGTCTTCTTGTCTTGGCTCTTATTGTCCTCCTCGATCCTCAGGCGGACAATTAGGTCTTCAAGTCCCATCTCCTTTGCTTATGCTTCAGGTAGTTCTTGAAGTCCTTCCATAATGGTGGTAGCTTCTCTATGATGGCAGCTATCTGGAATGACTCACTGAGAGACATTTCTCTGCATGTATCTCATGCAGGATGATCTGGAGCTCTTGGACTTGCTCCATAACTGTTTTGTGGTCGACCATTTTGTAGTCTAAGAACCTTCCAACCACAAACTTCTTGTGTCCAGCATCCTCTGGCTTGTACTTTTTATCCAGGGATGCCCATAACTCCTTGGCAGTAGCAATACTGCTGTACACATTGTACAGGGTATTGTCCAGACCATTCAGGATGTAATTCTTGCAAAGAAGTCTGAGTGCTTCCATGCCTCCACCGCAGCAATGACTTGCTTGTCGGTCTCCCCTTCCTTCAGGACAGGTGGATCTTTATTCAGCACTCTGACCAGTTCAGAGTTGTGATGTAGAACAGCATCTTATGTTGCCACCTCTTGAAATCCATGCCAGAGAATTTCTCCGGTCTCTCGGCTTGAACTGATGTGTCATAGTAGCCATCTGCAGCAGCACTTCCGTGGTAGCACGAGATTGTCTTAAGATTGTTGGTTGTGGCAGATGGTGGCTACCTAATTGATCGGACTGAGACTAGAGTTATACTCTATGTCCTTAAGACAATTTCGTCCGCAATGGTGCTTACGGTCAGTATGACGATTGTCTTCAGGATACAACAGTCTCCTTTTGATGAAAGCAGCACTACAATTCACCAAAAATATCGAACCAAGAATGCTACTCTCTTTGTAATGCACTATTGCTATACTACCCTTAGGAAAGTATGCAAATGCCTAAGAGAGGAGAAGGCTAGAATTGATTCGGATTGAACTCAATTCGGAATGGTTTGGAATGAATGAAATGAGAGGGTCTAGGGTCCTATTTATAGGTTTTTAGGTGCTCCTTGGAAGCAACCCTACGAATTAAATTTAATTTGAATTCTTTGATCGAAGGATGTGAGGGTTAAGGGCTTATCACCCTTGATATGCCCTTTAGACATCGTGATCTTCAGATCAGGCGATCGATAAGCCTTTTCATGATCTGAATGGTAGTTTCTCCGATCAGATAAGGCAATTCCACGATCGGATAAGTCATAGCGCGGCTATGATACGTCTTTTCACGATCTCTTATCACAACGGCTTGATTGGAGCGACGCCTTATCTCTAACCGTACGATCGGACGGATGCCTTATCACCAACCGTTGATCGATCGAATGAGTGCCTTATCACCAACGGTCCTATTGACCGATCAACCGACGGGTGTGAGCCGTTGGATCGCGATCGCGATCGTGATTTGATCACCGCATCTCGACCCTTCATCCAATCGATCAATGATCAGTTCTGATCTGATCCGATGATCAATAGTCAATTGATCTCAGCCCTTTATCTTGATCCGATCAGTCTCCACCGTCGGATTCTCTTATCTAGAAAAAATTTAAAGCCCCTCAAGCTCCTCGCGACGATGCGCACGTGCGAAGTGCAAAGTGCATCTACAAAGCGTCCACTTATGGTGAGCCTAAGGAACTTAAGCTTCAAGAAAGTGGTTTCCATATAAGTGAACCTTTCTTTCTTGATTTTTTCGACATGGGACTAAATGTCCCCGTAATTTCTCATTCACACACATAAGGAGGTAATGGGCTTTCAAGGCTCATTAGGGTATTCAAGGCCTATTTTGGCCCATTACCCAACAAGTTGCATATTTGTTTTTATAATGCAAAAAGATGATTAAGATTCTACTTAAGAATAAAATATCAGTTCATGCAAAACCCATCTTGTCTTCCCATCCAGCTTGCATTATTTGACAGGTGTTCTTCAATCATGTTGTTTAATTACTTTTTGTTGTGAGCATAGAAACTTTTTTCATCCTCAAAGGCTTCTTTTCAGTTCCTCCTAAAATTTCTATAGCTTTATCCTTTTTTGTATTATTATATTTTTAAATCAATTAGGCATGTGCAAGCTAAGCAATTGCTCTTTTTCTCTATGTATGTGCGTGCATATTTATGCATATGTATATGAATGTATGATGTACATGCATGTGCATGCATAGAGAGAGAGAGAGAGAGAGAGAGAGTCCCATGTAATTATTTGACTCAATTATATCTGATAATCATTTTGAAATGCGAAGATAGGTGGAGTCATACAATTGATGACGGTAATCACGAGACTCTGGTCAATCAACCCAGGGATTCATATCATAATTAGGTTATGTGCCAAACTCATAAGCTTTTCTATGCTCTTTAATTACATAATTTTTTTGGATTGGATGTTACGTGCAATGCTTATTTGGCTGATTTTTTTTTCCTACTAGATTTTTTAATTATCCTTTTGATTCTTTATGGTGGATGGAGCACACTGTTATTTTATTAGGGAGACATGGAGTAAAAAAATTTCTCATTGGGTGCAGATGTGTGAGGATAACCTATTTGAATGAACAAATGAGATCATGACTGTGTTACATGTTGGCAAGAAACCATCATATTGGTTATCTTTTTTCCATAATGCTTGGAAGGATAATTGGAGCTTTGTACCTGCAAGGGATATTGCAGGTTATGTCATTGTCTGAAATTTGAGATCAGAAATTAGAAAAAGGCTATCAACACTAAGGAGGTGCCTCTTAAGGTACATAAGGGGTTTATCTTTGTGTTTTGTGGGGGGTATGCGTATTGATCCTTTGAGGTGGATAACTGCTTGTTATTAAACAAGATTTTGTTCTTGGGTTTACTGGGTCAGGTTTGCTGAAAGCTGCATAGCTGCAGTTTTGTTTGTAGTAAGTACACAACATACACTGATATTAGTTAGGTAACATTTAGTATGGGTGCATGATTTCTAAAATAAACAGATGGTTTATTATAGTCTGTGCACACTCCCTACTGGAAAACAGTCTTTGGATGGTCTGGGTGGTAGGCAGATCCCACTCGAACCACCATTGTCTTCTGTTCTCAATGTCTTTCGATTGCTTTTTATCCATGTTGGTTTCAGCAAAGAGAATCAGAATAAGTTTGCCAACATCATTCTGAACAATCACAACCTGCAATGTGTATTCAAATTTTCATGGTTCATTAGTTTATCTATTCTACATTTCATTGCAGAGCACCAAAGGTGCTAACATGTTACATGCTTGCCATCGCTGCCACTGGTGATATTCAACCGATAACCAGAAGGGTGAAGAGAACATGATGGCTATGAACTCATACTGTTGTTCAGAATATGCACAGGTTACTTCTGGTATTTATGCTAATATCTAATACTTATCATGCTTTCCTGGCATCAGGCTGCTTTGTTAACTTCAATTAGTGCAAATATGAGAAGTTCATATTGCAAGTTTTCTGGTTATCAGCATGCAACAATCTGATATTTTCAAAATAAATGCTGAATTCTCCCTTATGAAAAGATACCCTGCATTGAGTGAAATATAAGTTGCAGAATATCTGGGTAAATGTACTATTGATTGTTTTTCTATGTTGATTTTATGCTTTCTGTAGCATCAACATGTGCACTCTCTTCAAAATAATAAATACGGGATGAAGTAAGCGAACTTGTGAGAACGTAGGGGCCCTGCATGCTAGGATAGAACGTAGGGGCATCCTGGGCATCCTGGCACGCTGAAAGCATCCAGATCTACCAGGTTCATGTCTGATACCTCTGCATGAGACATCACCTTGATACCTGCTTGCATCCTGCACTAGTTATGCGCATATAGCATGCCTTGGATGCATATTTTAAACGTGAGTTGCATGTGCTATCACTGAATAATAGATTACAACTGACTATCCTCATGATTGTTGATTGGGGCTCCACAGAATATAGTGAAGTCCATCATCACCCAGCTGCTTTTTTCTTTTTTCTTTTTTTCTGCATGTTTCTGTCTTGGAATGGAATGTGAATTGTTTGAATATTTTATTGTCTAATAAAAGTTTTTGTTTTTTGGGGAACCTATCAGTATGTTCTTAAATCTTATGATTTTTCAGCAGCAGTTGTACATTAGGTTTTTTTTTAATGGAAATTGGAGGAATCAATCTTCCCCCATATTTATTGATTGTGAAGAAGAGTTAGAGAGTTTAGACTTCACAGGTAGGTGGTGAAAGAGTTACAGAGTGCAGATTCACATATTCAGAATTTTAGGTAAATTCAGAGGTAGAATAAATTTTAAGAATCTCTTGACGAGCTGCTGTAATTCCAGCCTTCAGACATACGAAATTGCGACGCTGCATTGCTACAGTCTTTATATGAGGATCTGCTCAACTGAAGGAACTTATGTAAACTGAGTTCCGCTGTATCCCCATTTTACTTCCATCCATGTTTTCCTTCCCCATATCTCAAAACTGGGACAAGTGTGGCTAAATTCCATTTGTGAAACCCCTGTTCCACGGATACTCACCATGTGAGGATCCGCCTTCTTTGACAGAGGAAGGAAGGCGCCACCCCTTCCTCCATCATTGTTGACCTGGCATGGCGGAAGGGGACGCCGACGCGCCCCTCTTCACACGGACATAGGGAAGGGGCTAACCCTATGCGCCCCTCTTCACACGGACACAGAGAAGGGGCTAACCCTCCCCTTGCCATGATATAAGGAAGGGGGGAGCACCCCTCCTTCTCCATGTTCACTTTCCCTTCAGCATCAAGGTAAGAGAGAGAGAGAGCCGCGGTCGAGCGGTGGCCATGGCAGGCCTCCCTTCATCACGGAACCAAGCCAGTTCACAGCTTGGTTCGGGCTCGGCGGAGTGCCCGTCGCCTCGCTGGACCTAGGCGGCGGCCAGTGGCCCTCATCGGCATCGGGCAATCGTCCGGTGAAGGTCCAGCCGGCCGTGGTGGCCGGTCGTGCCATCGGCACAAGTCGTGTGCTGCGGACAACAAGAGAGAAAGAGAGAGATGGAGGGAGAGAGAGAAAAGAGGGGAGCTCGGTCGCGGCGGCGGTCGGCTCTGGGCCGATCGTTGGCAGCCGGGCCACCCCAGGGGGAGGCCGGCGGCGGCCCTGGCCGCTGGCACAGTTCTCCTCTATTTTGGGTGAAACAAGGGAGGCGAGGGAGAAGGGGCTGTCGGGCCGATTGGGCCATTTTGGACTGGGCCCTGTTGGGCCGGCTCACGAGCCATTTTTGGGCTGTGTTTTGGACCCTGTATTGGGTCGGAAATGGAAAAATAAAAATATGGCCTGGATCAGTGTTGATCCTATTTCTTGGGGTATTTTTATTTTTTCATTTGGGTATATATTGAGAGATATTCGAGCCCAAAGTTGGGCCCAGGATTAGACTGGGTAGACCTTAGGGGATGCTTTATTATTCCAATTTTAGAGATTTAATTGTGGAAATTAATGTTGTAGATGACCAGATGTCCACATAGCTAATTTATAGTTTGGGATTAGCATACTGAGGTAAATAAGCTAATTATCATGATTTTATAAATTATTTAATATATAAATCTTTGGATTTATAGCTATATGCATATTTATGAAATGAGACAAAATAGAATTTTGCTATTTAATTTGATAAATAGTGCCACGAGTATACAATTGGGTATCTATTATAATCATATGTGATTGCTAATATTTTGCAAAGTAATGGATTATAAATGTGCAAAAATTAAATGATGTGATTATTTTGGCTTTGTAAAATATACTGGTATTATTGATGTATTTTTATGCTATGAATGTACAAACCACTATATATATGACATGAGGAGCTTATGCTCATAATGATGCATGATGTGATACATGTAAATATGATGATGATATGGTCGCTGCGGTTCTTATATGATGTGAAATGATGTAAAATGCCAAGTGATACGGGACCTACCTCCACAGGGGCGATATGTGGAGGACACACATCTGTAGGGTGTGTTGTGATTGATTATGATATATGGCATAACGCTGATATCAGGACCCTTCCTTTTAGGGGATATTGAAGAGTGATACACCAGTTGGATGTTGTAGGGCCATGGGATACATAGGGAATTATATAAATACAGTGGGTTTGTTTACATTGCATATTACGATATTTATTGCATGAATAAGCTTCCAAACTTATTTTAAGCAAATGATATGCTTACTCTGATAATATGGCAAGTGTATTTGAAATTGGAAGCTTATTGTCGAAAAGTTGATTTGATTTGATAATATTTTCAAATGATTAATGGATTATATTATATTAGGCTTGCTTATTGAGTGTGAGCTCATATAAATCTTACAATGCTTTTCAGAGCCACAAGATTGAAGAATGGGATTTGGGGTAGTTGGAGCTTCTATCAGAGCAAATTAAAATCCAACATTTTGTTGTAACCCCATTGATTTATGTATAATGGGCATGTAGCCCAAAACTCATAATTATGGCTTGTATTAAAGTTATTGACTATGAATGACATATATGTATTATCCTTTCTTGAATAAATTGGATTATATTTCAGAACGCCTTGCATGCTAGGCATGTGGCGGGTTTTCACCCCTGGATCCCACAATTGGGTCTGGGGCGTGACAGCTTTTGTGATATGAGAGCTTAGGTTTTGACCTTAGGGACACATACATGATGACACTCTAGGCAAAATACTAGGATGACATTGAGACAATTATAACTTTAAAGGAATTTTAGGTATTATGCTTTGAAAGCTTGAAATTTAAAGTTTATCAAGATATTAATTGAAATATGAATTTGATAGGAATTAAGAATGATCCATCGCACCAGAAACCAATGATATAATGGGGCTCCACGGGCTGGTGACCTTGACCAGTGGGGAGGCCAAGGGGCTTAGAGGTTTTAGCTCCGTCAAACTTGTTGGAAATGACTCGTAGCAGTTTCAGACCTTTATAATATCGGTAGATGAAACTTTAATTGGATATGCAATACAAGATAGATGAATATATGGAATATAATATAGTAGTTGAAAATTGCAATTGATGACTAATATGACTAAGATAACATCATTATATCCATATTGCAATTGAGTTAGATATTTGGATTTTGAGTTATTAAATCTGAATTTGAACGTGGATGTACATAATGAATTTTTATTTGTAGAACTTACATTGTTGATATTGTAAGTTAAGATTATGAGGTAATCTACTGGTTATAGAGATGATTAATATTGATGATATTTTGGGAATGAAATAAAAGTTTGCTAGTGAGTATCTATAATGGTACAAAAATTGATGGGCATTTAATTTAGAGGATAAAATTTTAGCTGGATAAAAATTTTAATATTTGTTTCTGGTTTAGTAGTAAACTGAGTAAATTGAGTTTGTATCCATTTATGTCACTCTTCTAATTTGATGATGTCTTCATAAAGCTTAGTAGATTAAGCTGAATTTCAGTCCAGCCTTCAAATAAATGGATAGGCTGTAGGAACCAATTAGATTTTAGATGATATACTGTGAGCCTGTGTGATGGATTAGGAGGTGCTTGATATAGCTTCTTGCCTTTAGTGAAATTGTTTATTTTAATGGTTACCAAGCCAACATTCAAATGGATTCATTTCAATTGTCTATAATATAAGTTGCAGACTTTCTTTTATTGAGATGAGGTGAGAGGGAAAATTTTTGGATACTGAGCTAGTTTAGCAACTATGAAAAAGTATTGTTATTTAAAGTAGCTTCATGTAGCTCAGAGTTAATAGAAAAGTTATATTGATGTCAAAAAGAAAGATTTGAAATTTCGGATTGAAGATCATTTGGAAGTTTTACTAATGATGTGATACGATTTGGGATTAGAGGTAAACTGAGTCTACGATATATTGGGCCATTTGAGATTTCGAGCAAAATAGGGGAGGTGGCTTATAGCCTGGCATTACCTCCGGTATTCTCAGGGGTACGCAATGTATTTCATGTATCCATGTTGAGGAGGTACATTTCTGACCCCAGCCATGTGATAGGATTTGAGCCCATGCAATTAAGGATCTAACATATGAGGAGCATCCTGTGCATATTGTGGACCACAAGGATCAAGTTTTAAGACGGCGTAGCATCCCTATGTCAAGATTCAGTGGAGTAACCATTCTGAGAGGGAAGCTACGTGAGAGCTAGAGGAGGAAATTAAAAAGAAATATCCTCAATTGTTTGTAACACAACATATGTAAATGGAAAGAAGATTAATCATATGATCAAAGCTTTGGATTCTAAATGTTAAATGAGGTACATCAATTTCGAGGCCGAAATTTTTATAAGAAGGGAAGAATGTGAAACCCCTGTTCCACGGATCCTCACCATGTGAGGATCCGCCTTCTTTGATAGAGGAAAGGAGGCGCCGCCCCTTTCTTCGCCATTGTTGACCTGGCATGGCGGAACTTCACACGGACACAGGGAGGGGCTAACCCTCCCCTTGCCATGATATAAGGAGGGGGGGGGGAGCACCCGTCCTTCTCCATGTTCACCTCCCCTCCAGCATCGAGATGAGGAGAGAGAGCCGCGGTCGAGCGGTGGCCATGGCAGGCCTCCTTTCATCACGGAACCAAGCCGGTTCACGGCTTGGTTCGGGCCCGGCGGAGTGCTCGTCGCCTTGCCGAGCCTGGCCAGTGGCCATCATCGGTGTCGGACGACCGTCCAATAAGGGTCCGGCCGGCCATGGTGGCCGGCTGTGCCACCGACACAAGTCGTGTGCCGCGGACAATGAGAGAGAAAGAGAGATGGAGGAGAGAGAGAAAGGGGGGAGCTCAGCCACGGCGACGGTCAGCTCTGGGCCGGTCATCGGCGGCGGCCCTGGCCGCCGGCACAGTTCTCCTCTGTTTCGGGTGAAACAGGGGAGGCGGGAGAGAAGAAGGGGCTGTCGGGCCGATTGGGCCGTTTTGGACTGGGCCCTGTTGAGCCGGCTTACGAGCCATTTTTGGGCTGTGTTTTGGATCCTGTATTGGGCCGAGAATAAAAAAATAAAAATATAGCCAGGATCAGTGTTGATCCTAGTTTCTTGGGGTATTTTTATTTTTCCATTTGTGTATATATATTGAGAGATATTCGAGCCCAAAGTTGGGCCCAGGATTAGACTGGATAGACCTTAGGGGATGCTTTTTTATTCCAATTTTAGATATTTAATTATGAAAATTAATGCTGTAGGTGACCAGATGTCCACATAGTTGATTTGCAGTTTGGGATTAGCATACTGAGATAAGTAAGCTAATTATCATGATTTTATAAATAATTTAATATATAAATCTTTGAATTTATAGCTATATGCATATTTATGAAATGAGACAAAATGAAATTTTGCTATTTAATTTGATAAATAGTGCTATGCGTATACAATTGGGTATCTGTTATAATTATATGTGATTGCTAATATTTTGTAAAGTAATGGATTATAAATGTGCAAAAATTGAATGATGTGATTATTTTGGCTTTGCAAAATATACGGGTACTATTGATGTATTTTTATGCTATGAATGTATAAAATACTGTATATGTGACATGAGGAGCTTATGCTCATGATAATGCATGATGTGATACATGCAAATATGATAATGATATGTGTCGCCGCGGTTTTCATATGATATGAAATGCCAAGTGATACGGGACCCACCTTCACAGGGGCAGATATATGGAGGACACACATCTGTAGGGTGTATTATGATTGATTATAATATATGGCATAACGCTGGTACCAGGACCCTTCCTCTTAGGGGATATTGAAGAGTGATACATCAGTTGGGTGTTGTAGGGTCATGGGACACATCGAAAATTATATAAATATAGTGGGTTTGTTTACATTGCATATTACGATATTTATTACATGAATAAGCTTCCACAATTATTTTAAGCAAATGATATGCTTACTCTGATAATATGGCAAGTGTATTTGAAATTGGAAGCTTATTGTCGAAAAGTTGATTTGATTTGATAATACCTTCAAATGATTAATGGATTATATTATATTAGGCTTGCTTATTGAGTGTGAGCTCATATAAATCTCACAATATTTTTCAGAGCCACAAGACAGAATAATGGGATTTAGGGTAGTTGGAGCTTCTATCAGAGCAAATTAAAATCTAACATTTTGTTGTAACTCCATTGATCTATGTATGATGGACATGTAGTCAAAAACTCATAATTATAGCTTGTATTAAAGTTATTGACTCTGAATGACATAGAGGTATTATCCTTTCTTGAATAAATTGGATTATATTTCAGGACGCCTTGCATGTTAGGCATGTAACGGGTTGCCATCCCTGAATCCTATAATAGCAACCTTGTAAGCTGAATTTTGTTGTGCCAACATAGCAAACACAGGCAATCGCATGCATGGCAAACATATCTAAAATCAATCATACTGTAACAGAGACAGGCTATATAGCAAACAATTTAATCTGCTGTGACTGGAGCAATGGAGCTTTATCTGACCTGGTGTAGGAAGCAAGATAGCTGAAACCAGTCACCCAGAGAACAAGAAATTTCTGAACATACAACAGCAGCTGTACCGAGCTAAAAATTTGAAGCTTCATCGTAAAGACAAATTAAAGCCAGCGTGCTGGCACAGAAAGTACATCTTATGATGTATCATCTTAATTATTTTATTATTAAATTAATATTAAATATGATTTATACGGGATATATGGAATGAAATTTAATAGAAATTTAATTTCGAATTACAATATTGGTTGAAAACTGATCATCCATTCGTCCCAATTTGAACCTAACTTGCTTATTAAACAGATTATATGGGCTGTATCATGTAACTCATAATAGACGTATAATACATAGGAGGTGATACGATTAATAAATGGCCGTGTTTGGGTCGAAACATTTGCTGTCATACTTTTAAGTTGACAATGACATGATTTATCATATCTGATTGTCGGTAGTCTTCATCTTTCAATCGAGTTCAGATCTAGTAGAGCTTTGAGATCTGTAGAGCTTTGAGATCTGTTTGGTAGACTCATCATTGAACAATGAATCCATCTCCAAGGTGGAGGAAAAAGAAACGAGAGGAATTTTCCTTGACGTTTTTTTTTTTTGAAAAGGACTTTGTACGTTGGATACAGTGTTGGCTTTTCCTCGTCCAAGCATGCATGCATGCAACCATGCATGTCAAAAGATAAGGGAGCTTCTATTTGCATTGCAAATATTGCTCATTACCCTCCCTTCAATTTTTTTTAAAATTTAATTTCTAAATTATTCTTAAAACCTTCGCCTCTCCTCCCTCTATGTTCGACTTCGGTAGCTTTCCCACCCCATCGGCTTCCTCTCCTTCCCTGTTTGCTTCGGTGACTCTTTCTTGTTCGCTCTAGCAGCTCTTAGGCTTTCCTTCATTCGCTTTGGTGCCCCTTCTCTTTCGGACACCGATCATCTTCTTCGACTTTTCTTTGCTCAGATGTTCGAAGAGGAGGGGGGCACTGGAGCGAATGGGGAATGAGAAAAGCCAAGGGGTCTATCGAAGCGAACTGAAAGGAGGGTCTATCAGAGCGAACGGAAAAGAAGGGAAGGGAGGCTGCCGAAGAGAACTGAGGGAAAGGGGTCCGTTGGAGCGAACGAAGAAAGGGGAAAAAGGAGAGGCAAGGGTTTTAAGGATAGTTTAGAAATTAATTTTTTTTAAAAAAATTGAAGTGGTGTATTGAGCAATTTTTGCTATGCAAATAAAAGCTTCCCAAATATAATTTCCTTCTATGTTGCAAACCATGGCTAGGTGGGCTCCTGTCTTAATGGCCCATGCAAACGTGCCTGCCATGGCCTAGGCATGTGCGTGATGCATGTCTTTGTGTATTGATTCTATTGAAGGTGTACAAAGACTTTTTCAAAAACCAAAACATCGCATTTATTTCCAATTGGGCTTAAGACCAACTAAGCCGACCGACCTGCCGGTTCCTAGGAAGTGGTCCGGATCGCTTTCTCGCCTGGTTCGATATTCAGAGGGTCCGATGGGCACACCTATCCGGTGGGCCGAACTGGACCGTCCTGCGGCCTGGGTGCATCCCTTGTGGTCCACGGGGCTCTCTTGCAGGGATGCACGGCGGAGATTTGCTCTCCGGAAGATTCATTCCATCCGCCAACCGAACGGACGGCTGCAACTCCATCAGGACCGCACGTGCCGAGCCGTCTAAACTCTAAGCGTACCCCTCTGGGGCCACGGTCGTAACGCGACCGGGCATCTCCATCCCTCCAAAGCCGATCCACCGGATCAAAGCTTCCGGTATACAAGGCCATCATCATCGTTTCGTCCTCGAGCACTGCTTTCTTGTCCACCCTCTTCCTTCTTTCGGCCACCACCTTCTCATCTATCTATCTAGCGATCCATCTATTTCTCTGCTCTTCTCCGAGCCTCCTCTTCCGATCGCTATGGTATCAGAAATCGTTTGATCTTCTCATTCTCTCCCCTCGCGGCGAGCCGAGATCGAAAATATTTAGATCTTAAGATTAAGATTGTCTTGTTTCTTGATTTCATATTCGATTCAGCTTTGATCTTTGCCCCAATACGAAGAAACTCGATTTTTTAAAAAATTTTCTTCCGTTTTTAACAAGTAGGTTACATATTTTGATCCAGAAGAAAGAAGGTGTTATAGGTGCCATATCCGATCGATTGGATGAGGATACTCGCGTAAGGGTAAGAGCTTCGAGCCTCTGATCCGATCTTTCTTTCAAGATTTTGAGGTTCTTTTCCCTTCTTCTGGTTCTTTTTTAGAATGATGGGATCTTTGTTCTTGATTTTGGGGAAAGTAGGGTTTTGAGGATGGTAACGGAGACCTCCATCAAGATGGGCCCGGTAACCCTAACGAATGGGAATTTCGACGATTTCGAGAATGATCTCGAGGCTTTGCTTCGGGAGCAACAGCAGGGAAGAGTTGCTTTCGATCTGGAGCGGGATGAGTTCAATATGTTCCGGAGTGGCAGCGCTCCTCCGACTGTGGAGGGATCAAGAACTGCTTTTGGGAGCTTGTTCGGGCAACGCAGGCTTCCCGAGGGCTGCCACTTTGATGGTCGGGATGGCGGAGATGTTCTGTCTGAGGAGGAGATGCGATCGCATCCTGCCTATTTATCATACTATTATTCCCATGAGAATTTGAATCCCAGGCTTCCTCCTCCCATGGTATCGAAGGAGGACTGGCGTGCAGCACAGAGGTTCCGTGCTGGTTCGTTTGGAGGGATTGGTGACATGAGGAGTAGGAAGGAATCAAGGGATGGTGATGGGAGCAGCAGCTCCCTTTTTTCGCTGCAGCCGGGCCTCCCAATGCATGATGGGGAAAGGATGATGGTCGAGCCGACTAGAGGGGTGCAGCGGAATCTATCCCAGCAGCAGTCAGCGGAGTGGCTCGAGCGGGGCACTGATGGGCTTATTGGGTTGCCAGATGTTGGGTTAGGTGCTAGGAGAAAGAGCTTTGCAGATGCGTTGCAGGTCTTTTTTATTTTTTCCCCCCTTCTTCTTGTTCCATGAGCATCCAATTTTATTCTATATCTGATTTGTTGCTTATAGCTGCATCTGAACTTTGTGATTAGCCATTTTATAGTTGGGAAAAATAATTTAACCACCGGCTAGATTGTTGACTGGTTGCATGATCTGTATTGCAAGCGTTTAGATAAATCTTGTTGCAAGACAGAAACTAGGTTGAATGAAATTGGCATGTCTTAGGCTGGTTGTTTTTGATATGTGAAGAGTCCTAGGCATGTTTATTAGGATATAAAAGCATTTGTTTATGTCGGTCACATAAAGTTGCATGGTGTCCCTCTTGTATGTTTCTTTTGCTTCTTTCTTGGAATCTATGCTGGTATTTTGGACTATTGGGCCCAGATAATTTTCTTTAAGCCTCAAAGCCAGGTGTTGATAGTGCCATTTTATTAGTGTCTTTTCATTTCGTTTCCCATTGTCTAATTCTCTTCGTCATATGCATGTACCTCTTCATTCCTTTGTTCAATAGATTCAAAATGAAGGGCTAAGTCCCTCTAAGGCATCCCTTAAACTCAACTCAACTCATTTAACCTTTTCCCAACTACATGAATCTACTTTCTCTACTCTGCTCTATTCAGAATCAAGTTGACATTCAAATTACAAATAGTTATATTTTTTAATTATTTTTGTCAATATTAGTTTAGATTTATTTTACCTCTATTCTTACAATGAATTGTTAAAAGATCATTCTTTCTAATTGGAGTATCTAAAGGTCTACGTTGTATATGTCAAACTATCATAATCGATTTTCTCTCATTTTATCTTCAATTGGGGCTGCTCCTATCATTTCTCTTATATGTTTATTTTTAATTCTATCTTTTAAAGTTTTACAACATATCCATCTTAAATACACATTTCTATTATACTTAATTTATTCACATGTTTTAATATTGCCCAACACTGTTCCATATAGCATAGCTGTCTAATAGCAGTTTATAAAATTTTTTTCAATTTTTAATAGGATGCGCCGATCATACAATACTCTCGAAGCACTCCTCCTCTATTTAATCCATCCTACTTTAACTCTATGATTCACATCTTAACCTATTTCACCTTCTTGCTGGATAATTGATTCCAAATACCTAAACTTTTTACTCCTTGATATCTTTTGGCTTGCAATCTTTACTGTTTCTTCATTTATATTTCTACTCCCATTAAAATCACATTTCATGTATTCAGTTTTAATTCTACTAATCTTAAAACCTTTAGATTCTAAAGCCTCTCTCCAAATCTATAGCTTAGCATTTACTTCAGATTTAGTTTCATCAATCAACACTATATCATTTGCAAATAACATACACCATAAGATATCATTTTGAATATATTTGGTTAATTCATCTATAACTAATACAAAAAGATATGGACTTAAAGCAGATCCTTGATGTAAACCTACAATAATTGAAACTCACTAGTTTCTTCTATTGTTGTTTTAACAATAGTTATTGCTCTATCATACATATCTTTTATCAATTCTATGTACCTTTTGGTAACTCCTTTTTTTTTCTAAAATCCACCATATTATTTTTTAAGTACTATATCATATGCTTTCTCTAAATCAATAAAGATCATATGAAGATCTTTTTTTTCTCTATATCTCTCCATCAATCTTCTTCATAAATAAATAGCTTTCATAGTCGATCTTTCATGCATAAATCCAAATTGATTATTTGACACCAAAGTTTTAGTTTTATTCAATTTTTAATTACTCTTTTTCATAATTTCATTGTATGACTCATTAGCTTAATCCCTCTATAATTTGCACAGTTTTGAATATCTTTTTATTTTTGTATATGAGTATTAATATGCTTTTTTTCAATTATCCGGCATTTTTTTAGTTGTTACAATCCTATTAAATAAATTGGTTAACCACGTGACTTCAATTTCTCTAAGCCTTTCCAAACCTCAATAGGGATCACATCTGGTCCTAATGCCTTTGCATTTTTTATTTTACTCAAAGCTTTTTTAACCTCAAGCATGCTAAATCTACCAAAAAAAAATTATGCTCATTTATTACTCCTAGATTATCACATCCTTCTATCCTTAAATTTATTAAATTATTTTATTTAATAATTTTTAAAATAACTTTTCATCATTTTTTATCTTTTCTTCTTTTACTAAGTCTCTTTCATCTTCATCCTTAATACATTTAATATAGTCAAGATCTTTTATTTTTTTCTCTTAGTTTTGCTAATTTATATAGTCTTTTCACTTTCTTTCGTATCTAGTCTATTATATAAGTTATTATATGCTTTAAGTTTGGCATTACTTACCACTTTTTAGCTTCTTTTTTTGCATTCCTATACTTTTTAAGACTTTCTTCATCCCTAGCCTCTTGCCAAATTTTATAGTTTATCCTTTTAAGCTTGATGGCAGCTTGAACTTTTTCGTTTCACCATCAAATTTTTTTTCCTACTAGTCCTACTCCTTTTGATTCTTCTAAAACTTCTTTTGCTATGTTTTTTATGCATTTAATTGCTTTTTTCATATTAAGTTGGGATCACTATCTATATTCATTAGTTATTACGCTCACTAACTTTTCTTTAAATAATTCTAGTTTTTCTCCTTTCAAATTTCATCATTTAATTTTTTAATTAATAGTTTTATGTTTTACTCTTGATTTTATTTTTATCCATATGTCTGCTACTATTATCCTATGTTGTTAAATTAAACTTTCTTCTGAAATAACTTTACAGTCCTTACATGTTGTTTTATTTATCCTCCTAGTTATGAAAAAGTCTATTTGACTTTTATTAGATTATTTTTAAATGTTATTAAATGTTTATCTCTTTTTTGAAACAAGTATTTGCTATTATTAGATCATATGCCATTGCAAAATCTAATAAGCTCACGTCAGCTTCATTCCTATCTTCAAACCTATATCCTCCATGTACCATTTCATATCATCCCTTGTTTACCTACTTGTCCATTAAAATCTTCTTTCAAATATATCTTTTTTTGTGGTATTTTTGCATTACTTCATCTATGTCTTCCCAAAATTATGTCTTAGTTTGTTGGTCTAATCCTACTTGTAGTGCATATGCACTAATTATGTTACTTATATTATTCTCAATTATAAGTTTTAGTGATATAATTCTATCTTCTTTCCTAGTTATCTTAACAACATATTCTTTAAAATTCGTCTATAATTATTCCTACTCCATATCTATTTTTTATATTTTTCAGTGCAATATAATTTATATCCTGTATTCTTTATTTCTTTAGATCTTTCACCTACCCATTTAGTCTCTTATAAGCATATTATATTTACTTTTTTCCTAATCATAGTGTCCATTATTTTCATAGTTTTACATGTTAGTATTTTTATGTTTCATATTGCTACTCTAAGCTAACTATCATGGACTAACTTTTTTATCCGCACTCGTCCGTAGTGAGGGAACCCGTGCTTATCACCGCACCCGGTGTGGCGCCTCTTGCCCATTTTTTGAAGCATCCGAGGCAGATGTAATGCGTCTCTTAACGGGGACGTCCTAGCCCTTCGCATAGTTTGATTTACTAGATTCATGTTTTAAGGGTTCTGACGGAGTTTTACACTGGCTGTTTGCTACCTAACGCAACCCTCCTCTTTTACCCAGGCTTGGGACCGGCCTTGGTGGAGTTATAAAATATCAAATTATAAATTAACAAAATTAAATATAGCAAATCGACAAAATGAAAAAAAAGATATAGGCCATAGCAATGGGTGGCCAAGACTGAGATGAACTAAGATTTTGATTTACCTCGAGCAAGATGGAAGGTGGAGAAATTTTGTGAAGTAATAAGATTTTCAAAGATCATGGCTAACATATTGGAAGCATGATTTTAATATCTTGGCGAATTTAATAAAACCAATTTTAAGCATTGTTTTAGGTAGCATTTTTGTATTTATTTTAAAAATATCCATTTAAGTTAGGAAAAAGATTGAAATATCTTGGTTGATAGCTTGACATGTCAATAACTTATATCTCTAGATATGTCATTTACACTAGTCAAAATAATAAGGCCTGAGATTTTAGATGTATCATGTCAATGAATGTATGATTATGAAACTAATAGATATTTTGACTTGAATGGAAACCTTTGACATAAGAGAACAAGAGAGAACTGCTTAAAATTATCAACAATTCAAATATTTTAAGAAAGATTCCCTCTTGGGTGAAATTCTTTTATCTACAAATTTCATTTTTTCGGAAGTAATCTAGGTTACCATGGGTGGGTATCTCTAAGGCATCCCTTGGTTGCCTTTTTTTTTTTTTTTTCTAAGGCATCCCTTGGTTGCCTTTTTTTTTTTTTTCAGGCCTGTTTTTCTATATGTTTCATTTTAGTTCTCTGATTTTACTCCCTTATTCTGCAACACTTTGATTTGTTATTCCATTCTTATGTTTGACCCTATTTTCATTTTAACAGTCAACACCTTGTCTTTTAAATCTTTTTTACCTTTTTTTATCCATTTTATTTTATTTTTTAAGTTCAAAACAATTTTGTCCTTTGACCAGTGAAAAATGGAATCCCAAAGCCAGGGTCCAAAATTCACTTTGTTCTATGTGATGTTCTTGGGTTTTGTGGCCATGAGTTCTCTTTCCATGGTGGTTGTGTTTGTGCAATGTTTCCTGCTTCTCTACTTTATATTTCATATGAAGTATCTCTGCTGATTGTTATTTTTCCTGAAATGCTACAGATTTCTTATCTATGGGGACTCATCCTTTTTTTCCCTATAATTTGGTTCTCCCTCATTGGGAAGTAGCATCCCAGTAGAGTTCTGCCTTAGACTCCAAAGTAGGTCTATTTTCTCTCTTTATACATCTTTTTCATAAGCTGTGGGTGATGTGTGGTTGTCAGATTGATGCAGTAATCTTTGCTTATGACCATAATATTGGTTTGCAACTGGTTGAGGATGCATATCAATATTATATGAATGAATATCTCTAGTTCCCCTTGAGGAAGTCTATATATTGTAGGGACAGTATCAAAGCATGCCACCTAACTAGGGCACGTGTAAATCTTACCTTTTTTTAATTATTTTATCTGTTTGTGAAATAATTAATCCAAAAAAGGCTAAAATACTATTGTATCTAAAAATATCATCAGCAATCTTACTTGGACATATGACAAAGGTGTTGAATGTATAGAAGAATCTAACAAAAGAATCCTTGATGCATGTTTTCTATATATGTATGTGTAATTATTATATGGATATAATAGATGTATGCATGTAATGAATAATGAGCCTATATATGCTGCCTGAGTTCATAAAATTTAATAGAATGATTGCTATTTATTATGTTAGAGATAATAGCTTCCATGCAAAATTACGGAGCAATTTGTTGGTACATAGCATCCATGCAACGATGATGACATCATAATTTGTTGGTAGGTAGCATCATGAAGTGTCCCAAAATCTAGCATGTCCAAGTAACACTGTTCATTAGCGAATAGTGTCTCCCACAAGACACCTCAAATTCCAAATTTAAGTTCATTCATGATAAATTTAGAACGAAAAGAGCTCAGAGATAGCTTTTTTTTTTTTCTTGATAACAAGCTCAGAGATAGTTATTACTGGTGCATCTTTTCCTAGATTCTACCATAATTACTTATCTTGGATGCCTATTAGGTGCTTATGTTAAGTTAATAGAAACCTTATCTATAAAATTTACACAATATTTATACAACAGTTGTCTAATCAAGAAAACTGCCTTCCAGATCTAACTTCCTAGCCTCAAGCTAAATTAGTGTTAGATATCATGGTTCAGTACTAATTTTTGTCTGGTCACCACTTTCAATAACTTCATCAGTTGCTGAAGTTATTTGATATGCAAATTTGGGCAAAAGCTTCCCAAAATACTCTTCTCCAAACATGTAGATTTTCCTTATAACTAAGAAAAGCTGGTTAGCCAAATTATAACTCAAATTTTCCTACGATATCATGGTTGGATACTGATTTTTGTCTGGTCAGTACTTTCAATAACTTCATCAGTTGCTGAAGTTGCCTGATAATTGGTGCAAATTTGGGCAGAGGCATCCCAAAATACTCATCTCCAAACATGTAGATTTTTTCTTATAACTAAGAAAAGCTGGTTAGCCAAATTATAACTCAAATTTTCCTAATATATGGTTTCATATATATAGTGGCTACTTTGCCTCATGGTTGAAGCTTATTTTTATGGGGGTTGGCTGGATGCTGCTTCTGCTTTCCAAAGAATTGAAGAATTCCAAACGAGAGCTGTACAAATTTTTTTTTTTTTCATAAAAGTGTCCACAATTAAGTTTTGTGCCTTGCTCTTTTTTCTATTAGTAGATTAAATTAACTAGACTTTGCTTTTGTACATGGATGCAAACATCAAAGTAGGGATACTGTTCAAATAATAAGTTTCTTCTTCCTTCATGATAGAACAGAAATCTTCAGTAGAGGCTCGGGCTTTCATGATAGCTCTATTGACAAGTCATTATTTACTGGGCTTCATGGCTGTTCTGCAACATTTGCCTCCCTTCTCCCTCTGTCTTCCTCCTCTCTTTTCCTTTCTGTTCATGTGTCACTCTTTGCATCCAAAGCCAGGTCCTCTGAAATGAAAGCCCTCTCAATTCTATTGTTTCATAAAAAGATTCTATGATCCATTCCCTCTCTTTCTGCATTGCGGCCTCATTCCATTAAAAGATAGTATTTTGTATTTAACATGCAACTCAACTCAACTCATGTAAGCCTTTTCCCAACAATTTTGTATCTAACATGCTGAACATAATTTTTTTTTTTTTGTGTACTGCTATTTGACTCAGGCTACACTGCGTTCTGTATATTGCTACAGAAATAGCTTTACCACAAGTTTGATTCAATAATGCTGCCGATTGACTTTTAACTTTTGATTTTTCACTTTGTTTTATTTTTTCGCCCTTGCATGTTGCCTGGATTACAGTGTGATTTTCCATGGTTTTATTGCTATGTTGGCTTAGTAACTCTTGCAGGTACTCAACCGAATTTTACCATCATTTTGGATGGTTTGATTTTACATATCATTCTCATATGAAAATTGTTTTGCCTGCAGGAAGAACCTGGCTGCCCTACTTCAGTCTCTCAACATATTTCACGCCCAGTTAGTCATAATGCTTTTGACAATATTGATCCTATAGGAATTCCTGAGTCGCAGCTTACACAGCTTCATAATGGATCAGACACTATAGATGGCTGGCAATCTGGAGCAACTTCCTCTGGTCTTGTTAGGGTCCAAAGCCTTGGCTCATCTATTTCTCATTCCTTTGCATCTGCTGTTGGTTCTTCTGTGTCTAGAAGTACAACACCTGATCCCCAATTAATTCAGAGGACCCCAAGCCCCATCCTTCCTCCTGTGGGAGTGAGGATTAGTGATAGTGATAAAAAAACTGCAGTAGGGTCTAATGGCTTAGATGGTATTTCCTCTTGTTTGGCTGATTGTGGTGATCTGACAGCTGCTATGTCTAGCTTAAGCCTATCCAAGAACAAAATAACAGATGGAGAAAGTCATGTTCAGGGACTGCTTCATCAACATCTTGCTGATCAATCTGAATTGCTGTTAAAAATGCCTAGCGATCATAGACAATATCTGCAGCAGAAAATCACAAATAAGTCTGCAGCAGAGTCACTAAAGGCTCCATCTAATTCTTTTTTGTGGCACAATGATCTTTCCAAGAAAAATGGTAGTGTAACGGGTCTGAATTCACCTAATTTAACTTCAAATGGGCAAATCAACTTGCCAAAGCAATCACCTTATCCAAATATTTATAAGAAAGCAGCTTCTATGGGTTCAACCAGTTCAAGAGGATCTAATAACCAATATCAGAACAATAATAGGCCAAATATTGACTTCATTGGATCAAATTCGAAAGCTTATTCTGTCGATCATGGAACACCAACAATGTTGAACAACCATCTTGATGCAGGTAGAATTCCTTCTCCTTCCCTGCAACCCAATGAAGCTGTAGTTTATGCTATTTCTTTGATCCTAACTGCTGGGCATGTGGTTTACTTTTGCAGGTGTAACAGTAGGAGGTGCTGCAGAAGGACCATATCTGAATATAAATGGAAACCAAGTGGGTTCTGGTTTCCAGTTACCAATTATGGATTCCCTATATGCACCATATTTACATAGCACTTCTGATGCTGCCATACATGCTGCTGCAAGCTTGGATCCTTCTTTAGGGAGGAACTGTCTTGGTACTTCACATATGGATTTGCCTGATTATCAAAAAGCATATCTTGGAGCCTTGCTTGCACAGCAGAAATTGCAGTATGGCATGCCCTTCCTCGGGAAATCTGGTAGCTTAAATCATGGCTTCTATGGTGGTCATGCATTTGGTCTTGGCATGCCGTATCCGTCAAGTCCATTATCAAGCTCTGTTCTCTCTCCTTTGGGTTCTGGGAGTCCTGTGAGGCAAAATGAGCAGCTTCACACGCCCACTCCTTGATGAGAGGTGCTGCTGCGGGTTCTATTGGATCATGGAACCCGGAAAATGGTGTTATTGAAGAGTACCATGCATCATCTTTATTGGAAGAATTCAAAAACAACAAAACTAGATCATTTGAACTCTCAGATATTGTAGGTCATGTAGTTGAATTCAGGTATTATTTGTTGTTCCCATATATATATTTTCTTATTTTACATGTCAATGAAAGTGATTATGGATATGGTAAGCTGATTTGTGTCTTCTGCTTCTTCAGTGCGGATCAATATGGAAGCCGTTTTATTCAGCAGAAACTTGAAAGTGCCTCAATTGAAGAAAAGAATAAAATTTTTCCTGAGATAATTCCTCAAGCTCGCGCTTTGATGACTGATGTTTTTGGAAATTATGTTATACAGAAAGTATGTTGTCCTTATTTGCAACAAGTTAGCTACAAAAATTTGTATTTTCAAAAAATTATGAACTTGTGGATGATCACTTGTATTGGCAGTTCTTTGAGCATGGTACTGAAATCCAGAGAAAGCAGCTAGCAAGCCAACTTAAGGGTCATGTTCTGCCTCTCACCCTTCAAATGTATGGTTGTAGAGTAATTCAGAAGGTTGGTCATAATCCTTCTTCTGAAATTCATTATTATCTTGAATGTTAACAAGGATGATCCAACTGATATTATTTCTTTGTGATTTCTAATTTGCTTGAAGCTCCATTTGGCTTGTGCTGTTTCTGTGTCATCTGCTGCACTTCAGTCATATTTGCTGATGTAATTTGTTTATACAATTAGGTATAAATGTCATAAATCAAGCTATTTTATGACTTGTTGCTGAGCACCTTCTTTATTTTGAACAACGCTTAGTTATTTATCAACTTTTTGCCTAAACATAATTGCTCTGAATCCTTTTTCTCGATTATGCTCAATTTAGAGTCATACTTTTATAAGGTGCAAATATATTAAATGTATCTTTATTACTTCATAGCTGACCCATGTAGTTGGGAAAAGGCTTAGATGAATTGAGTTGAGTTGAGTATGTTTATTACTTCATCTCATATAATTTTCAGTCTACTTTTACCTTTTTCTTCTTTTATATATATTAAACTACTCTTTCGCACTAGTTCATCCCTAGATTTAATTTACATTTCCAGTGTCAAAACCATGTTAGTCATCATTCTCTTAATTTATCATTGATTAGTGCCACCTTCACTTTTTTATGAATGGCTTTATTTTTTATTTTTATATTTTCTTATATTACCACATATTCATCTCACATTCTCATTTCAATCATATTCATCATGTGTATATATAACTTTTTAATCACCCAACATTTCATACCATAAAGCATAACCAGTCTTATAGCTGTCTTATAATTTTTTCTTCAATTTGCAAGGTATTTTATGATCATATAATATTCTAATTATATTTTTTTATTTTATCCAACCTTAATCTTATGGACAACATCATTCAGGGTCTCTTTTCTTATAAATAATTGATCTTAAATCTTTCTTTTCTAATAAATAGTTAATCTTAAATATCAAAAATGATTATTTTTAGGAACTTCATGAACCTTAATTTCTACTTTACCTTTGTCTTTATTTTTATTTATACAAAATTGCATTTTATATATTCTATCTTTGTTATATTTAATATAAAACCTTTAGATTCTGATGCACCTCACTATAATTTTGATTTACGATTAACCAAACTTTAGTTTCATTGATTGGCATTATATTATGTACAAATAATGTGCACCATAAAATATCATGTTAAATATGTTTAGTAAGCTCGTCAATAACTAATGTAGAAATATAAGGACTAAGAGTAAAATTCTAATTCAAACCTATTGTAATTGAACACTCATGAGTATTATTATTAGTAGTTCTTAGTTACTGCTCTATTGTACATATCCTTTATTACATTAATATAGCTAATGGGTACTCTTGTTTTTGTTCTTTTTTTTTTCAAGACCTACTGAAAGACTTTTCTAGGAACCCTATTTTATGGTTTCGCTAAATCAAGATGTTATCTCTTTTCTCTATATTTATTTATTAACATCATAAGTAGAAAAATAGCTTTTGATAAGCAACCTTCTTGGCATAAAACTAAATTAATTCTCTAATTTTTTTTTGTTTTTCTGCTATATCTCAATCTATATTCTATTAATTTCTCTCAAAGTTTTTTATTATGAATCATAAGTTTAATATTACAAGAATTGCTCTTTCTATGGTAACATAAAACTTTAATAATAAAAGTACTAAATAATAGCCTTATGGTGGCTAGCATTGCATTTCCATTGGTTAAATCTTGAGATGTTTGCTTGTCTTGGACTTTGTTGTTACGATTAGCGCTTCATAGAACCAAGATTTTTGCCATTTGAGAACTTGTTAATTTTCCAAAACCACTAATAATTGGAGAAAAGGACACAAGAGAAAGCCAAAGTGACAGTTTAGGATTTGACCACCACATAATGTGCCCAACGCATGGAAGACAACCCTGCATCACTACCTCTCTAATTTAAACAACATTTTGATTGATACTTTCAATTTAACAGTTTTGAAAATTCACTTACTCATTTTTGTCTCTTGGAGCTCCCTTTGAGGTGGAGGCCATAAGTTCAGCAACTTGTTAAGTCTGCTTCGTTGCTAGTTGTTGTATCTAATTGTGAATCTTTCTTTATTTAGTTCTTATTTGTACTATCCAAAGTCTTTGATAAAATCCATTGGGTGGTGTTTCATGTAAAGCATTGAGCTCTTGAACTTAATAATGATGAATAAATGATTTTTAGTAAACATGCATGGACAATGGATGTAAGACCAAATAATAAAACTATAATTTCTAGAAAGTTTAAATTTAATTTTCGTAGATTATTAATACTTGAATCTAAAACATGAATCTAGTTGAGATTATTAATACCAATTAAATATAATCGATTAGAAATGATAATATGAAAAGTAATGGCATAGCAATAAAATTACTTGCTCATAATATTATCCTTATTAGGATTTTGGCTTTCATGACAGCTAGGGTCCTGGTCAAGCAAGATGAAATATTATGCATCTTTCCAAAACAATATCTTGAGTACTAGGAATCATATTCAGCGCTGTAAAAGGGCAGCCCAATAACATCCTCATCTCTTACCTATATTCAATTACGCATGTTGATTATTAATTAGAAGCATTGTTGATATATGAGAACAAAATTATTGTGCTTCGAAAAGATTGAAAAGTAGAAGATTAAGAAAAAGGAGTATATCAGCTTATGTTGATGTCTGGTTTCTTCGTCAGTTAATTGTTGACCGTGCATTTGTGGGATGGTCACTTAAGGTTACATGTGTAATGCCTTGTTGTATGCCTTCATGAGTTATAAGAATGGTCAACCAGTTGTCCATCTAAAGCTTCTGGTTCTTGCTCATCTTTACTTTTCAAGGTAGAAGGCACCTATGCATTTGGTTTGTAGATGCACATATCCATTAGTCATGATTTTTAGTCTTGGTAAAACAACCCATGCAACGCTGGGATGGGTTGTAGTCTCAAACATTGTGACAGGATCATCCCCCTATGATCCTAGCATTGCAATTTTTCAAGCGTCAAGATGAGGCAGGATGATGGTGCATTCCAATCCATGGAAAATCAGAACAGTCTTGTCCCATAAAATTTACAACCATAGCATTAGTTTGCCAAGTGTGAAGTTTTTTCTAACTGAACTTTTGTGCCATTCTACCCTTCTGAATTCTGCATCTTTTATATTAGACAATTACGACCTTAAATATGCCCTTTATATTGATTTTTAAATATGTGTTTCTTTAATCAATGTTGGTAGCTGCATATTCTACTACTTTTATCATACCTTGTGTTGTGTAATATTGTGTGAAAAAGACCGCTTTCTTCTTGCATGCAATACTAGTTCTTTATCTAATATTTCCTACTTAAACATGCTGAAAGATCAATGGTGGGTCCTGAGACAAATGGTGGGTCCTGAGACATCTGCTATTACCTTGAGAAAGCTCAATCATTTGCTTTTCTGCAGGCATTGGAAGTTGTTGATGTAGATCAGCAGGCTCAAATGGTGTTAGAGCTTGATGGATCAATCATGAAATGTGTTCGCGATCAGAATGGTAACCATGTGATCCAGAAATGCATTGAATGTGTTCCCCAAGAAAGAATCCAGTTTATTATATCATCTTTCTGTGGGCATATAGTTTCACTCTCCAGCCATCCATACGGTTGCCGGGTAATTCAGGTGCAAAAATTTACCTCTCTAGCCTATATACAGATGCTTCATTCATTTGTTTTCCTGTAATGATTTTGTTCTTTAATGAATGCTTAATGCTGGCAGAGGGTCCTGGAACACTGTGATGATCCAAAAACACAAAGCATTATGATGGATGAGATACTGCAGTCCGTGTGTTCTTTAGCACAAGACCAATATGGGAATTATGTTGTTCAAGTAGGGTTTGTTCCCTTCTGGCTTGAAATGTTTGTCTTAATGTTTCTCTGCATTATGTTATTGGGAAGGAACATGTCTGTTAATCAAAGTTTACATTGGCTGTGTTGTTTTTAATCTTCATGCTTTGCAGTGGTTATCACAACAGTATAAGTTTGTTCCTTTTCCATCTGTTTTTTATATAGATCACATGTTCTCTAGATTGTTGTGTCGACATTGAGACTTTTATCTGGGATAGGTTGGTGAAATTTGTTCTGCCTTTCCTTCTTAAGTTGACATGTTGATGACAATAGCCAAGCTTGTCATGCTGTCTCAATGAAACACTAATAATTTTATGGTACTTATACAATCAAGGTGCATATGAATAGGATTATAAGTATTGTACAACCCCTTATGCTTCCCCTGAAGTATGATTAACTATTAATCCTTAATAAACAGCATTTTTTCATTAAGAACCATATGAATTAGCATTCAGGGTTGCAGAAGTTGTAGAATGGCAGTGGAGAGAAGAAAGAGGTACAAGAAGTAAAAACAATGAGTCTATTTACCCACTTTACCCACTTTTTCACATGAAGACTTTTGTGTACTAACACTACCATGTTGAACAAGTATTATTCAACTATGTCAATGCTCATTCTATGTACATAGTTACTTGTACATAGTTACTCGATGGTGTTAAATTAAAGTGTACTTTTAAAATGTTAGGATACAATATAAATTAAGTCGTATGTATCTGAAGATTTTGAAATAGTGGGTTAAAAACTTGTCATGTTAACTGTGGTTATCAAGATGATGCTTATCTACAACATTCTTTCTAGCAACATCAAACTTTTGGCTTCCACACTAGCTCCATCACAAAAAAACTCTACCTAATGTTACACCTGTGCATTGACTGAACCTAATTGTGGAAATACTAATAGAAATTGGGATGAATGCCTCATTCTGATTCTATAGCCGCAACAATCTGATAGAAAAATATAATTATATCAGGCTATGATGGCCCAAACCACAATTGTGACTCTTCTTTTCTGCAACCATTCTTTGAGATTCAGGTTTTAATTAAGATGGGCTGCTCAATGTTGAAAGGTTCAGGTTTTTGTGGAATGGTTAAATCTTGCTCTGATACCCACAGAGGCTTCTGATCATGCATTCATGCATTTCTGAAATAAGCAATCAATTTGCTTCTCTGATTGCAATCTTAGGCATATGGGACACTGTTAACTAACTAACATATTGGGTTGAAACTAGTCATTGATTGGAGCCAATTACAATTCAATGTGTTTTGGCAGTTTCTTTTGTCCAAGATGCTATAATTATACACTAAATTCACATGTTTGGTTCTTGTTTATTTTAAGCTGCAAAATTATCTCAGGTGATGTTAGATGTGGAAAAACCTTTTGTCGTTTTTGCTATAGCTTAATTTCATATATGGGTTTTATTAGATGGTATTTCTGATACGAGTATCCGTTAAAGGATTTACACCCAAAGCTTTCTTGTTGTACCGATTGATCAGTTGTCTGGTCTGTCTGTTTCACAGAACAATTTCTTGACCTCCTAACATTCTGAATCTGGCTGCCTTTCTTCATTCAACATTCTCCATGTTCATGGTGGCTTTTTTGTTGCTTCTTGAACGTAACCTAATATAAACACTGATGACTTGCAAAAATCTAGAACATGATTGACTATGAAATGAGAATCTCAGAATGAACTATAGTTATATTTTGTTTCTATGAAATGAGAATCTTGGGTTCCCTAAAAAAGAAATGAAAATCTCAGGACTGATTATAGCTATATTTTGTTTCTTCTCGGAGTTTGATGTTATTCAGTAGTGTTGGTTATTGTTTTATAGTATGAGATGCATGGTATTTTGGTCTCTCTCTCTCTCTCTCTCTCACACACACACACACACACACACACACACACACACACACATAAACTATTTGATGTTAAAAGATTGCTTACTCATGGTTCCTCCCATGGATGCAGTACCTTTTCCAGGCTGGTTGTTTCTTACAAGTGCTTGTTAATCATTGCATAGTTATTTTAGCATGTTATGCTTCAAGCTTTTCCTTTTTTAACACTTTCCATCATTGTATATCAGTGTTCCTGGCAATCTAACTATAGCCATCAGGATTATGGTATTTAGATAATATTCATTACTGGTGTCAATTAACTTGGTTTTCCTGCTTGGTTATATAGCATGTTCTGCAACATGGTAAACCAGAAGAACGGTCTGCTGTAATTAGCAAGCTTACTGGGCAGATGGTAAAGATGAGCCAGCAGAAATTTGCTTCAAATGTCATTGAAAAGTGCTTGACATATGGTAGTCCTGATGAACGCCAACTCCTAATAAATGAGATGCTTGGTTCAACTGACGAAAATGAACCCTTGCAGGTAAATTTTGCTCCTTTTCTTGAGCAGATGTAGATTGCTAGTTTTTATATTTCTACCTTCACGAGAATGCATGGAATCTGGTTTTTCACATTAGGAAATATCTTATTTTATAGTCATGTTTTAAGGTGAATATTTGGTGGGACCATGATCTGGAGTATTTTGTAGTATTAGAACTTGTCTTTGACTTTCCCACCCCACAGAAGTCCGTATCTTGGGACATCACATTTGTGCATGGTCCTAATGTGAGCTAACACCATTATCTTTTTTCATCTTATGCTGATTGTTACATGGATCTACATATTGATGCAGCTGATATTAATTAAATCGAAGTTTTTGATATGTGCTAGTCAAACCAAACTGATACCAGTTGGCTACCAGTTCAACGCTATGCCAGTTTGGTACTGTACCAACACATGGTGCACTATGGCATACCGGTTCCATCCCGGTACATCTTAAATCAATTTTTTTTTATTTTTTTTTTTTCATTAATTTAAATTTTTTCAAAGATATTCTCATGCTATTTTCAATTTTTTTAAGAGTATAATGAATTACTCAATGAAATCTAGATTAAAATGGATACGATGCAGAATTTGTATTCAGCTACATGTAATTGAAAAGCAACAGAAAATTTAATATTATAGATATTACGTACCAACATCTAGTTTCTTGTGGAATGTCTGTCATTCATAGACATCCGAATCTTGATCGAGCGTGAAACTTAACTTCATTCCAGATAATCCCCTTACCTTGCATTTGATAATCAGCTTTTCCTTAATAGCCATCCTGGTACTAATATGATACTTAATACTAGGATAGTTATCTAATCTAGGGGCAGATCAAGGCAATTAAATTTGACTCATAATTTAGCTGAGATAGTGGAGGATGGTTGCTACTCAATTATGACATCTCAAATGAACGATGATCGTATGGGTCATAGCTTGGCCATGCAGAATAGGATCCAGTATATGATTCGAATCAAGATACATCTAAGGATCCTACCACATGTGCTATATCATTTGCAATAGCAGAATTGTATCCTGAACCACCATGTGGTGTTTGTCTCTGATAAACCATCATATCCTTGTGGGCTTTAGGTTGTACGCCATGATCTTTATTCTATGTTGCATGAGTAAACTATGACTCATTAGTGAATCAAATGGGACTATAAAACTATGAGATGTGTGCACTAGTGCTATGTCCACTATTACCTACTTAGCCACTAGATCCATTATTGCTCAAACTTTCATCAGTTATATTGAGGATTCATCATCTGCTGGCTCTCTGGTCTCAGAATCAGAGTGAACAAACTCTCCACTCCAATGCTTCCTTACCAATTTGGAAAATTGCTTTTTTGTGTTGTGTGCCCTTGTTTGTCTGGCCCTACTAGATAGCTCAACTAGGCCCACCACCCTAACTGGCTTTACATCCTTTAAGCAAGTACCATGGTTACCTATTTTGAGCAACTATCTGGCAAACCTCCAAGGATGTCTTGGACATAGAGCCTTGTGATCATCAGTGGCTCTCACTGAATGTTTGTGCTTGGTCGGCTATCTGTAGCATGGTATATGCTATTTTGCTTATTGTTCAACATCCATCTCATCCTCTCTAGCTATAAAACTAGCTGGTCGAGGAAGCAATCCTAGGGTATCAAACTCTGATTGTTGTTGCTGTCCCTTAAGCCATCGAATCATTGGATTATCCTCATCGTACGTACATACCACTCATTGTGGAGCGACTCATCATGCTTTATCTCCGCCTCCTTTTGCTTGCACTTCAATTTAAGCCTCAAGTTATAGTGCACATACACAGAGTCATTTATCTGCTTTGAGTGAATCGATTCCTCTGTTTGCTATATATGAGGGTGGAGGTTAATCAATTGTGCTCAGTCATTAGAGAAGATCGTCCAGGACGTTCTGAGAAGCTAAATGTTTTGAAGAGAGTTCAAAGTGGAATCACCACTCAGCTGTAAATACAATAAAACAAGTTGTAGATTATAGACTAATGCTATTTATCATATATTTCTAGAATATTTATTGTTCATGCCCAAAAATATTTAGATTGATGCTATCTTTGATTGCCACAGATAGCCTCTCACCAAAGTTATGGGTGTCCTACCTAAAAGCTTGAGTCTGTAAAACACACAAGACATCGGTCAATGATTTTTATTTCCTTGACACATTAGATATCACTAAGTTACAAATATGTTACTCACCTTTAGGCATCGAGCAGCCATGACTGGATCAAGCTCCATCTTGTATATAACATTGCACGAGATGGTTAACAATTCCTAGTTCATGTCCATTCTTTTGATGTTGTACTAGAACTTCATGTTAAGATTATAAACTAGCAACACGTGTTATACTTTACAAATGCTTTAGTAAATAAACTTTGATTTTGATTTTTTAAAATAAGCCATCGAAAATTATATTAAATTACCTGCTTGATTCACATCTTTACCCATCTGGTGGCTCTACCTCCACTCCATGATGTCGATGTACTCTTAGAACTGCCTTGGGCCTGCTTTGCCTGATCTTGGTCTTAGCTGTCATTATCATATGATTGAGGAAGCCCATTCTTGGGTGCCTCTTGCTGTCCATCCTAAGCACTCGATATATTGATGCAATTGCTTTCATAACCAGCTTGGCTTGCTTCCAAAATTGCTAGCTGATCACGATGCCTTTCACATGATTGCCTTCTATGCTAGTATGGGTATATCTGTTCTCCTGCCATTCAACACTCACGACCATTTGATGTAGGTAGGCTTTCTTCTTGATAAGGCTATTAAGTGCAATATAATTTGTAGCAAATCAGGTGATTGCAGGCCTCAGTATCATACCTCTTATTAGTGACAAAATTGATGTGTGGTTGTATATATTTTTGCAATGCATTGCTAAATTCTTAACTAGAAATTTAACGGTGTGATCTGCACAATTGGACTGTACGCTGCCTTCTGGTTGAGTGATGGTAAGAACACTAAAGCAAAACTCAAGCTGACGCAACTAAGTGATGGAGACCTTGACGTTTACTTGCCTGGAGTTACGTTGCAATTGCTGGCTGCAACTCAACGAGTTGTGGTTATCAAGATCTTGACATTCACTTCACATGCTGGTTTTGTGAATAGACAAAAGGGAAATTACATTGGGTGTTTATTCATGCTGCTGTAGTAAAAGCTCTATTCAGTTATATTCAATTGCATAAATTAAGGACCTGCCCCTCTGGCTAAAGAAATTGTATATTGATCTGTTTGTGGCTGTTTTAAGTGCTGCACCTCAATAAAACAAGATTGAACAGTTATGTGGGTCTTTATTGGTAAGGTTTTAAATCCTATAGGATGGGGCCATCTCATTTTTCTTATGAAATGGGACACATTATTGTTCCACCCTGTCTCGCACTTGAAATGGAAGGATATCTCAAGATATGCCAATTATGACACTAGGACGATTGAGGGATGGCCTTGACCCAATACTAGCAACACGCTTTTACATCCTAGGGGATGATTCATCAGGACTTGAAACTATGCTTATTAGAATAAGCTAATTTGCAATTCCATAAAGCCGTTGTGATTTACCACTTCGACTCTAGGCAAGGAAAACTCATTGCAAACTTGCTTATTCTAATAATTAAAAAAAATAAACCTATCCTACAAAATGCTTGCGCAAGCCTGTAAAGTGGTTACTGTGCGATCACCAAGCAATAGGAGAACATGAAAATATCAAGTTGAATTCAGTTCCACTTGATGTTCTAAATGGTTATTGCATCTCAAAATACAATTGAGCTATGCATTCACCTTTTGTCTTATCACCAAATTTTAATCTGCTACAGATGTATTTTAAAGATGATGCGTGACAGTGGCTTAATTTGGTGGACACATGCAAAATTGGACTGAGAGAGAAACCAGAACAGGGAAATGGGTGGGGTCATTAGATTATCTTTATGCTTTTGCATACTCACAATCTCTCTTAGGCTAACATAATGAATATTACTCAGCAAAATTGTGCCCCTCTTCTTTCAACTGATTGATTTGTTTGCTTAATATGTACTGTTGTTGTCAATGAGGACAACAAAAATATGGTAATTCTATAATGTCTCTGCAGCATACCAGTGGTTTTCATCCTGATTGATCACAATTTTCACTCTAATTGATAAATTTTAATATTTGAAATGGGTTTGCAGGTGATGATGAAAGATCAGTTTGCTAACTATGTTGTACAAAAGGTTCTTGAGACCTGTGATGATCAAAACCGTGAATTAATCCTTTCACGCATAAAGGTTCACTTGAACGCCTTGAAGAGGTACACGTATGGGAAACATATTGTTGCCCGTGTTGAAAAGCTTATTGCCACAGGAGGTATCTTTCTGGTTAAAATTTTTTGACCGTTTTCAACTCCTGCATGGTCTCTGTACCTGACAGGGCCAATTATGACTGTTTTTAACTTTTTGAACTGAAGCACGTGTTTTACCCTTCAGAAAGGCGCATGGGGATCTCTTCACATTCTTTATGAGAAACTGCTGGAGTTAAGGACAATTTTTGTACAGATAATGAGGCCAACTTTACCAGCTGCGTAGTCTTTCTTTCAGTATAAATGGGGAAGTTCATCTTGTGGCTTTAATGTAAATAAATGATAGGCCTGCTTAAATAAGAATTTTGATTGTTCTCTTTTTGTATATTTGCTCTTGTATTCAAGTTATAGCTAAGGCAACAAAATGCCGGTAGAAAACACATTTAGGTTAGGAGATGGATAGCAGAGGCCTGTAGATGTTTGCCTTCATTGGAGTGAAAGGATTCATGAATTCTTGTAAAGATAACAATTTCTGACGCAACTATTGTGAGGTGCAAGGTGTCGTTTTCTTGAGGTGGTGCCTGCATCTCTTGGAAGATATTTGTCTTTATGATTTATGTCTTTGTTCACTTTCGTTAGTGGTCCCATCCTTGGATCACTCAGTGATGATGCGCGGTGATTTCATGATGATTCTTGAAATCATCATGCTTCTAAAGATATTCACAAATTGTTCGGAATTCCACTTGGAAAAGTAACGGGCATTTTTCCTCATGCTTCTAGAGATCCTATCTTCAATGTTTATTATTTCTGTTTTTTGTTTTCCACATGCACTATAACCAAATCATCTGATGATTTTGATGAGCTGTTTCTTGATATGATACTTGTATTTTTTTTAAAGTTATTTTTGTATCAAGGGTGTTGTTTCAAATCATGCTTTAGTGCTTGATCGTGCCTAAATTAACAAGCATGACCATATCCATTATGGACCGTTATATTATGCAAAACTGAAAGTATCGGGTGAATTTCTCTAGCTGCTGTGCCACACCTCTGTTTAGCATGAGGAATATTCGGTTCGTTTGTGTTTCACTTTAAAAGCTTGAGGAAGCATTATTATAGGTGTTGCTGTCAAATCATTTGCGGTAAGCGCTGATAGGCGGAGATCCCCGAAAGTGTCGAGGGAGCATTTTCTTCCTCTAGGAACTGTCCTTAGAGCTGTCGGTCTCCCTTCTGTTAGGATAAGCTTTGTAAACGGTAGGTGGGTGCGCCGTTGCTGAATGGGTGTTTGTTAGGATAAGCTTTGTAAATGGCAGGCGGGTGCGCCATTGCTGAATGGGTGCCAGGAATATCGGTGATGTGCAGTGTATTGGCAACTGCCCGTGATTTCGACCGTAACAGGCGGGTTGGCCGTGCTGTGGTTTGTGTTTCAAGAAGCCGAATCGAATCTGGGGCCGAGGTGAGATTGAGCCGTGGCCGAGCTGAATCCGGGGCCGAGGCGAGATTGAGCCATGGCTGAGCCGAATCTGGGGCCGAGACGAGATTAGAGCTGTGGTCGAGCTGAATCTGGGGCTGATGATTTTGGCCGTAACAGGCGGGCTGGCCGTGCTGTGGTTTGTGTTTCAAGAAGTCCGGGGCCGAGGCGAGACTAGAGCCGTGGCCGAGCCGAATCTAAGGCCGAGACGAGACTGGAGCCGTGGTCGTGCCGAATCCGAGGCCGAGAGACTGGAGCCGTGGCCGTGCCGAATCCGAGGCCGAGAAGAGACTGGAGTCGTGGCCGTGCCGAATTCGAGGCCGAGACAAGACTGGAGCCGTGGCCGTGCCGAATTCGGGGCCGAGACGAGACTGGAGCTGCGGCCGAGCCGACTCCGAGGACGAGGCGAGATTGGAGCCGTGGCTGTGCCGAATCCGAGGCCGAGATGAGACTGGAGCTGTGGCCGAGCCGAATCCGAGGCCGAGGCGAGACTAGAGCCGTGGCCGAGCCGAATCGGGGCCGAGACGAGATTGGAGCCATGGCTGTGCCGAATCCGGGCCGAGATGAGACTGGAGCCGTGGCCGAGCCGAATCCAAGGCCGAGGCGAGACTGGAGCCGTGGCCATGCCGAATGGCTGAGCCGAATCGGGGCCGAGATGAGACTGGAGTCATGGCCATGCCGAATCCGAGGCCGAGACGAGACTGGAGCTGTGGCCGAGCCGAATCCGAGCCGAGACGAGACTGGAGCCGTGGCCGAGCCGAATTCGAGGCCGAGGCGAGACTGGAGCTGTGGCCGAGCCGAATCCGAGGCCGTGGCCGAGCCGAATCCAAGGCCGGGGCGAGACTGGAGCCGTGCCGAATCCGAGGCCGAGACGAGACTGGAGCCACGACCGAGCCGAGGCCGAGGCAAGACTGGAGCTGCGGCCGAGCCCTGAGGCCGAGACGAGACTGGAGCGTGGCCGAGCCGAATCCGGGGCCGAGCTCTAAGCAAGGATTGTTTTAAAAAATCGTGCGGGATGTTATTATACCGCCTGATGGTGATTAGCCATATCAGATGCCCCCCTGCCCCCAAGATGGGTGAGTGTGCACCTACCATCGAAAGGGGGCGTTTTATCACCCAGTGGCTAATCTTCAGGCAACGCGTGTCAAGAGCGGTCCTCCCTTAAATGGTGCATCGGACGCTGCGACGCCATCATCTCGCCCGCCTCGACTGTTGGGATCGAGGAGGATTTCCCTCGGGGGCCAGGCAGGCACATCATTGTAGTGAGATTATCGCCATCTAATCGTTGGCTCCGGGCCGCGCGCTCTGGGTGGTTGCCATAGTCCCCAATGGGAAGCGGGCACGTAGCCGAAGCAAGCTTGGCGAGACGATTTCGAAAAGACAAGTCTATAAAGGGGGGCGTTCTTGGCTCAAGCTGTCCTTACTGCTTTCGTTTTCGTCCCCATTCTGGTTTTCTCGAGCCTGTTCGTCTTCCATCCTCCCGAGCCTTTCGCTTTTGATTCTTCATCCTCAAATCCTTCAGGTTAGTTCTGTTCTCATGGCTTCTTCGTCCTTTTCATGCTTAATTTCCGATTTCGAGGGCTATTCCTCCGATCTTCCTCAACAACCTTCTTCCTCTCCGGCGCCCAGCTGGTCATCCTCTACGGAGGATGTCCCAGCGAGGTAGCGGTGAGTGGTCGGGCGATTTCCTGTTGAGAATCACCCGGCCACTAGACGGGCCCCCGTCCGGCTGTTGCCGGCCTTCACGTGTAGGGGAGTCTCCCAAGGGGATCGCCTATGCGATGACGGCTCAGGAGATAATCAATCTTAGGGCTTGTTATCAAATTCCCACCGACCTCCGCCTATACCGGCCTCTTCCTGATGATAGGGTAACTTCTTCTTACCCGGGTAGAGTTGCCCTCTACGAGTATTATTTCAAGGCTGGGCTCCATATTCCCATTCATCCTTTCATACTTAATGTTTTAGATAGATATTCCTTGGCCTTGGCTCAATTGGTCCCAAACTCCATTCGGACCCTCATAGGTTTCCTAGTGCTATGCCACATTCATGGGATAGAGGCTAGGATTTCTCTTTTCCGTTGCTTCTATACCCTTAGGAAACAGTCGGGATGGTGGTCCTTCGCTCCCGGGCCCACTAGAATTCTCAAGTTGCATCTTCTACCTCCGTTAAGGGATGGAAAAGTAAGTTCTTTTTTGCCCAAATTGAGGGAGTGAAGACCGAGTGGGGAATCCTGATACCGATGCCAACAAAGACCACAGAATTCTTCCAAGGGACCAAGAGGCGTTCGGGCAGTTGATTACTGCCGACATCCCTCAATGCAACCGACTGCTAATCTTCGCTAGCGGGCCTTATCCCGAAAGATGGTGAGCAGTAATAATATGCGTTTATCTTTTACGTTTTCCCCTTTCTTCTTTTTTTTTTTTTTTTTTTTACACTTTTCCCTTCATGCTCCTTGATATAGGAATGGCACCATCATTCACGAGATAAGGCAGGCTGCCCAAGGAAAAGAAAGGTCAAGGTGGATGGGGCCCCGCCGAGAAGAGGGCCATCATCAAGATTTCCAAGAGGATCGAGGCCGAAGAGACCTCTAGAAGGGGCGAGACGGAGGGAAGGGTCAAAGTCGGAGAGGCCTCGAGAGGGAGCGGGGCGGAAAGGGCCAAAGCCGAAGAAGCCCTAGGAAGCGAGGCGGTAAGGGCCGAGGCCATAGAGCCACCAGGACGGAACGAGGCGGGAAAAAGGGATGTACCTCGTTCACCTTCACCAGCACCGCCTCCGTCTCTTATCGATCTGATCACACTTCTCCGAGCGGGGCACTAAAGCGCCGTCACCACAGCCCATAGCTCTCGAAGCGGAAGCGGCCAACTCGGCTACAAGGCCGACTCCAGAAGCCGCCTATCTCCTGAAGGGGCAGCGGCCGAGGCGTTCCCACCGGCAAAGGCGCCAGAGGGAGCAGAGTCGGAGGCTGAGCCCTCGCCTGCAGCCGCCGGGTCGAAGGAGGGAGATGGCATCGATCCCTCTTTTCAGTCAATTTTGACGCTATAGCCGCTGGGCTGAGCGGACATTGGCCCAGGCTTCCGTGCCCGAGCTACAGAAGTTCCTTCGACATCAAGGGAGATCCACATTCTTCCGAGAGGCATCCGTGGTACATCTCTGGGTAAGCATTATTCCATTGTCAAAACTTTTGGGATCATTTCTTCATCTAAACCAAATAATTTGATCACGCGTTGAACTCTATGACCGCCATGAGGGGTCTTTGGTCCCAGGCCGAGGTCGCTCTCGACCAATCTCTGAAGGAAATTCGAGAAGTCCGAGCTAGAGCAAAGATGGCTGAGGCAGCCCTAGAGGAGGCCCGGGCGGAGACTGCCCGAGCGCAAAAGGCTGAAGCCGAAGAAGAGGCCGCCCGCTTCCGTAACCTGGCTCGGGCTGAGAAGGTGGAGGAGGCGCTGGAAGTGGCTCACGCCAGGAGGCCAATGAGCTTGATAATGCTCAGGTGGCAGAGGAAAAGCAGAGGGTGGCATAAGAGAAACAGAAAGCCGCGGAAGCGGAGATTTACCCACTGAAGCACCGGCTGCACTCTGCCACCATTGAGATCGGAGTGTCCGGGGAGAGGGCCGAGAATGCCGAGGAAATCGCTCACCAAAGAGACGCTGAGGCAGCACATCTGAGGGCGGCGGTGACCGAGGCCGAGAAGAAGGCCGACGAGGCCGAGAAGAAGGCCACCGATGCCGAGGAGAAGGCCGCCAAGGCCGAGAAGAAAGCTGTCGAGGCCGTAGAGGATTTTAGGAAGCCCAAAGCCTTCAGTAGGGAGCTGGCCGAGACAACTGCATTTGCATACGATGGTGGCTTCCAAGATTGCAAGGAGATTTGCATACGATGGTGGCTTCCAAGATTGCAAGGAGAAAATACGCAGACTCTACGACCTTGAGGGAATTGAAGAGCTGGAGCCGGACGAAGTTCCGAAGATGACGACTTAGCTTCGACTGAACCCTAGTTTCTTTTGTTTTCACTACATTGTATCAAGTCTGACTTAAATCGGCAATTTTGTAAACTTTTTCTATTAATGGAATTTTGACCCCTAATGCTCATGACTTGCACCGTAGTCAAGTTTTCTAGCGGATAAGTCAAAACAAACCGAATACCAATGACTTGAGAACACGACCATACATCGCAGGACGATGCCAGAGTCGGTGCCAAGGGAGAACTCCACCACTTTGGTCTAGGGACACGGCTAGAAAGCCGGCTAGAGGGCTGATGTAGGATTGGGTTTGCGTACCGACGCGGAGTCGAACCTGTGTCGACACGGAGTCGAGCGAGTGCCGATGCGGAGCCGAACTTGTGCCGACACGGAGTCGGACTTCAGACGCCGACGCGGAGGCGGGTTGCGTGCCGAGGCAGCTCGGGTCCTAATGCCGACGCGGAGTCGGGTTTCGAGTGCTGATACGGAGTCGGGCTTCAAGTGCTGACGCGGAGTCAACTTCAAGTGCCGACGTGGAATCGGGCTTCAAGTGCTGACACGGAGTCGGCTTCAAGTGCCGGCGTGGAGTCGGGCTTCAAGTGCCAACGTGGAGTCGGGCTTCAAGTGCGAGGGGAGGCTCAGGCTTGGAGTGCCGTAGAGTCGGGCTTCCAGCGCTGACACGGAATCGAGCTTCAAGTGCCGACACGAAGTCGGCTTCAAGTGCTGATGTGGAGTCGGGCTTCAAGTGCCGATGCGGAGTCGGGCTTCAAGTGCCGAGGGAGGCTCGGGCTTGGAGTGCCGACACGGAGCCGGGCTTAGGTGCCGAGGGGAGGCTCGGGCTTGGAGTGCCGACGTGGAGCCGGACTTAGGTGCCAAGGGGAGGCTCGGGCTTGGAGTGCCGACGTGGAGCCGGGCTTAGGTGCCGAGGGGAGACTCGAGCTTGGAGTACCGACGCAGAGCCGGGCTTAGGTGCCGAGGGGAGACTCGGGCTTGGAGTGCCAACGCGGAGCCGGGCCTAGGTGTCGAGGGGAGACTCGGGCTTGGAGACTTTCATTAGTAAGGAAATGAATAATATTCTTGCGGCATTTCCGAATTAAAGTCATGAACAACTATTGATAGTACCGACGCAGGTTATCCGCGTTCCAAGTGCGAGGTAGAGGTTTCCCGTCCAGCTCCTCAATCTTGTACGCTCTGTGGTGGAGTGCCTCCGTGACTCGTAAGGACCCTCCCATTTCAGAGCTAGCTTGCCTCCTTCCGTCGGCTTTGAAACTTCAGCTCGTCGGAGGACTAGGTCACCTGGCAGGAGCCTTCTTGGATGGACGCTTATATTCGATATTTCACCAACGACGCCTTCCCTGAAGACCCGGCTGAGGCCAAACTGCTCAAGCGGTGAGCCCCGAAGTTTCTAATGATGGAAGGAAAGCTCTACCGAAGGTCGTTCTCGTACCTAGTCCTCAGATGTATCGGCCCTACGGAAGTGGATTATATCCTATGAGAAATCCATGAGGGCATATGTGGAAGTCACCTGGGGGGCAGGGCCCTGGCATATAAAGCTCTGCGGCAGGGATACTATTGGTTGACAATGAGGAAGGACGCGTCCGAGCTTGTCGAAAGTGTGACAGTTGACAACGCCATGCCAACATCCAGTGGCAACCAACGTCCCAGCTGACCCCTCTGGCTGCGCCTTGGCCCTTCGCCTACTGGGGTATGGACATCCTGGGATCATTCCCTCCAGCCTCCGGTCAGCGCAAATTCCTGCTGGTAGCTGTCGACCATTTCACTAAGTGGATCGAAGCCGAAGCACTCGCCAAGATCATCGAGGGCAAGGTGATGTCCTTCTGAAATCTATAGTGTGTCGGTTCGGGCTGCCGCACACTGTCGTCACTGACAACGGCCGGCAGTTTGACAATACGACCTTTCGGGAGTTCTGCACTGAGCTAGGCATCCATCAGCGGTTCACTTCTGTAGGACATTCTCAGACTAACGGCATGGCTGAAGTAACCAACCGCAGAAGCCTGGCATATCAGATGACGACCATACGAAGATGTCGGAGTTGGCACGCAGGAAAAAGGAGTCGATCGCGTGCTTCTTCCGGAAGCAGCGCTCCGACCTGGATAGTTCTCGTCGGGTCCTCCCCTAAGGGGAAGATTAGGAGGCGCTAAGCGAGCTCCCCTCTCCTCTCCAAGTCTCGGGGTCGAGCGGTTCAGGCGCTGCTGCTGACCCCGCCTTTTGTGGACTGGGGGCTAAGTGGTAGCAGAGCGATGGCGGGCTCTGTTCTCCCTTCATTTCTCCGACCCCTTCGTCAATGGGGAACCTCACCAGCAATCTCTTGGTGGAGATAACAGCATCTAACAGATTCAAGCCAGGCCTTCCCAAGATAGCATTGTAAGCTAATGGAACCCAGACCACCAGGAAGTTTATGACTACCATACTCTGACGCGGTGGAGTCCTAGCTAGGGGTGGCAATCGTGTCGTATTGTGTCGTGTCATGTTTTGGTCGGGTTGAAAACACATCAACCCAAACATGACCTGTGAGTTAAATGGGTAAGGTAATTTGGACACGAACACGACCTGACTCAAAACACGATTAACCTGACACGACCTGTGACCCGAGAGGGTAGAAGAAATAAAACCCGCATGAGATTTTATAATGGAAAATGAGCCGGCGAAAGGAGGGTAGAGTCGAAGAGAGCGGTGGTGCGAGTAAAAATTATCGTCATTTAAACTCTCTAAAATGTCATTAAATAGTCATTATTAATATTTTATTATTTATAAGGTAATTGCTTAAGAGTGAAAGGAAGTTTCTCGAGAAAAAAGAGTAACGGCAGTTGCTTTTATTTTTCACTTTCTTTTCGTTAAAGGGGATTGTGATATTTGGATTCAACCGTCACAAAAGTTGCTCCCAAGATGTAGATTAGGTCAAATTGGTTGCATTGCTTATTTGATCAATCTAATCAGATTAAAATATATAATTCATATAATCTAAATTTTGACTATTTAACCAGCTTCGTTTGGTGGAACCGTCAGCTTCGTTTGTTTGATTTAGAGGCCTCGGATAGCGATGACGGATCATGGCATACGTGCGGGCGAAGCGGATGACAGGTTCGGGTCAAAACAGGTCAGACGGGTTCGTGTCAACCCGATTAAATACACAGGTCAATTTGGGTCAATTCGGGTTAAGCGGTTGAACCCGAACACGACCCATTTAAATTTTGTGTTGGCGGGTCGTGTCATACATGGGTTTGTACCAAAAAATAGTCAACCTAAACCCATTTAATTCGCGTCGTGTTTGTATCGAGTTATCGTGTCGTGTCAAAAATTGCCACCCCTAGTCCCAGTGGTGATAGGGAGAGCGATCTCTCCTTCGACCTTTACAGAATCTCCAATAAAACTCATCAAAGGCATGGTGATGGGTTGGAGAGAAGAGTCAGACAAGTTCATTCGAACAAAGGCTTTGTAGCTCAAAACATCAACAGAACTTTCACTATCTACTAGGATTCTTTTTACAGGGTGTTTGGCTATTGTCATAGACACGACGACGTTGTCGTCATGTTTGTTAGCTACCCCATCTAAGTCCTTTCTAAAGAAAGGAATTACAGAATCTAACCCCTCATGCCGTCTTTTTGAATTACTGCCTGCCCCTCAAGAAATCATAGCTATCGTCTTCTCCGTCGGGGTATTGTCCACGCCGATCTGAGGTGCAGGAGGCGCCGACAGGCCTGGAGCAGGGGGGTTTCCTCTCCGAACGAACTTGCCCAAGTGACCCTGCTGGACAAGTTCTTCAATGGCCTTTTTCAAAAGGCGGCAGTCTTCAGTGTCATGACCGTAGTCTCGGTGATACCAGCAGTAGAGCTCCTTGATGCGGGGGATCCCTGACTTCATGGGAGGTGGACGTCGAAAGTAGGGCTCATCCTCGATTTTCGATGTGAGATATTGGAGCAAGAAGAGAAGTGAACTGCTCCCTGGGAACAAGCGTTTGAGGCCGGTTGTCTGAGCGACGAGGAGGCTCAGACTTCCTAGATCGTCCTCGAGCAGGTTCCGTGGGCGTCAGTTTCTTGCTAGAACCTTTGTCGACCTCCCTCCTAGTAGAATCCGCTTCGTCGGCGCGAATGTACTTCTGCGCCCAGCTCAGCAGTTCGGCGTAGGAGCTAGGAGGCTTCTTATCCAGGGAATCGGCAAATTTGGAAGGACGGAGTCCTCGCTTCAGGGCTAGGGTGGCTACAGAGTCCTCCAAGTTATAAACCTCGAGCGCAACCTCCTTGAACCGAGCAACGAACTCCTTCAGAGTTTCGCCGCTCCTTTGCTGGACAACGAATAAACTATCAGCCACTCGAGGGATCTTCCGGCATGCATCAAAGTGGGCCAGAAAAGATTGCTCAAGTTGTCTAAAAGAATTGATGCTGCACGGTGGCAAATGAGAATACCATGCGCGTGCTGCCTTCCGAAGTGTGGCCAGAAAGGCAACACACAGGAGAGAGTCCGTCACTCCCTGGACTTGCATGAGGACCTTGTAGCTCTCCAAGTTGTTCAGAGGATCCGTTGTGCTGTCGTATGGGTCCAACTAGGGAAGACGAAACCGAGGTGAGACCGGCTCCTCCATGATGCAGTGAGAAAGCGGGGATAGTGGTCATAGTCCATCCCATGAGGGTTGAAAATCCGGCGACTAAGCTCTCCAATCGCTGATGATACTCATCAAGCCGCCGTTTGGCCCGATGAGCGGCCTTCCTGTCGGTGTCTTCTTTAGAGGAGTTGGAAGATGAAGATGGGGAAGACCGCCGATGCAGGGAGTGCACATGTCTTGGTTCCCTCTCTCCATGCCGCCGGTGGGAACGATCAGAATGGCGGGAGAGAGATCGCCGTCACTTTGAGGTCTCCCGATGGCAAGGTTCAGGGAGCGAGTGATGGGAGGCCTCAGGAGGAGTGCCCTGCCCTAATGAGGTTGACTGGCTTCATGACCCTCCTCATGAGGCGGAGGGGGTTGAGGTGGCAAAGGCATGGCGGCAAAGCAGTGTTCTTGCAGTCCCCGTACCACCATCATCAGATCTTGTACTTGATTAGTCAGGACGTCAAGCCGATCGGACTGGCTAGCCTGTGTTGGTGCAAGAGGCGAAACATGGAGGTTAGCCTCCGATTGTTCAGCCCGCGGGAGGCGTTCCACGGCATGACTGGTGGAGGCTTCCTGAGCTCACGTCGTCACCATCGTCTTCCTTGTAGAAGTTGAGGGGTCGCAAATGCGTGAGGGTGAACGTCTGTCTGCCGGCCCCCCTACCTGGCGCGCCAATTTATTGCTACCAAATACTTGCGATGAGCGCCGATGGGCGGAGATCCTCACAGGTCGTCGGAAGTGTCGAGGGAGCACCTTCTTCCTCGGGAACCTGTCCTTAGAGCTGTCAGGTCTCCCTTCTATTAGGATAAGCTTTGTAAACGGTAGGCGAGTGCGCCGTTGCTGAATGGGTGTTCTGTTAGGATAAGCTTTGTAAATGGCAAGCGGTGCGCCATTGCTGAATGGGTGCCGGGAATATCGGCGACTGTGCAGTGTGTTGGCAACTGCCCATGATTCTGGCCGTAACAGGCGGGCTGGCCATGCTGTGGTTTGTGTTTCACGAAGCAGGATCGAATCTAGGGCCTAGGCGAGACTGGAGCCGTGGCCGAGCCGAATCCGGGGCCGAGGCGAGACTAAAGCCGTGGCCGAGCCGAGACTGGAGCCGTGGCCGTGCCAAATCCGGGGCCGAGGCGAGATTGGAACCGTGGCCAAGCCGAATCCGGGGCTGAGGCGAGACTAGAGCCGTGGCCGTGCCGAATCCGAGGCCGAGACTGAAGCCGTGGCCGAGCCGAATCCGAGGCCAAGGCGAGACTGGAGCCGTGGCCGAGCCGAATCGGGGCCGAGGCGAAGACTGGAGCCGTGGCCGAGCCGAATCCGAGGCCGAGGCGAAACTGGAGCCGCGGCCGAGCCTAATCCGAGGCGAAACTGGAGCTGCGGCCGAGCCGAATCCGAGGCAAGACTGGAGCCGTGGCCGAGCTGAATCCGAGGCGAGACTGGAGCCGCGGCCGAGCCGAATCCGAGGCTCGGAGGCCTGAGGCGAGACTGGAGCCGTGGCCGTGCCGAATCCGAGGCCAAGACTGGAGCCGTGGCCAAGCCGAGGCGAGACTGGAGCCGGCCGAGCCGAACCGGGCCGAGACGAGACTGGAGCCATGGCCAAGCCGAATCCGGAGCCAGCTCTAAGCAGGGATTGTTTTAAAAAATCATGCAGGATGTTATTATACATCCTGATGATGATTAGCCATATCAATATGTCTCAGATAAATGCTGCTAATTTGTTTCATAGACTGTATGGGCCGTTTCGCATTCATTTGGTTTCCAAGTAAAATTAAGTATCAAATACTAGCACATGTTTAATTGCGCGAATCTCCAGATGAACAACACGGCCAGTGGCATACGCCAATCATGCATTGCCGTGTTCCGAGAATCTTCTTCGATCTCCATCCAAGTAATGCACGGCACGGCACTCTCAAGGATAACCATTCCGAGAATCTTCTCTATCAATCCAAGTAGCGCACGGCACTCAAAGGATAACCTTCGCAACAGAAAGGAAGGCTAGGCTACATGCTTCATTTGAGAAAGGTGATCGATCGAATTACCCATGAGAAATGCCATAAAAGATATCATCAAAAGGCACATAATATATATTCTACATCAGGCAAGTTGCAGTTGCACATATGCTAATACTACTGCTACCACTACCGCTACTACTGCTACCTCTGAGGTGCTACTGAAAGGCCGGGACCCCTGTACATCGACCCAGGCTCGCGGCCTAGGAATCTCAAGGAGTCACTCAACGATCGTTTCCTCATTTTCATGTCCGAACTTCTCTCAGAGCGCAGGGAGTAGGAAAATGGCAGTTCAGTCACATCGCTTGTTTTCAAGAAGAGATCCAGATTATGTTGGTACTTCTCTTTCACTCCCGAGTTATCCACTGTTCGCTTCTTCTCATCTCCTAGTTTCCTTTCAGCGTTTGGGCCCCCCTCATCGTCGTCAGACCAGTAACCATTCTCTAGGCCATCTCGCATGGCCAAGTCATCATACTCCTCATCAGACTTGGTTGAGTTTTCATCAACAGAACCTTCGATCTGTGAAACAGAAATTAATCAAAGACACGTAATGATAAATGGGCTAAGAAAAAACAAAGTAGAACACAATATCTATAGAAACACAATAACAAAAAAAAAAAAAAAAGCAAATCATCTGGACTGGACTGAAGGGGTGAATGTTGAAATTAACTACTAAAGAAGCATATTTTAACTTGCATTCATTATCGTTCGGAGCCCTGTATGATTGAATATTTCATTATTTCATATCAGTCCTATAGGGTAACTTCCTCACTCATCATCATTGGCTTACCAGAATTGCAGCCGTTCCAACGATCCCACAACACAAAACAAGTGGCATCTCATGGACATGGCTTACAGCATTGTCGTAGGCTTTGATGTAGTATCTCAAACATTGATGAATGCAACCAATTTATCTAGGGATAATTACACCAGAATAAACTTATCTGCAATTTATAATTAAATCTTTATATTATTTTTTAATTGAGCATATCAACTCATTCAACTTTTTTAAGTACATTTTTAATAGCTATCAATGATAATTTAAGTTTTTTTTTTTCTGATTAAGTATACCAATTCGTAAAAGTTTGCATTAAGTATACTTGTTCAAGTACTGCTTATTTCTTATAAATGCATGACAAACCAATCAATCAAAAATTTTCATATATAAAATTCTATGCACAATAACCTAAAGGAGAAATATTATCATCTATTTGTGGCTAGGTAGTAGAATAGTGACTTTCCAATTGCTAAACTAACAGTAGATAAATTAATGAGAAAACTACACTTTAAGTACATACCTTTCTTTTATGTTGTAGACTTTTTGATGCATTACTAACATTTCTTATATGTTAAAAGGATGTTAATAAATAGCCCCTATAATTCTTCTATCCATATTTTCTATCCTTGATTAAAAAAACTGTTATGAGTCAATGTATCCAATTGAAAAACTTTTATAACTTTATATATTTAATTAAAAAATATATATTCAAGTCATCAAAATTAAAAAATATATATTCAAGTCGATGTATCAAGTGATTGTTAATGATTGTCAAAAATATACTTAATTGAAAAACTTACATAAGTTAGGATATTCAATTGAATATATATGTAAGACTCAATTGAAAACTCCAAGTAAGTTCATGTATTCGTGATATAATTATCCCATTCATCTACCACAGCGAGTCTTCTAATAGCTAGACAATTCAGATATTCTTAACTACTTACTTGAAATATTCTAACATGTATATCAAAATAAAAGGACTTTTCTGAGATCTTACCTCCTCATGGATCTCCTTGTTGTCACTTAGGTCCTCATCACTGTCGACATCAGGAGGATCATCAGCTTCTTCACTGCCAGACACCGACTGTTCCTCCTTGAGCTGGAAGATGCAGGATAAGAATTAGCTAAAAGAGCAGACAAACATAGTTATGCAGGATAAGAATTAGCTAAAAGAGCAGACAAACATATTGTTTCAGGTACACAAAATTTAATCTTAGCAATAATGATAACGAGCATTTGCATACTTGCATCTTTCACAATTATATAAATTTTTACAGCTTGATGAATGATTAGATAAGAATTTAACATCTTACAAAATTATTTTCTGTCAAAATAAATGGCACTTTAACTTTTGCCAGCATTCATTTTTCACATCTTGGTGCATCAGTTAACAAGAACCTGAAATACCATGACAAAATCGTTTGTTACCTAGAAATTTTTTATGGTCCTGAGTTCTGATAGTGGGTAAGGGTTTTCCTGGAGACTTCAGAAGTCCAGATACAAGGAAGAAGGTAATATTTCATATGCAGGACTGCAACTACTAAAGAAAGGTGAGCACATCGCTTGGACAAAAGAAACTTGGTAGCTGAAAAAAGGCATTTTCAAGTTATTTGAGGTCATTATGTTCAATGTATATACTCGAAGGGTTGAATATTTTAATCATGGCAAATTCTTCCAGGTTAAATGACTATAAGCACCATCCTGGTCTGCCTGATCTACAATGGTAAGATTGCTTTGATGCTTCTGCTGGATACATTGAAACGCAAATGCAGTGCCACAGAAAGTCTAAAACAAAGCATTATCAAAGAAAACCAGGGCAGATTGAAGTGAAGAAACCATTTTTATCATTAGGACTAAAAAAGGTTCAGATAAACTGGATTAAAACTGGTTCAGATAGATTATTAAAAGCTTATTGTTCATTATTAAAAGCTTGTCTCTCTTCATTTGCTCAATGTTACATTCAAGACTCAATTCAGACAACCAAACATGGTTCCACTTGGCTTCAATGAACTAGAACTAGGGGAAAGTCAAACAACATGTATGAGATTTACAGATACCATGATAATATTCTACCAAGAAAATCAGATTATCTTTGCAGTAAATCATCATCAGTTAAGTTTCTGTTAAGACTATCTGCACGTTGCAGACTCTTTTCCCAGCCAAACAGTATATTAAAAATAATAAAAGTAAGATATACCTCTTTAGCAGGTCCATCTGACATCTTTGGAGAGCTGCAACAGGAAGAATAATATCTACTACCAGTATCAGTTCCATCAGCCCTTGAGTCATCAATACTTCCTGTATTACTTGTACCACCTGTATCACTTAGCCATGCACTGATCCCAAAATTACCAAACTGAAGATTAACAGGCTCTGCCTTCCCAATCTGCAAGGGACCATACATAGGATACTTCTCGCTGCTCTTTCCAGATGGGGCCGTTCCATGACCACCAACTGACTCAACAGGCCAAGCCTTGGCAATGGATCCATCTGTATTAACAAGCGCCATCAAATGCCTAAAGGACCATTCCTCTGGATCAATTGAAACATTCCCTTTGAACTCTGAGAGTTGGCAGCACATTGGTTTCTATATTCTTCATGTATTACAGACACTGTATTAGTAGTTGGATCATACAGCTGCTCCCCTGCCTCTCGCCTACGTAGGCAACTGAACACAGTGGCATGGATGGCTGCCACACTCCGGTCCACATTTGTATTATTTATTTTTGGCACCAGATGCTTGTCAGCCCGATTGCAGAGATACTCCTGAATAGTCCTAATATTGCGGATGTACTTAACATACTTATTTTGGCTGGATCCAGGGTCATGTACTTTGCACGTACTGCAAATCGTTCCATGTGTTTGTCCTCATTTGTAATGTAGATCATAAAAGGAATAATTGAAGGATGCTTCTTCATGAGACCCATCTAAGAGATGAAAATAAGATAAGCCATCAATTAGCAATTAAAAACAAAAGGAAATCAAATATGATGTATGAGTGAATTCATGCCTGAAAATTTCCATGCCATTAAATCCAACCAAATACACCGGACTTGGAAATAAGTCCAATGGGACAATTTTTGATAATAAAAAAAATCATGGATATATCATCCAAAGGGATTATATAAGAAAAACAGGAAAATCAGACCACTGCATGAGTACCAACCACAAAATTGAGGCTTAGGTGGACACCCTCCACGACAACAGATTCTTTTCGCTCTTCCCATGCAGTGATCAACCGATCAAGGCTTTCTATAACCATTTCACTTTGAGCTTTGAATCCCTCAATAGCCATTTGCTTTTTGCCAATCAACTCAGTTCCAGAAACTGGATCGGCAGATCGACCATCAGATTTTTCATTTAAAGTACCATCAGATAATTCCTCCTTAATCATTGGGTGAGAAACAACAGCACGTTTTTGGGCTTTTCGTTTGGCCTTTGCTTTGGCAACTGCCACTGGATCCAAGCATTCACCAGCATGATATGTTGAAGCCCAAAGAAGTGGATTTTGTTTTTCATCCACAAAACTCCTCATCATGTGGCGTATCGAATCAGTGGAAACAACGGTTGTGACACCCAATCTGCCCCCCTGTTTGGAAATATTTACAGACTATAATCAAGAGTCTAAACAAAATTTATTATATATCATACAAGGAATTTCTATATGCAATTAATTCTAAGATTTGCTTGTCTTTAGATTGTTTATGGATGTAAAATTTGCAAAGCATATCAATAACAAATATGTACTGAAAGACCATGAAATCTGTAGCATTAACACCCATAAAAAAAACATACATGTTGACACTCTACACAGTATAAACCATAAATGCCCCACATCCCATCAGGACTTAAAGCTTGATTTTAAATATGTATAGAAACACAAAGATCTTCAAAGTTTTATATTATAAAGATAGTATATGTACCAGCAAAGCCGACAAGGTAGATTTGCCACACCCACTAGTTCCACACAAAAGAACCGTCACAGATTCCTTTCTTTCACGAATTCTAGTAGAAAGGGGAAAAGAAATGAGTAATAGGGATCGCATGAAAGTTATTCAAATGCATTTCATTAAAGTAAAGCAAACAAATTAGAATAATAGGCAGCATAAACATGGTACATAATAAGCAGCATGGAACATGGTACATTGAGCGCCACTTCGCATTCAAATTGGCTGCAAAAACCTTCCACTCAGAACTTTGCAGCAAAAAGCTTTGATTTTAGTCAAACTCCTCAATACAAAGCAAGCCAACAATTCAATGTTAAAGGAGGCATTTATATGTTGCCAACATCACTACATGCAAAATCTTTATCCATCAGAAAATTTCAATATTAGCAGCATCAGCAGTGAGAACCAGAATTGATTCACACTAGCTGTGCATTTGGTCCAACTAAACAGTAGAACTTTAAGTAATCAATTCAGACAGATGTAAAACGCGTTAGCAATGAAGAACCAGACTTTGTTGCTCCAGAAGTCACTCTCCAAAATGTGTGCCATCTATAAGTTCTCGTAAAAACATGGAACAACTTTAACCATGAAACCACATGGGGATTTAATTCTCTTGTAATAAATATGACCTCTTGGATGTCAGCTATCCAAGCCAAGTGTTTTGGAAACATGGATGCATATATAGAATCCTCAACCGAAAAATGATAGTCAAAAGGTAATAAAAAAAGGAAAAATGATGGTCAATTGACCTATATATGGAGGTTTTTTAACTGCATATGAACTTCTAGTATGGATTTATCCATACAAAAATTAGTTCATTTATACTCTCTTTTTTCATGCTTTTTTTCCTTGTTCCTTTTTTTATATTTTTTTAAGGCTCTACCTTCCATATTATGAAACTTCATCCCTGTTGAATTAACCTTGAGCTCCAACCCTACTAGTACACCTCTTACAAGTACCGATAATATGGCAGGAAGCTTGAGGATATAGATGGATAATTCTGTTAATGGTCTGTGTAGCAAACAAGAACCTACTTTAACTTTGAAGGAAATGCCAAGTACCTTATCCTTGTAGATGCGTCAAGTTTCTTTTTAACCATTACGCCTATCAACCACTGATGGATCCAAAGTGGCCATAATTGGCTGCCTAGAGATCCAGCCCAGTTGCTTAGGTGAGCTAACCACCTAGGCAATTGACATTTTTCAGGTGATGCAGCCATTGAAGTGCTTATGTTGGTACTTAGATGGGCATCTGGATGCCAAGGGGCCACCTTTCTTTCAAGGAGGGACCTTGTTTGTTTGATTTATCAGAAACATTGCATTCTCTCCAAGTAAAAAAGAATTTACTTAAAACAAGGTTTTAAAAATTGGTACAAATCCTATATTGTACGGTACCAAGACTGATGATACATATTGCAATTAAAAACTTCTTAAAAAATAAAAAATTGTTAGTACACATGAGTACAACATATAGAACATTGCTAATATGCTCCGGTTCAGACTGGTAAGGCTTGTAAATGCCGGTACATAGGGTTAATTTCCCAGCATCCATGAATGATATAATACCAAGCGTACCATCCCATTCCAGCAATATTTGGAATCATGGCTTCAAGAGATCAAAAAGCTAGGTTAATTTATAATGTATCGTAGAAGAAACCAATTGAAGCTTGAATATGTTATGCTCAATGATATGCCCACCCAAGTTAGAGCCAAGATTTCAGTATAGGGGACCTGCATTAATGGATTATTTAAATGATAAAAGTTTGCTTGAATAGAAGCTAACTTAATTGATAAAAAATTATATAGTATTAATATATTAAGGTTGTGCCAACATCTATCAAAGAACTTTACTTGAATTTTTATGGCAGGAATCATTTATCACCCAAAACTAATTATAATTTACATCACTAAGAATTTACATTTTGATTACTAATTTTAAGAGATTTCAAAAGATGCTACTGTCATTTTCCACCAACAAAAGAAAAAGATTTTTCTGAAGTCAAATAAAATTAGAATCAAGGAATGGCTAGACCATAACAATTGAGTGGTAAGTTTTCCTTTATTTTTTTTTTTTTTTTCAATTTCTGATCTTAATGCTTGTGCCTACCTATTATGAAGAAGCACGTATAATGTCAGAAGGACATTTTACAAAGGGGAAAAAAACTTGATACAAAATTACTAAATATATGAGCGTTTAATAGAGATTCTTGACTGCCACACCAATATAAATATGAAATGATAATTCAACAAAGAAACCTTTTGAACAGAAAAAAAAAAGCAATAAAAATAGAGATCTAAAATGATGAAAATTAAATTTCTGAAAAGCAAAAACCTAAAGGGAAATGAAATCCCAAAATATGATCTTAGAGATGGTGGCACTTTGCACCATATTCTTCCAAACAAACGCAATAAAAAAAAAAAAAAACTATAGGTGTTTAAGACACACTCCTAATAAATTGTTGATGCTACAAATTAGAGGATTATTTATCTACAATTGTTTTGTTACTCGGGAAGGTAAAAAGGACTTTTTATTCCATTGAAATATAGGAGAAAAATTTTGGGGGCAGGGGAAGATAGAAATAGTCCCACATCTTTATAACTTTTTCTTCTGACAACTTCCCTTCAACTATTCAGTTTTGCTAAGAGCGAGCCATTTATAAATTTAACTATAGTAAATTTTGAAGTTAGAAGTGGAGGGGAATTGGTCCTTCCTATCGTATACCTTTGCATCTTACAAAAAAATATAACTCAAAATCGAGCTGAATGAAGAAAAAGGATTCTCGTAACTGATCCCAACTAGTTTGAGATTACAGCTTTGTTATTGTTGTTGTTATTGTATCTTATATGTAGCTCCACCTATGCACCAACTAGCCAGCTAAGCCTTTAAAGGAGTCAATGCCTAAGATTGCCTACATGATTTGACAACCTTTAATGGATCCTAGCTAGATTTGGATAGGAATATATCATGTAATGGCATTGTTACTTCTATTGGCACGTATACCGACCTCTTTGAATTTTATGTAGAACAACAGTAATGTGAAGATTTCCTATTTCTCTTATCATTTTTGGAAGCTCAAAGAAGCTCGACAAAGAATGGAAACAATTAATTGAATGAGACACATGGAAATGAACAATAATTTTATTAGAGACAGAGAGATGCTTTGACTGCCAAAAGACAAATATATTGCAATGAAAACAAGCATAGCTACAACAATATGGCAAAAATGGTGCATACCGATTTAATTAATTGCATGACAATAAAAACAAAAGCACAGAGCCTATCATTTTAACCAGAATTCAGAAGTCAGCTTTACAATGAGATGCAAAAACAGCAAACTAAATGGAGCATGTATAGGTAGATAAAGGGACGTGATTTAGATCAACAATTTGCTAACTTCAGAATAAAAGAAATCAAGCATCGTGGATTTTCAACATTCAACCAGAAATATCATGGATCTTGATCTCCTCCACCCCTCCCCCCCCTCTAATCTTGATTTTATCTCCTCCACCCTCCCCCCGCCACAAAAAAAAAAAAAAACCAACGACAACGCACACAAAAAATCATGGGCATATAACAGTTGTCTGGCTGCTGTTCCATCATAAGAGTAAATTAGTCATTTTTTGCGGAAATATATAATAACAAGGTACAAAGCAAACCATAATCAGGAGCAACATGATTCTACACGCTGTACATGAATTGTTACGCAATTAAACAATAAGTAGTAATGATTTGTTATATCCATACAGCCCAACGTTATAGCTCTAAAGATCCAAACTGTCCCAATCTAAATCCTTTAGCATTCTCACTCATGGAAATCAAGGTTGCCAATAACATTCTACCAAAGATAGAGATAGAATCTTACCTGCATGCCAGGAGCAAGTCTGCTCTCTGATTGGGACCAACATACTTATACATGGACAGAGCATCACAAACAACGTTTAGAAAATTCTCTCTTGTAACAACAACGGTTGTTAGTCTTTTGTACAACTCAAATGGTATTGTGCCACTTGTTGTGGGGTTGCTGACCTCCTTTTGACTCAAGGAACCAGCATGGGGATGTTCATTTTCCTTGCCAGACGACTCTTCCGAGGCATCAGATTTCGAAACGTGTTCGCATCTCATCACTTCAAATACTCTTCGGCTCATCTGAAGAGAAAATAAGCTGCTTTTTAGAGCCCAAGATATTAACAACGAACCAAGATCGAAGGCACAAAATAAGAAGATTACTGCAAAGAACCTTAATACAAGTTTCCTTACAAGAGAAAGTAAATACGCATCGCGCGTCGCACAGGAGGAGTCATTGGCAAGCATGGGGACAAAATTGGATATCTATCTTAGCCTAACAATGAATATCTCCATCAAACTGCTTGGGGGGGGGGGGGGGGGGGTTACAACAGATTATTATAATTCCTTTGATCTCACTAGCTCAAACAGTTCATTAAATTGCAAAATTTGGGGAGCAAAACGGAACGAAAAGACATAATTGAAGCACGCATGCAACTACAACAAGAGAAAACCAAGAATTTCCTGCCTAATTTGTCTCAGAGACCGCAAACCCGAGACATACAACGAGCACAAGCATTCAGATCACCGATTCCAGTTCTTTTCTTCAGAAAAGGAAAAGGAAAAATAAAGAAAGAGACACAGAGAAGATCACAAGACAAAACGAAACCGCACGAAACCACCGGATCTTAAGAGGCAAACCTTGAAGGCGTGGCGGGCCTTGCATCCCATGAGCTGGAGCGTGCTCTGCAGCACCGGCCGCGTGTACCGGAACGACGAGCTCTCCCTCTCGTCTCCTCTCCTCGCTCCCTCGTCCACCACCACAATGTACAGCAGCTTCGGCACCTCCGCCATCTCCAAGAACCCCTACAAAACCCAAACCACAGAACCGGCCCAAGAATCCATCAATTAACCCTCAAACCCAAAAATCAGGAACCCAGAAGAGCAACCAAATCAACCAAGAACGTCCCCTCGTTCCAAATCCCAACAAGAATCGCATCCAAAGGCCAAAACCAAAACGGACGAGGAAAAACCCAAGAAAGGGAGCAATGCCGCGGTACAAAGGCCGGATCGAGACGGAAGGGAAGAAGAGAGAAAGAGAGATCGGAGGACGAACCTGAGGGGATCGGAAGCGGGAATGGAGGGGTGGGGAGGAGATTGAAGAAGGGTAGGACTAGGCTTTCTCTAGGAAGGGAGGCTCGATCCGCCATGCCCATAACCTCCACCGCGCCCTCGCCATTCCTCCGTCACGGCTTCAAGCATCGCTGCGATCGGGACTCTCCACATGTCCGCCTCTCCCTGCCCTCCCCCGCCCTAAAAAGAAGCGGTCGCCTCCGATCCGGATCTCTTACTGCAGCCCTCCTAACCTCCACCTCCAATACCGTTGCATGACGGCCACGTGTCAGACGTTGACAATTTTCCCCTACCGGCCGTCGGATGCGCCTCGTGTTTGTCCTAGATTGCATGCATTGCCGCGAGGAATTAAATCAGAGACGGACTCTTCTCTCTATTATTAAAATTTAATAAAAGACCGGAATAATAGGTAAACGAACCGTTGCGAAAAGACGGTCCGATCCTCCTCCCTGCGGGTTTCCGCGAAAGGGCAGAATCGTAACTTTCGCGCGATGTGACAACGTTTTTATTATTCGTCCTTTGTCTCCTCCTTCATAGACTCTTTTATTATTTTTTTTTCGTTTTACTCCTCAACATTTTTAAATCAATCAAAATTCAGTTCGGTCCTCGAACTTTCACATCCTACAATTCAGTACGCATCACATTCCTCAATTCGAGGGTTGGAATGAATATTAAGGAAAAATTTGAGAACCAAAATATATTTTCAGTTTTGATGGGGACTCGCCGGGAAATGATGCGGGCCCCGGCGGCAATAATTAAATTTTGGTTTGAAGGGGTTCCAACTTCCATGTGTCAAGCCCCGAAACCCACGCAGGTGTTAGTGGGAAACGAAGGGCGTGGGTGCATTTATAAAAGTATATTCGCTCTTCTCTTTTCTTTTGTTTGACCCGTGAGAAAAGGCGTTTCCCATGGAGCTAGCTATTGCGATTCCGCCAAATCCGCGGTTGGGAACGCGATGAGCTGCTGCTATTAAAAAAGCGAAAAATTAGCGAAGCCGTAATGGATAAGAAGCTATTCGAGGCCGCAAGAAAAGTCGGAGAATACCGTTTGTGCAATCAAAGAAATCGGCGCTCGCTGGGATTCTCCGACTTCCTATCGAAAATTATTCCGTTAATTCTGAAGAGAATAAACACTGAAAATAAAATTTATAATTGAACACTTTTATCAAAAATTATTCCGTTTATTCTGAATAGAATAAAATATCACTTTTATAATTGAACACTGAAATAAAATTTAGAGTAAATAGAAACTATCAAGTTATTTAAGTGGTGACTTTAATAAAATGATGTTGAATAAGTTTGAGGAAAGATAGTATTTGAAATGATAATGTACACGATGAACACATGTAATCAAGATTGGACTTGATCCGACTCGAGACATAAGTTTCTCACAACCATTCAATTAAGCAAAAAGTAATACATATATAAATAAGAAAATTTGTTATGTTTTGTGAGATTAAAAGATTTTATGAGAAAAAAAACTTTTGAAAGAAAAAATAGTAAAATATAAAAATTTTAACAATAAAACACCCAATTGAAACTCCAGCATATAATTTACTCAAGACAAACTTCCTTTAGAATTAATTAAAAAGATAAAAGTTAGTTATCAAAGATTGACTAATTTAAATAAAAAATTTATATCAATATTAATTTAAAAATCAGTTGACCCTCAGAACTACAGTTAGCTGCATCAAACACAATCTATATAAATCCTTTATGGACAAAGATCACGGTAATCAATTCGATCAAGTCGAAACCGTCCACTCCTCCATCAAGATAGCAAATCTCGGTTTTTCCATGCAGTAAAGATATATAACGCTTTATTCAAAAAAATTAAAGGCGTTTTGCTGAAAGATAATGACGTCTCCGTGTTCTTAGAACGTAGTGAATGGTCCAGCTGCCACCTGTTTCGCGTGCTTGTCAATCACACATGAAATCAAACGTAAGACAAAACTATATTATAAAAATCGAAGTCATTTATTGAAAGGCAGTGCCGTCTCCATGCTCTTGAAACGTGGTGAATGGTCCAGTTTGAAGATTGCCGATCACGTGAAATCAACGTACATCTCCGGTCAAATCAAACCAAACGAGTTCGAGATGCATCTCAAATTCTTCCCGTGAAACAGTTTTGGCAAGTCACCGGTAGAATGCTACGTTGGATTGTGTATGGTCTCCATCGATCGTTTTTTATGGGGAGAGGAAAGATTGGTCGGGGGATGAGTTCGGACGAAGAGGAGTTATTATGCAACCGACTTTTCTGTTAAAAAAGAAAACTTTTAAATATAAAATGATGAAAAAAACATGACATGAAAACCCAATTGGACAACTCCAGACGAAAATCATAATTTACTCAAGACAAACTTCCTTTTAGAATTAATTAAAAAGATAAAGTTAGTTGTCAAAGATTGCATCTAATTAACACTAATTTAAATATAAAAATTTATATCAATATTAATTTAAAAATCAAGTTGACCCTCAAGAACTACAGTTAGCTGCATCAAACACAATCTATATAAATCCTTCTTTAACATAATATAAAGAGCATTGACTTTTCCTTAATCAATTCGATCAAGTCGAAACCGTCCACTCCTCCATCAAGATAGCAAATCTCGGTTTTTCCATGCAGTAAAGATATATAACGCTTTATTCTAAAAAAATTAAAGGCGTTTTGCTGAAAGATAATGACGTCTCCGTGTTCTTATAACGTAGTGAATGGTCCACGCTGCCACCTGTTGCGCGTGCTTGTCAATCACACAGGAAATCAAACGTCAGACAAAGACAATAATAAAAAATCGAAGTCATTTAATTGAAAGGCAGTGTCCGTCTCCATGGCTTGAAACGTGGTGAATGGTCCAGTTTGAAGATTGCCGATCACGTGAAATCAAACGTACATCTCCGGTCAAATCAAACCAAACAAGTTCGAGATGCATCTCAAATTCTTCGCGTGAAACAGTTTTGGCAAGTCACGTTTCACACGTCAAAGTCCACGACCGGTAGAATGCTACGTTGGATGTGTGTGGTCTCTCATCATCGTCGTTTTATGTATGGGAGAGGAAAGATTTGGTCGGGGGATGAGTTCGAACGAAGAGGAGTTATTATGCAACCGACTTTTCTGTTAAAAATCTTCTGAGTGGGCCCTGAAAGCGGGACTTTGAAGGCGTCAAGGAATGGGGCCATTGGAGTCGGCTTCTTCAATCCAAGGCTTTTTTAACAAGACCATATGCTCAAGTTTGACAGTCAAATTAAGGCTAATAAGATATGCTTTTGGTATTCAAACTTAAGCTTTCAAGTTCATCAAGTTCTTGTTGACCCTAAAACCTTCGAGATGTTGCATTTTAACCCTTTACACTCTAAGTATATATATTCTTAACATCCAATTATATTAAACTCGTTAAAATTATTGAAATAGTTGATGTATCTATCTTTTGATACAAATGTACTTTTTATTATCCACACGATGAAACGTTAACTATTTCATTATTTTAATTGATTTATGTAAAAAAATATTAAGGATGTAACATTTTTAAAAAATGTTGAAATAAATTATAATAACTGAATATTTAATAATCAAAATAAATTTTGAGTAAAGTTTAAGGACTTAATGTATATTTTCATAAAAATTAAATTTCTCTGTTTATGTTGAACATTTATTATTTTACTCTAGGCACGATTCATTCTATCTGCTATTCTTTTTGTTTGTTACATAGTTAGTGAGATGCTAATATTTTTTCAAATTAAAGGCATCATATATGTTGGATTAATGAGAAAATCTATTTTTTTTCAAAAAAAAAAAGAAGTCATGTGCGAAGAATAATAAGTATATCCATTGTTTGCTCTAAATATAAATAAAAATTAAATTAATCAGTGAGGGGTCAGTTAATAGGCCCATAAGCGGCAGTTTGTTCTTGAAACGATCTTCTAAATCAGAAAATCAAACGTGATATTCTGTTCGACGTTTTGTTCTCAACGGCCTTTTCCACCGTTTAGCCTTCTCAACAGACTTGAGCAGCAAGAGGAAGCAGGGACAGTTTCTCCAATGGCAGCCCCAAGCTCTCTCTCTCTCTCTCTTTGCTACAATAAGCCAGAATGATAAAAAGGCCTCGCGGTGGAAAAGAAGAGGGGGTAACCTCTGATAGCTCGGACCAGAAGGCACGAAAAAGCGTGAGAGGGGGAGAAGGGTCAACCTCGACAGGCCTCTCCTCTCTCTAAGCTTAGCCGACAGTATAGAGGAATTCCGGGCCATTCCATTCTATCTGCACCGCTCTCTGCTTTGACTTCAACTTCATCGACTGAAGGTGACGTGCATCAATTTGCTATAAGGCATTTATTGCCTTATTCTCTCTAGAATTAAAGCATGTATGCCTCATTAAGGCCATGAGCATCACTTGCTTTAAGGTAGTTATTGCCTTATTCTCTCCCATGCATTTATGGCTGCCACGTCGACTTTTTCCTTCGACCATGAACAGCTTCGACCTCGGCTCCACTATCGGCTTCTGGGCCTCGGCTCCAGCATTGGGCTCCTGGCCTCGGCTCCACCATCAGCTTCTGGCCTTAGCCGAGATATCTCTTTCATCAAAGCATTTATGGCCTTAAAGGCCACGTGCATCCATTTACTCCAAGGCATTTATTGCCTTATTCTCTCCCTTATTAAAGCACTTATGGCTGCCACATTGGCCACTTCCCCTCGGCCTCAGACGTGCTCAACCTCGGCCTTAACTCCCACTCGTTCACCACCACCTTTTCTCCGCATGAAACCAGCCTCGGCCTCGGCTCCAACACTAGCCTCGGCCTCGGCGGTCCCGGCTCCAATTCCGGCTCCGATCTCAGCCATTGACGCAATTTCAATCATGAAGCTGAACTTCAATGCTGAACGGACTTAAAACTACAACGCGATCCACTCGCCCACCTTCTATCAAGATCACGGGCAGTTACAAGTGCTGCACATTTGCCGATATTCGCGGAACATTTCTAACCACCCGATGCTAACCTACGAAGCCGATCTCAACAGAAGAGAAGATCCGGCTGTTATCACGAAAGGGTTAGCGGGACCCCGAATAGGTATATAAAGACCCCGACTCACAACGAGGGGGGGACTTGACCTCTACTATCTGATCTTAATTATGTTCTCCAAATCGCTAACTTGAGCGTTAGAGGGTCCCCACCGGAACCACTAGTCCGGGACTTCTCTTGCAGGTTTTTGGCTACAGGAGGCAATCACATCATTCTTCTGAAGACCCAAAAAGCTCCTCTCTTGTCCGACACTCCTTGAAAGTGATTTGGCAGCAACAGATTGGCGCGCCAGAAGGGGGATGTGCTGAAGGAAAGAGAGCTCCATCTCCCTAACCTATAAGTCTTTGTCCCCTCTAAGATAGCCATGATGGTGACGCATGTGCCGAAGGTCCTCACCAATCATGCCGGGGGGCATCCACATAGCACTGAGCAGCAAAGGACCACTCTCTCTTGCTCCTCCCTCACTACCAACCTCAGATGCTCTAATTAACCAGCTGACCATCCTCAATCAACAAGTTCAAGCCTTAAATACAGCAGTTCATGAGTTGCAGAAGTAACGCTCGTTGGCCACTCAGCAGCAGCCCAAGCCTCTCACATCTTCCATGATAGCTGCACCAGTTAGCCAGCGATTCACCCCGAGAAATCTTCTCATAGAGAAGCTTATCACCATCATGCTTCACCTAAGCACTACCACCATGAAGCTTTCAAGAGACTGCGGTCTCCTACCTTCTGCTCGAGCAGCCACTTCTCCCCTTACTCATCCTCTGAGCCGTCTGGGAAGGACCCTAATCATGAGATGAAAAGGCATCTTGATGAACAATACCGGCGACCAGAGGAGCTCAATCAAAGGTTCAATAATCAGTCAGAGACGGCCATCCTTGGCAGCCTTCCTAAACGGCCTCTTCCTCCACAACGGCCACAGCAGCCCGAGGCTCCATGGAGGCCCAAGACTCCAAAGCAGCCTCCAGATCATGGCGGCCTCGGCTTCCTCCACGCAGCCTCCAGATCCCATGACGGTCTCTTCCTCCACGACGGCCCCTCACAGCGGCCCCTGAGATCCCACGGCAGCCCAAAAATCCCACGGCGGTCCGAGACTCCACAGCGGCCCCAGATCACGGCGGCCCCGGTTTCCTCCATGGCAGCCTCCGGATCCCATGACGGTCTCTTCCTCCACGACGGCCCCTTACAGCGGCCTCCGGATCCCACGACGGCCCCTCACAGCGGCCTCTCGTCCTCAACGGTAAGCCCCTCACTGCGGCCCCCGAGATCCCACGGCGGCCCAAGAATCCCACAGCGGCCCGAGACTCCACAGCAGTCCCAGATCACGGCGGCCCCGGTTTCCTCCACGGCGGCTCCCAAGTCCATGGCGGCCCCCGGCCTCCATGGTGGCTCTCAGCCTCTCTCTCTCTCGACAGCCCGAGGCTCCACGACGGCCCCCGACGTTCACAGAGGCCCCAGGTCCTCCACAGCAGCCGCATCCCCAACAACCACGGTGGCCCGAGACTTCACAGCGGCCTCACTCTCTAGGCGGCCCCCGGCCTCTCCCCGTAGTGACCAAACGAGTGCCAATTTGCAATTGCAAGGATAAGGCTCCCAGCCGTCTCATTCAACTCCTTTTCCTCCCAACTCTTGCTTCCACCTTGGTTGGGTAAAGTTTACATGCACGCAATTATTCACATAATTGAAGGAGGTGGATTGTATGCACGAGGTTGTGTGCACGCGATGGAAGTCTGTGCTATGGCTGCTGCATCTTAACGATCGTCTTCCAAAGCTGTGCTCGTACCGACTCCTCCCACGGACATCGCCAACTTCGGCCACCATCCCGGCCACGGCCGTTTGGTTGGCTCCACGTATCTCGCATCGGTGAGCGATGACACCTCTGGCTCCGAGCCCATGCGGAAGCGGCAGCTAATCTCTTTGATTTCAATGGCAATCTTCTCCTGTATCAGAGGATGCTTGCATAGCATTAGGAAGAACCAATTGGTACACAAAGTCATCAATCACTTCGAGGTTCTTCTTCAGTTGAGCCTCCAGTCCAATGTTCAGAAGCTTCTTGATGTCCCAGAACATATCAACATATCTCTAGAATACCATGGAGTTAAAGTCACCAAAAGCCTTGCTAAAGCGAGTCTCGAACTCATCGAAGCCCAAGAGAGTGTCTAGCTCGGCACCGAACTCCACTTTGAAGATCGTATCCATAGTCGATCTCATCAGAAGATCTTGCACATCTATTACTGTTGCAGCATTCACAGCATCAGAGATCTTTCTTGCTAGCTTTGCTGTCTTTCTTTTGAACACAACACTACATAAATCTCGAAGAGCTTTGGTCGATAACTCATAGCTTGCAAGCTTTTTCGGTGGCACCACTTCTCGCCATCCCCTGTAAAGATCCATCACCAAAAGGATCCTTCAGTATGCGATAATTGTACTGACCCTTGCAGTATTTAGAAAAGTTGACTTGAGAATGTGCTCAATGTTAGCAGGATCAGCAGTAAAGATCTCACCGTAGGAAGGCTTGATCAGCCTTCTGAATTAACTCCCTGTAGAGAAGAAGGAAAAGGAAATGATGTCCACAACATGGAGAATGATCGCTGCAAACGCTATGGAGAGAAAAGAGAGGCGAGCAAGCCTAGTTTCAAAGTCAACTCTAGCAGCTGGAGAGCCATAAAAGTGGCTGCGGTGCAGGATTTCTCCTTAAGGAGCTAAAGGTCTGACATTCGTATGATGAAACTAAGTTTATCAACAACTTGCAGCCCACGCATCTAGCAGAGCTTTATTGTCCAGATTCAACAAAGCCAGCTCACCAACCAACTTGATTCCCTGGGGGGCAGACCACCAGCAGGCGAAAGCGTTCAAGTTCGCAGAAGGAAAACAAGGGTGCCGCAAGAGCTAAGTACGATGCACTTAAGATTTTTTCTTTCATTGATGCTTAAAAATGTCATGCAGGGAAGATTGACTCTGTATCGGCATTCAAGACCAACCTCGCGTTAGCATCTCAAAAGCTCGATGTACCATCGGCACCGAAGACCGGTGTACCACTGGATCCAAAAAGCCCGACTCTGTGTGGCACTCTAAGCCCGAGTTTCCCTCGACACTTAAGCCCGACTCCGCGTCGGTACTCAAGCCCGAGTCTTCCCTCGGCACCTAAGCCCGACTCCGCATCGGCACTCAAGCTCGAGTCTCCCCTCGGCACTCAAGCTGGCTCCGCATCGGCACTCAAGCTCGGCTCCACATCGGCAATCCAAGCCCGGCTCCACGTCGGCAACAAGTTCGAGTCCCCCTCGGCACCAGAAGCCCGACTTCGCGTTGGCATCTAAAGCCCGAGTCTCCCCTCGGCCCCAGAAGCCCGAGCTCCCCTCACCAGAAGCCCGAGTCTCCCCTCGGCACCAGAACCCCGACTCCGCATTGGCACTTGAAGCCCGAGTCTCCCTCGGTACCAGAAGCCCGACTCGCATCGGCCTGAAGCCGAGTCTCCCCTCGGCACCGAAGCCCGGCTCCGCATCGGCACTCCAAGCTCGAGACTTCCCTCGGCACCTAAGCCCGACTCCAGTCGGCATCGAAGCCCAAGGCCAGTTCGGCACCAAAAGCCCGAGGCCAGCTCGACACCTAAACCCGACTCCGGTCGGCATCGAAGCCCGAGACCAACTCGGCACCAAAAGCCCAAACCCAGCTTGGCACCTAAGCCCGACTCTAGTCGGCACCTAAGCCCGACTCGGTTGGCACCAAAGCCCAAAGACTGACTCCAACACCGCAGCAAAGATCATTGGGCAAAGAAAAAAGCACTTGACGACTCTCAGCTCTCAGGTCACCCTCCGGAGTTAAAGCTCTCAAGCATGGTCCCATCCCAGCGACTCTCGGTCACCCTCCGAGGTTCAAAAGGCTCTCGACGGCCTTAACTCTGCCTCAGCAGCTTCGTCACAACCTCAACTGCTTTATTTCAACCCTAGCGGCTTCAACTCTGTATCAGCGGCCAACGGCCAATCACCCACCTCCAAATCTCATGACAAAAGAAGACCCAAAGTCAACTCACAGTAGGAAAAACCAACTCTCCAACTTACAGTTGATGGGCATCCAACCAACTCTCCAACTTACAGTTGATGGGCATCCACTTCCGGGCTCCGCATCGGAAGAAGACTGCTGGCTGCCAGTCAAGGAAAGCATGAAGATGTCTACGCAAGGCACCGCAAAGAGAGGAAGAAGTCGGTCTGCCCCGACATCATTTTGTCCCGCTTCGCCGCGGCACCTCCGCTCGGCCCCAGTCGGCCTAGGCTCCAATCGGCCTTCGCTCGACCACCTCGGCCTTGGCCTCAGCTCCAGTCATCCTTCACTCGGCCACCTCGGCCTCAGCCTTAGTGGCTATGCCCCTCAGCCTCATACGGCCTCGGCACTCAGCTGTCCCCTCAACCTCATACGGCCTCGGCCTCAGCCTTAGCGGCTCTATCGCTTTGCCCCGATGACTCTATCAACCTCAACGATTTTATTGCAGCCTCATCATCTCTATCAGCCTTAATGGCATTATAGTAGCCTCATCGGCTCTATCAGCCTTGACGATATTATAGCAGCCTTAGCGGCTCTACCTCTCAAACCTCAGCGGCATTAGTGCAGCTCCATCCGTTTCATTTTTGCCTCGCCAGTTAGTTGACGAGCATCCCCCCAAAACTTAGCAAACGATACTTTGAGTGGAAGGCAACTTACCCTCAAAACTACCTAAAATTCTACAATTCTTGAGCATGTATATCTTGCATTACCCAAGCTCAAAAAGTGTGGGGGGCATCTGATGGGGCCAGTTAATAGGCCCATAAGCGGTAGTTTGTTCTTGAAACGACCTTCTCAAATCAGAAAATCCAGCGCGATATTCTGTTCAATGTTTTGTTCTCAACGGCCTTTCCCAGCCGTTTAGCTTTCTCAACAGACTTGAGCAGTCGGAGGAAGCAGGGACGGTTTCTCCGATAGCAGCCCCAAGCTCTCTCTCTCTGCTACCACAAGCCTGAATGATAAAAGGGCATGGCGGTGGAAAATAAGAGGGGGTAACTGTCACCGGGTTGTTCTTTTCTATTTCGCAACCACGATGATGGCGTTAAGGATTTCTCCCTAACCAGCCTATACCCGTTTTTCACAAAGCACAAACAATCAACACATCACAAAGACGAGGTTTACAGGGAAAACCTTTCCAAGGACAAAGCCCCCAACCAAAGTATAATATATATAACTCTGGATTACAAGATATAGCCCGATTCGGCTAGCACTCCTCACGTCCCTAACAAGAGCTCTCAAGTGCCCCAAACCCTGACTTTCCCTTGCACCTCTTGTACAAAGATCTTGCTCGTCTCGTCGTGTGACGCTCGGGTCTTGCACCCTCCTAGCGCGCACGACTCCGCACCTTGCAGATGCGTTGGCTTGCCAGATGACTCACGCTTGAGCCACCTTGTCGTGAGGCACGACTACACACCCGCTGGTGTGCACGGCTGCGCACCCTCCTGGCGCGCACGGCTCCGCACCGAGAGCCCTCCTGGTGCGGAGCGGAGGCAGAGGAGACAACAATGGACACTGGAAGAATCCACAATGGAAACCAGCCCACTGGATTGTTCTCGCTCACCCTCCCCCTCAATATTCCTCCGCAGCGACCATTAGAATGCCACCCCGGGGTTTCTTGGGAAATGAGTCACCTTGCGCACCTTCAGCATGGCCATCCTTGGCTAACAAGTCCGCCGCGCGCCCTCGCTTGGGCCTAAGCGCTCCCGCCTGGACCTGCATGCTGCAGTGCTATCCAGCCTACCTGTCTACACGCCGCGCGTGCCAGGCAACCGGCCTGTGCGCCCGCGCGCACCATATCACCGCTGGGTCGGTGACATACCTCCCGCCGCCTGAGAACTCGATCCCTCGTCGAGCGGTGCCGGAGGTAGTCCATTATGATGTCCTCAAATTGCCAAAGTGTTGGGCCACGCTCCCAAGTGGCATCTGACTCATCTTCACCCTCCCAATGGATCAGGAAGTCTGTGCGCGGTTTAGCTTGCTCTCGCCTACCACGCGATGATCCAGCACCCGATGGATTTTCTTAGAGAATTCCATCCTGATCAAAGGAGGAGCTCTCTTTGACTGCTTGCCCTGGGTCCTCATCTTCATAGTAAGGTTGAGGAAACTTACATGAAAAGTTGGGTGAATCTTCAGTCTCTCTGGAAGAGCCAACCGATATGCCACACTGCCAATCTGTTCGTCACCACAAATGGTCCATCATACCGCTGGATCAGCGCCTTGTGATATCGTCGATTCGTCAACTTCTTCCATATCTGAGGAGTCAGCTTCAACAACACTTTGTTTCCCACTTGGAACTCACGCAGACGCCTATTCCTGTCGGCATATTTCTTCATCCGGCGTCGCGCCTTCTCAAGGCTCTCTTGCGCTGCCTCGAGGAGCTCCGTTTTGTCCGTGCCCACCTATATGCAGCGGGACATTCCCCTTGGTCATTCCTTTGTGCTACCTCCAGTGGATTCATGGGCTGGAATCCCATGCACAATTCGGCTGGACTATGGCCGGTTGAGGAAGACCGATGCAGGTTGTACGAATATTGAGCAGTGTCGAGAAGGTCTACCCAATTTCTTTGGCTCGTCGTGACAAAGTGCCTTAGAAATTCCTCCAGTAAGGCATTGACCCTCTCTGTCTGACCATCCGTCTGAGGATGATTTGCCGTGGAAAATTTCAACTCCGACCCCATCAGCTGAAATACGGTCGTCCAGAACTTCCCTGTGAACCGAGCATCCCGATCACTAATGATATCACCCGGGAGCCCGAACACCTTAATTATGTTCCGGAAGAATAAACTGGCTGCTGTTTCTGCTGGACATGGGTGGGGCGCTGGTATGAAGACTGCATACTTTGAGAAACGATCCACTACCACAAGTACCGTTCTCATTCCTTCCACCTCAGGAAACCCCGTAATAAAATCCATGGAAACCGATGCCCAAGGTTTCTTCTGGAATGGGTAAAGGTTGCAGTAATCCGGCCTGTTTTCTCCTTTCAGTTTTGTCCAACTGACACACCATACAAGTCCGGACATGGAACTCCACATCTTCACGCATCTTGGGCCAATAGTATGATCGGCTCAGGAGGGCTGTCATCCGTTCCTCTCCTGGGTGGCCAGCCCAATTTGAGTCATGGATCTCGCGGATGATCTCCCGCCGTAGTCCTCCGCCTGCCGGAATGTATAATCTTCGCCCAAGTGCATAAATAAGTCCCTCTTCACACCAGAATCTCTTGGACTCACCCGCCTCAATCTCTTGGCACAACTTCACATATGCCGAATCTGTGTCTGTCTGTGCCCGAATGCGTTGAACCAAATCACCTTGCAAAATAGTCAAGGCCGTCGCATAGGCCTGCACATCCCTGCGACTGAGTGCATCCGCCACCTGATTGAGTCTTCCCGGACGATGTTGCCAAGTGAAATCAAACTCCGCAAGGTACTCTAGCCATCGCGCTTGCTTTGGAGTCAACTTGCGCTGAGTGGTAAAGTACGTGTTGGCCACATTATCTGTCACCACAGTGAATTTTGTCCCAAGAAGATAATGCCTCCAATGTTCCAAACAATGAATAACTGCAGTCATCTCCTTCTCATGCGCTGAATATCGCACCTCTGCGTCTTTCAGCTTTCTGCTCTCATATGCCACTGGGTGTCCTTCCTGCATTAGAACACCACCAATTGCCCAATTTGAAGCATCCGTCACCACTTCGAATGCTTTGCTGAAGTCAGGGAGTGCCAGAACTGGTTTAGCTGCCATAGCTTGCTTCAGATCTTCAAACGACTTTTGACACTCAGTCGTCCACTCCCATGTGCTCTCCTTCTTCAGCATATCAGTAAGGGTTCTTGCGCGCCGCGAATAACCCGCAATAAAGCGACGGTAGTAATTCGCTAATCCCAGAAATGCACGCAGATTAGTAATCCCTCCAGGAACCGGCCACTCCACTATAGCCTTCACCTTGTCCTGGTCCATCCTAATCCGTCCCTTGCTGATATAATGCCCCAAAAATTTTATCTCCTTTGTTGCGAATGTGCACTTCTCCTTCTTGACGAATAGCTGATTCTTTCTGAGTGTCTCCAAAACTTGTTGCAGATGAGACACATGCTCCTCCATGGTGTTGCTATAGATCACAATATCATCTAGATAAACTACCACGAAGTGATCCAGAAAAGGATACAGCACATCATTCATCAAATTGCAAAAGGTTGCTGGCGCGTTTGTTAGGCCAAACGGCATCACCCTGAACTCGAATGAACCATATCGCGTCACACATGTGGTCTTTGGCTCATCCCTTCAGCAATTCGGACTTGCCAATATCCCGATCGCAAGTCCAACTTGGAGAAGACCGCAACGCTGGCTAACCTATCGAACAAGTCACTGGCATTTGGGATCGGATACTTTTTCTTGATAGTCACTTTGTTTAGCGCTCGGTAATCCACACACATTCTCAAACTTCCATCTGTCTTCTTTTGGAAAAGGACTGGTGCACCATATGGGGCTTTGGATGGCTGAATCAGTCCTGCATCCAGAAGTTCGTCAAGCTGTTTCCTTAGCTCCGCAAGCTCAACAGGGGCCATTCGATATGGAACCCGTGCAGGAGGTCTAGCCCCTGGCTCAAGTTCTATACGATGGTCTATGACTCGTCGAGGAGGTAAAGCCTTTGGTAACTGCTCTGGCATAACATCCTTAAACTCTTGCAGCAACTCCTTGACCTGATTCGGAGCAATGCTTGCATCCTCTTGCTGAACTTCAACCATGGCCGCTAAGTAAGTGGGTTGCCCACGCCGCAGCCCTTTGTTCATCTGCTTAGCCGACGCCATCTCTGCCTTCCCCTTCTCCACCGATTGTGAAACTTGAACAGCTTGCACGAAACATGGAGACGCCTCGTCTCCAATCATGATCCCTCTCAGATGAGGAATCAAAGTGGCCTTTGCAAGAATGAAGAAGTCATCCCCAAGATGAAATTAAAATCATCCAGATCAACAACCATCAAAGAACATTTTCCCGACCATGCCCCAAGCTCCACATTAGCTTCGGCCATACCATGCACCGGAGATATGCCTGAATTAACAGCCTTCAACTTGCTGCTGCTGGTCATAATCTGAAGTCCCAACCGCTCTGCTTCTGGCTTTGCAATGAAATTATTGGTTGCTCCAGTATCCAGCATTGCGCGCACATCCTTACTATTCACCCGCGCTTGCACATACATCAAGCTTCTGGTGTTCGATGAGACCTTCTCCATATATAGAATTAAGTAGTTGAAGAGGTGTCATTTGGGAAGGACCAGCTTCTCCTTGGCTCCCTCCATTGCCAAACTCCTTAGCGATGAGTGCATTGATAGCTTCGCGCTTGGGCATTCTCGAGCTAAATGTGGGCCGCTGCAGATGTAGCAGCCCCACCTTGGCCGTTGTGGTTGCTGTGTCACTCCTTGTGGCACAACTGCCTTACGATCACCAGTCTTCTTTTGATCGACAGCTTTCTTTTGCTGAAACTTCTTCTTACCCCCTCGGGTTTTTGGAGGTAAGGCCTCCTGGCGCTTGCCTTTCTCCTTGGCATTGCCTCCCGAGTTGATCCCGCGGAAATCCACCAATGACTCCGCAGCTGCAATGGCCGAAGGGATGTCCTTCACTCCCTTCCGTCGAAGCTCGGCCTGGGCCCATCCTTGCAGCCCAGAAAGAAAGTTGAACAACTTATCTTCCTCTGTCATGTTGGAAATATCGAGTAGCAGAGTGGAGAAATCCTTGACATACTCTCTGATACTCCCAGATTGCCGTAGCTTCCTCAGATTTTCCCTAGCAACCCAACTTGTGTTGCAGGGAAGGAATTGCTCCCTCAATTCCTTCTTGAAGAGTCCCCACGTCTCGATCTTGGGTCGCCCAGCGATGGTGTCCTCGGCGGTCCTGGTTCTCCACCATAGCTTGGCATCTCCTTCCAAGAACATTGAGGCTCGATCCACCTGATCGCCCTCAGGGACCTTCGCTACTCGGAAGTAGGCTTCCAAATCCCAAAGGAAGTTCTCTACCTCTTTTGCATTTCGGCTTCCTTCAAAACACTTTGGATCACGGATTCCTGACTTCGACCCGAGTGCATCGCCAATCACAATTGACGGTGAGGTAGGGATGATCTGCCTCAGACGCATCACTTCCTCCTCCAATGCTCGCGATCGAGTCTCCAGACGTTCCTCCATGGCCACATCTGACCTTTGCTGTTGCAGCTGCCTATGCTCGAGGTCGCTTATCAGCTCTTCATGCGCTTGGAGTAGGTTGGAATGTGACGTCTGCATTGCCGCCAAACGCTCCTCTAACTCCGTGCACTGCGCCACCAAATCAGCCACGGTCACGTTGCCTGGATCTCCCATCATGCCTTCCAGTCGTGTCACGCGCTCTGGCACAGTCACCATCTTTGCTTGTGAACTAACCGGGCTCTGATACCAACTTGTCACCGGGTTGTTCTTTTCTATTTCGCAACCACGATGATGGCGTTAAGGATTTCTCCCTAACCAGCCTATACCCGTTTTTCACAAAGCACAGACAATCAACACATCACAAAGACGAGGTTTACAGGGGAAAACCTTCCCAAGGACAAAGCCCCAACCAAAGTATAATATATATAACTCTGGATTACAAGATATAGCCCGATTCGGCTAGCACTCCTCACGTCCCTAACAAGAGCTCTCAAGTGCCCCAAACCCTGACTTTCCCTTGCACCTCTTGTACAAAGATCTTGCTCGTCTCGTCGCGTGACGCTCGGGTCTTGCACCCTCCTAGCGCGCACGACTCCGCACCTTGCAGATGCGTTGGCTTGCCAGATGACTCACGCTTGAGCCACCTTGTCGTGAGGCACGACTATACACCCGCCTGGTGTGCACGGCTTGCGCACCCTCCTGGCGCGCACGGCTCCGCACCGAGAGCCCTCCTGGTGCGGAGCGGGAGGCAGAGGAGACAACAATGGACACTGCAAGAATCCACAATGGAAACCAGCCCACTGGATTGTTCTCGCTCACCCTCCCCCTCAATATTCCTCGCAGCGACCATTAGAATGCCACCCCGGGGTTTCTTGGGAAACGAGTCACCTTGCGCACCTTCAGCACGGCCATCCTTGGCTAACAAGTTCGCCCGCGTGCCCTCGCTTGGGCCTAAGCGCTCCCGCCTAGACCTGCATGCTGCAGTGCTATCCAGCCTACCTGTCTACACGCGCCGTGCGTGCAGGCAGCCGGCCTGCGCGCCCCGTGCGCACCATGTCACTGCTGGGTCAGTGACAGTAACCTCTAATAGCTCAACCAAAAGGCACGAGAAAAGCGTGAGAGGGGGAGAAGGGTCAACCTCAGCAGGCCTCTCATCTCTCTCTAAGCTTAGCTGACGGCATAGGGGAATTCCGGGCCATCCCGTTCTATCCGCATCGGACCCCCACGGTTTCGGGTTTCTTCCCAACAATGAGCCAGTCGCCCGTCCCAGGCTCTCCGCTTTGACTTCAACTTCGTCTCGGCCTCATCTAAGTCGGCCTCGGCGAAGCCAACGTGCATCTACTTGCTCTAAGGCATTTATTGCCTTATTCTCTCCATATTAAAGCATTTATGGCCTCATAAAGGCCACGAGCACTTTCTCTAAGGCAGTTATTGCCTTATTCTCTTTAAGGCATTTATGGCTGCCACGTTAGTCCCCTCGGCTTTTTCCTTCGGCCATGAACTGCTCGGCCTCGGCCTCATCCACGGCTTCGGCCTCGGCCTCATCCACGGCTTCGGCCTCGGCCTCGGCTCCAGCATCGGCTCTAGCCTCGGCCTCGACTCCTAGCCTCGGCCTTGGCTCCACCATCGGACTCCTGGCCTTAGCCTCGGCTCCAGCATTGGCTCCTAGCCTCGGCCTCGACTCCTAGCCTCAGCCTCGGCTCTAGCATCGGCTTTAGGCCTCGGCTCCAGCATCGGCTTTGGCCTTGACCTCCGCTGATGCGGCCACAACATCTCTTGCACCAAAGCATTTATGGCCTCAAAGGCCATGTGCATCCACTTACTCTAAGACATTTATTGCCTTATTATCTCCCGTATTAAAGCACTTATGGCTGCCATGTTGGCCACAACACTTCCTCTCGGCGACCTCGGCCTTAATTCCCACTCGTTCACCACCACCTTTTCTCCACATGAAACTTTTCTCCACATGAAACCAGCTTTGGCCCCGCTCCAATTCTGGCTCTGATCTCAGCCATTGATGCAATTTCAATCATGAAGCTGAACTTCAATGCTGAACGGACTTAAAACTATAATGTGATCCACTCGCCCACCTTCTACCAAGATCACGGGTAGTTACAAGTGCTGCACATTTGCTGATATTCGCGGAACGTTTCTAATCATCCGATGCTAACCTACGAAGCCGATCTCAACAAAGAGAAGATCCGGCTGTTATCACGAAAGGTAAGCGGGACCCGAACAGATATATAAAGACCCCGACTCACAACGAGGGGGGACTTGACCTCTACTATCTCATCTTAATTTCTGTTCTTCAAATCGCTAATTTGACGTTAAAGGGTTCCACCGGAACCATCGGTCGGGACTTCTCTTGTAGGTTTTCGGCTACAGAAGGCAATCACGTCATTCTTCTGAAGACCCAAAAAGCTCTCTCTTGTCCGACACTCCTCAAAGTGATTTGGCAGCAACAATCAGAATTTTTTTCAATTAGAAATGGAGTTTATGATGTAAAATAGAAAGGATCTTTGAAAAAAAAAAGGCTAGCTTGTTATTTAAAATATCTTAAATCTAGTCAACACACAAGATATGGGACTAAACACATTCATATATAAATCTATACTTTAATTAAAATTACGAAACTAGTTTTATAATGTGAATTCGGAAGGAACCGTCTGCCCATATTCAACTTCAATGCATGTTTTTCAAACCTTCAAAACCACATTTTTTTTAAGATTTAAAATTTTCATGAGAACCATCCATAAATTAAATCAGTGAATACCGTGGTGTTTTCCAAGTTCTAGCCGGGCTGGGATTGGACTTCCAGATTTCACACGGAATATCAAGAAGAAACGCACATCAAAGAACAATTCTTTTTGGGTCTCTACGGCTACATCTTTCAAGACAAAGTATGGTTATTAATTATGATGATATGGAATAAATGGAACATTGATGCGACCTCACACTTTGTCACCACCATAATATAAATGAAAAAATAATACCATCTTATGGCGTGAGATATAATTCATTCCAGTTTTTTGTGGTCCCTTGAAGAAAAGCCATTCTACTTGACTTACCCAGGTACAAAATAATGCCTCCAGAGGAGAGTCTTTGGGGATAGACGTTGACAGGATATGAGCCGACAAAAACGCAGTTTGCCTCAAGACCAATCTGGATTCACGTTTGACTTAACTAAGTCAATTTGGTCGGTCAGATGTGGGTACAAAATAGAAGAATCGGATGACTTGGGATAAGGCTGGGTGACCGAGACCTGAACCGAACCTGCTTGCACCCTAAGGAACGTCAGTAGATTCCCATTTTATTTCTACAAATGACTCTATCCAAACCCTGAGATAAGTTTGACTTGGTCTCTACTAGAATCATTTGTAGAGGCCAAGTCCAGGTGCTGAAATATATTATTGGAATGTTAATTTAAACCGGATTAATCCGGCCTCTCAAAAGAGCGAGGGATTAGAAAAATCTCTCTCTCTCTCTCTCTTTCTCTCTCTTGTAGGTCTCACAAAGAGAAGAGAAAAAGCAGCCTATTGACATATGTTAGACATTAGACAGAAGCATATCTGAATCCATATTGGTTGATTGCTCTCTAAAGTCCTGCGGCCTTTCAGATCACGTATTCCCAGAAAACCTTTAAAATTTTCTTTAAACTATTCAGAAGAATTTAAAAAGAAGATCGTACGTGCGATCCAAGGATCATGACCGATATATATATATATATATATATATAATTTCATCATTATCTTTTGGTATTTCTATTTTAGCTCATCATAAAAATAGAAATAATTTTTTAGATCTTTACACTTTAACGGACCATAATTAATCAGATACGTTAAAGCCCAAATAACTGAAACTTTAGCTGATCATTTTTAATTAGACTTAAACAGTAAGTAATATATAATTATTTATATATAAGTTTAATATTAAATTAAAAATTCAACAATATCATCATGCTGGAAAAGAAAAAGAGATAATAGAAATTTGAGCAGTCTTATATTTGGTTGAAATAATCGCTAAATAAAATGCTTGAGTAAGTAAACTACTTTAAATCGCCACCCTCCGAGGGGAAAGAAAACTTTTAAATTCGTTAAGAGAAAACTTTTTCCTTTTCCAATGCAATCGGAAGCGCTATATACTCTGAAAAGATATAAGATACAGTTGGAAGCCACACAAAAGAGAGATCGTAATGCATGAACGAATGCAAAATATCGACTATGCTTTGAGGTTCGTGCGAGGGAGTGCTCTGGCGACGTTCTCTTTCCTGCTTTAAGATTTATGCTCGGAAGTCTTTCTTCCCCGATCTCCTTGCTACTGTGCTGCCTTCCTTGCTCTTTCGATTTTGGTTATGGAGAATATCAAATCCTCCTCTCCATCAGTGTTGGATGGTCCCAACCGTGGCGGCACGGCGTGGCGGCACGGGATTTCGGGGCGTTTTGAGTGGGTCGCTCCTTTTCCTTCCCCGGTGGTCGTGGCTGAACTGGAGCGGCTTTATCCGGATGTAATCCAAGTTCCAGTGCAATCACTGGAAGAAGAGGAAGATAGATGGCGAAATTCCTCAATCATTGTCCGAAGCCTCACTCGCTGGATTCCTCCAGTGGCAATTACTAGAGAATTCCAGCGTGCGGGGATAGCAGGGGATATTGAATCGGTTTCACTGGCTAATCGGCATTTTCTCTTCAGATTCTCCGATCCCTGTGCTGTGGAGACCGTTCTTGGAAGACCCTGGGTGACCAATGGTCAGCCGCTGGCTGTTGCAATGTGGCACCCAAATTTTGTGCCGGCTGTGAGCTCGATCCACAATGCTCTGCTGTGGATTCGTCTTCCTCAACTCCCAATTGAGTATTGGACGGATGAGGTACTCTCTTCGATCCTTTCGGTCGCTGGGCAATTCCTCTTTGTTGATGCTTCCACCAGAGATCGGAGTCGAGGAGGTTTTGCGCGAGCTTGCGTCCGCGTAGATTTGAGCAAGCCCTTGCGGCCTGGAGCAAGGATTCGAGGCAACAGATCTCCATTCTGGCAGCAGTTCTCTTATGAGAACTTGGAAGGCATCTGCGGATCGTGTGGCGCCCTGCATTTCGATGGGGTCTGTGGGGCAGAGTCGGGTGCTTCGTCTTCCTCTGTGCCCTCTTCCGAACCTCGCTTTGGATCATGGATGGTTGCTCTCAGACGCAGGAAGTCTCCTCCAACTCAGAAGCCAGCGGCTGGACATTCCCCCCCAGGAGGAAATGCTGGAGCTTCTTCCTCTGCTCCCTTGGATGGCTGGTCTCTCCCGAAGAAGGTGGCGCATCGATCGGGAGGCAGAGCTTCTGGGAACCAGGGAATTGAGCCTCAAAGAATTGCTACAGTGCAGGAACATTCAGCGTGCCGGTCTCCTCTCATTACTGTGCCGGTTTTTTCTGAAACTGAGAAGCAGGTGTTAAATTCCAATCCATTTGCTAAGTTGGCTTCAGATCAATCTGAAGATGCTGAGCAAGGTAATTTGATGCAAATTGTTGAAGCTCAGATGGGTCAGTCCAAGAGGGCCAGGCCAATTGAGACAATTCAGCATAGAGGGTTTCAAAATCTTCAAAAGGGAAAGGAAAAGCCCTTCTTCGTGGAAAGGGTAAGGCCCAGGACCTCTTCAAATTTGAAGCTACTGCAGATTCCCTTCAGGATCTACTAGCCTTAATGGGCCAGGAGCCAAGAAGTCCCGCCGTAAGGATGGGCCTGATCGGGAGATCTGTTTAGGGCCCTCTTGCCAAGTCACATTGGGGGTTTGGATCATGATTCGGCAGTCTCCCTCATCAAGAAGGCCATTCAGAGGGGGGATTCAGAGGTGATCATGGAAGTATCTCATACTGATAGCCAGGTTTTGGAGGGATTCGCTGTTAAGGGCTTTCGGGTACCCTTCCTTCCAGTAATCCGACAGATCAGGAGTTGACTGGGATATGGATGAAGTCCCCTCCTCTAAAGGTTCTGAATGAAGATTCTTATCTGGAACGTGCGAGGTGCTCTTAAACCCTCGTTTCGATCCTCGTTTGGAAGATTATTACAGCTTCATGCTTTTGACATATGTGTCCTTTTGGAGACCCACCTATCGGGGGATAGTCTGGCTCGCATTCAGAGACAGTTTTCTAGATTATGGTCTACTTATGCGGTTGAGTCGACTGGTCTCTCTGGGGGTATTCTGGCGCTTTGGAGACATGATAACATCAGAGTTGACGCTTTCCATGGCTGCGGTCAGCAAGTAGCTCTGGTTATATCTGAGGGATCCTCTGCTCCTTGGCTCCTATCGGGCATCTATGCTAGCACTGACTTTCGTATGCGCCGAATGCTTTGGGATGAGATCCTCTCCCTTCTTGATCAGGGTCTTCCTCCCTTATTGCTGGTGACTTTAATTGCATTTTGGAGGCCAAGGAGAAAAGGGGGGGTAGAAAATTTGTGGATTCACCAGGTGTTGCTGAGTTTAGATCCTTCATTTCTTCGGCTGAGCTGTTAGATTTGGGGTTCTCTGGACACCAGTACACCTGGTGTAACAATCGACAGGGTACAACTAGGGTGTCTGAAAGGCTGGACAGGGCTATGGTCTCTTTCTCTTGGCATCAGCTTTTTCCTTCTGTCACTGTTACTCATCTTTCCAGAATTGGTTTGATCACTGCCCCATCCTCATCTCCACTGATCATTCTCAGCAGCGTAGTCGGCAGTTTAGATTTGAAAAGTTCTGGACTTTTTATTCTTCAGCGAGAACCAATATCTCTCAGATCTGGCGTTTACCTGTTAGAGGGAGTGCTACTTATCGACTATCTCGTCGATTAATCATTGCCAGGCGCCGGCTCTCAAGTTGGAATAGAAGAGAGGTTGGGGACATTGTCAGGCAAGTTGAGAAGGTTGAATCTTCTATTTCTTCCTTGCAGTTGAAGGAAGATCAGGTGGGCTTCCTCCTGGATTCCGATCTTGCTTCTCTCAGGGCCTGCCTGGCTTTGCATCACTCTCTTATGCTACAGCAGGAGACTTATTGGAGGCAAAGGTCCAGAATCAGTGGATTAGGGAGGGTGATCGAAATACTAGATTTTTTCATCAGTCCACCTTGAAGCGCCGTGCGATGAATCGCATCAGGCATGTTATTGATGAAGAAGGTAATCTCAGGAAGACGCTCAGTCAATCAGGGATCAGTTTTTTCAGTTCTTTCAGTCTAGATGGTCTGAGCATTCAGGAGATGGATCCCCTATTTTCCCTGTCCAGCCCCTCTATCGCCTCTCTACGATGGATAATGATTGTCTTATCAGAGCAGTCACGGAGGAGGAGATTCATCGTGCTTTATGGGATCTTGGTGCTGATAAGGCCCCTGGGCCTGACGGATTCCCTCCTTTTTTCTTCCGCCACTACTGGGATATTGTGGGTCCGGAGTTGGTTCAGGCTATTCATCTTGTCTTTCAGTTCCACACTATTCCTCCTGATTGGAACCGGACCCTTATCACCCTGGTGCCTAAGCGTCCTGATGCTTCTTCCCCCCAGCACTATCGGCCTATCAGCCTCTGCACCACCTTATATAAGGTTTGTGCTCGCCTTTTGGTTTCTCGAATGGTGTCAGTTATTCCTCGGCTTGTCTCCCCGGAGAAGGGTGCTTTTATCAGGGGCCGAAGTATTACTGATAACGCTCTCTTAGCCCAGGAGTTTATGCATGATCTGCAGCGTGCCTCTAGTCGGCAGCGTCTTATGGCTGTCAAGCTTGATATGGAGAGAGCTTATGACAGACTGAGTTGGGACTTTCTGCGATGCACCCTCCAGGAGTTTGGCTTTCATGATCTCTTTATCACCTGGATTATGGCATGTGTCCACCGGCCGTCTTTCTCTCTCCTTATCAATGGAGGGCAGACTGATTACTTCCATTCTGAGGTTGGATTGAGGCAGGGATGTCCTCTTTCCCCCTTCCTTTTTATTCTATCTGCTGATTCTCTGTCCCGGGCTCTCTCTCAGGCTCAGATGGACTCATCTTTGGAGCCCTATTCTGCTGGTCCTTTTGGGCCCTCTCTTTCCCATCTAATGTTTGCGGATGACTGCATTCTTCTAGGGAAGGCTTCTACCCGTAATGCTTCCATTTTGGCGACCATTCTGCAAGATTATTGTCGGGCATCGGGTCAGAGAATCAATCTCAACAAGTCTTGATCTGCTTCAGCCCAAAGATGCCTCCCATGATCAGAGGTTCTATATTGCAAACTATGGGGATTTCTACTCAGGCTGATCAGCTGTCTTACCTTGGGATTCCCATCACGGGTAGAAGGCCTCGGATTTCGACTTCTGTATCCTGGAAAGGAGGGTCCGCGATCGCCTTGAAGGGTGGTAGGTTACTGGGCTCTCTATGATGGCTCGGATTACTCTTATTCGCTCAGTCCTGTCTTCTCTTCCTCTCTATCTGTTATCTAATGCGGCCATCCCTCTTACTTGTTTGCGAAGATTGAGAGATGCTTTTGGGACTTCCTTTGGGCCTCTATGCAGGAAGGTCATGGTGTTCATCTTCTTGCTTGGGATATTGTCTGCATGCCGACTGCAGAGGGAGGGCTCGGGATCCAGTCTCTTATGGCCAGGCGGGAAGCTCTTATTGCTAGGCATGCTTCGCGGTTCTTGCTTGATCCGCATTGTCTGTGGAGCTCCTTCATGCGTGCCAAATATGGTGACTGGAATCACTCTGCTTCCCCTCAATCCTCACACCGGCACTCCTTCTTCTGGAAAGAGGTTTGTCGTCACGCTCCGGCTGTTCTTGATGGCATTTCTTGGATTATTGGCGATGGTTCCTCTGTGGATGTTCTTCAGGACGCCTGGATTTCTGACCTTCCACTTTCTCGATGGCCTACTTTTGTTACCACTGATATCCCAAATGGAATGAGAGTCTCTGATCTTATTTCTCATGATCATTCTGCCTGGCTTTCCTCATCCATATCGTGCTTCTTCGGGGATGAGCTCTACCGTCGTGTTACTTCTCTTCCTCTCATTCCGGGCCACACTAATGACTCTAGGGTTTGGAGGAGAACTTGTTCGCCCCGGGCTTCTATGAGGGACCTCGTCGATATCTATCGGCCTCGGCCCCATCAAGTGATGGATTTGGATTGGATCTGGCATCTTCCCATTCACCCTAGAGTGCGTCTTTTCGTATGGAAGCTCGCTTGGAGTATTCTTCCGACCTGTTCCCTGCTCTCGCGTAGAGGTTTGAGCATCATGCCTATATGCCCGTTGTGTGGCCTCGAGGAGGAAACAGTGGATCATGCTATCTTCTTATGCAGTAGAGCAAGACAGATCTGGCATCGCTCGGGGATGTGTCCTTGGGAGCATGATTCGGACTCCCAGTGTTTATCTTTCTTTCGGCTGATTAGGCAGGCTATGCGGAATGGTGTCTATCAGATGGTTCCGAGATGGGTTTATATTGCGTACCAGATCTGGTTATCCCGGAACCATATTGTTTTCACTGAGCAGGCTCCTACCTCTATTCGGGTCATTAGGTCCGCTGTCTCCTCAGCTGCTGAGTATACTCTCCATCAGAGTTCTCTGGATTCTGCTTGCCCTGGCCACTGGGACTCCCATGCTACTTCGGTAGCGCACCGACGTACGGTCTTTGTTTCTTGGGAGCCCCCACCCCTAGGGTTTATTAAAATCAACTTTGATGGGAGTGTTCGCGGTAGACACGTGGGTTCAGCTTTTGTGATCAGAGGGTCGGACGGAATGATGATTGCGGCTGGCGGATTTGGTTTGCTTGACTCTACTGTCCCCTATGCTGAACTGTATGCGGCATGGGCTGGTATATCTTATGCCTTTCGGACCTGGGCGTCCAAAGGCTTATTATTGAAGGTGATTCCGCTACAGTTATTAGCTAGATCCGTCAGAATTTCACTGACTATCGGTTGTCCATCCCCATGATCAGTGATATCAGATCTCTTCTTTCAGGAGCAGCGTGTGTCCAGATTCGACATATCTACAGAAGCCAATGGAGCTGCGGATTGGATTGCTGCCCGAGTGGCTTATCACTCTGGCTTTTGGAGCTGGCAGCGGGGTGACCCTTGCCCTACTATTCTAGGCCAGATATTGTATTCTGATATTTCGGGTTTGACTCACCCTATATTGGTGTGATCACTCGTTTGTATCAAAAAAAAAAAAAAAAAAAAAAAAAAAAAAAAAAGAAAAGAAGAAGAAGAAGAAGAAGAAGAAAGAGATCGTATGAAAATTCTCACATCTTCCGGTGAGCAAATTCTTCTTGACGTAAGAGATGTTGATAAGCCAATCCCCAGGCTCACTGTTACGTGAGACCAGGCCTAGATATCGTAGACCCAGAAAATTGTCATCCATGATTGGGACCCACAGAACATATCAATATCAATGGATAAATTAATAAATGAAAGCAAACGTTTTTAATTTTTTTTTTTAAATTATCATGCTATACTTTGATTAATGGAATCGGTCATTCAGAGAAGTCTGACAGAGACCGGAAGATTCCCGTCTTCTTGGTGCGTCCAGGCAATTCCAGGTAGAAAGAAAAAGATGCAAGACGCCGTCAATCGAAAGCGGCAAGGCTGAGCTACGGACGGAATAAGTTTTTGAAAAAGTCTTTGTACGTAGGTGTAGCTTATCTTGCTCCACACGTGATAATTTATTGGTGCATAAATTTGCACAAAGAAATTTATTAAAAATTTAGTATATTTTAATATTAATTTTTTTAATTTAATAAATTTATTTATCTGATACGTTATTATCAATTAAGTCTTTTGATTCGTTGACTAATCTTTTGATTTATACGTCTCTACGTACGTGATAAGACTTTCATTGACTGATCGTTGGACTAATTCAACCCATTGAATTGGATTGATTCGTCGCTCTCAACTGATGTGTGCTTCCTTATTGTTGCTGCTGAAATCTGTCCTCCGACTCGGGCATGATCAGGTTTCGAGATGGGCTTCCTTCTGGGCGGACCTGCAAAACAGTCTTCACGCGAGAGGCATTGGGGGTGGCCCTCTGCGGAAGACCCTCCGACGCTCAAGTCAGTGGAGATCGGCAATCAACAAAAATAAGGAGAAGGCTCTCGCTGAAGAGTCTTTCCAGAGCTCAGAGTAGAGCGTTAATGGTGGAAGCAAAGGCAGAGAAGGAGAGAGGGTGCCGGTGAGCAAGTGCGCATCGAGTGTGTAAGAGATGGCCCTTACCTGAGGGGATCTGAGGCTGTGGTATTTATAGAGGATCACTTGGTTGCTTGGGAGCGTCGTGGGTCCGAAAGCCATTGAGATCCGAATCCAGTTTGTTATGAAATCGGTAGGATTCGTATATGGTTAGTTAGAGGATCGACGACTGGGAAAGCTTGTTGATGTCTCGAGATTTGGCAAGGGCATAGGCTCCATGGCCCTAGGCCTCTCTCAGATATGATTCATGTTTGAATTTTACTACTTCAAGGTCTCCCGCGCCGAATTCCGCAGAGATATAGGTATCGCTCGGGCTTGGTCGAGTGATAGGAGAGACCGGCTAGAAAGGTCGGACGATGAGATGGCTTGGCTAGAGGGGCCGAGAGACGAGATAGCTTGGCTGGGGCCGAGGGACGAAAGCTCGGTTGGGGCTGAGAGACGAGACGGCTCGGATGGAGCCGAGAGGCGAAATAGCTTAGCAGGGGCCGAGAGATGAGATGGCTCGGCTGGGACTGAGAGATGATATGGCTCAGCTGGGACCGAGAGGCGTGACCCATGCCTTGGGAACCCTTGGCTCGGTGAGGGGCTAGGGCGCCCCAACTTACCGAGGCTGACCTATCTCTGTGGATGCCGCACAGCAAGTAGGAATCAGGGTTAGTCTTAGCCATATGCACGATTATTGATGCACAACGATTTTACCCCTCAATACATGCCCCCACTCCCTAGTTCGAAGCGTAGGTTCGGGCGTAGGGAGTATAACTCCGGGTGGCATAACTTGAACGGAGGGATCCGGATTTGACAGCCCGCGCAATGATGCCTTAATTAATGCTGCGCGGCCGTCGTGCCTTTACGGGACGTGTCACATAAGGCTCCTTTGGGGCAACGGTTGGGGAATTGTCACGTAGCAAATCCCAGCTTTCACGACGTTTACAGTGGCGGTTTATATGCCTTGGTTGAGGCGAGAAAGCGGACACGCTTTTGAAGGGAGTTTGATCCCGAAAATGGGGTTTGTTGAATTCCCACCATCATTTACTTATCCTTTTTGGTAAAGAGGGAGCGATTCCTCGCTTCCTGTGAGCGGCCACTGAAATGATGACGCATGGTTAGATTTTATGGCAGTGGCGTTGGAACTAATGGCTCGGGCGATCTGGGTACTCGCCCGAAGTAGTTTAAATACCGGTGGGTGGTAGGCCATCGCCAACCATTTCCTCTGCCGATCTCCTGTGGGTCTATTTAAACTTGTGATAGCAGGATGGCTTCCGAGGACAGAGGGAGGTCAGCTGGAGCGCCGAACAACAGTCAATGCCCGCTGGGGGGCCCGCAGGGGCCGTCCTAGAACGACCATCGACGGGGAAGTCCTAGTATCATCGTTTGCAAGCCACGAGCGACTCTAAAAGGCGGTCGAGCAATGCATGGTTGTCTCTACCAGGGAGATTGTGCTCCTCCGCAAGGCCAATAGCCGATTGGAAAGGCAGGTTGCGTCCCTTAAGCAACTAGTGGGCGAGCCGGCTCTGCGGCGAGGGGAGGGCTCAGCAGCTCCTGGAGAAAATGACAAGCCCCTGTGAGGGCCGATGTATTCTTCTCTCTTTATGTCGCCCTTTCTATGATGAATGAAAAGAAAAGTTTTGTAGCTTTTGTGCTTGTTGCTGTCTTTGAAATGCTTGCTTTCATCGTGCAAGTCTTGTAAGTGAGCCACTCTCTTGGGGATTTTTAGCTACCTCGGCAAGATTCAGGGCATAGCGCTCATGCTTTAGCCGAAGTACAAAGAGTGCTTCGTTATCGATGAGATAAAGGCAACTATCTCTGCCTGGGTCAGAGTGTAGGATAAAGCTTATCGTGCTGGACTGAAAAAGATACTTTGGTTTATTCCGAAGTACGGGAACATCTTTGGCCTTGGATGGAAGCACAATGCAACATCTCGGTTTGTGCCAAAGCACAACGGGTAGTTGAGCCGGAGGAGGGAACGTCGAGATATGTTTATTGAGGAGTACTTGGCTTTTGCGCCTCTTTACTGTTCTGTCAGTGCCTTGTCTTTTCCAAGGCGAGTCGACCTTCCTTTTGCCGAAATGGATAATACGGCTGTGGTCTACAAAAGGTCGCTTCGGCACTTTACGGGGACATTCATTATGTCGTCTTTTTTCAATGCGGGTCGTTTCAGCGTACGACGCAAGCGTTTGTTTGCCATTGGAGAGTGTCGCTTTCGCTGGGCGATTTCCCAGGCCTGCCCGTATCTCTAAGATCGGCGGGCGATTTTCTGCATTTATGACCCATGATCCGGGATCAGAGGAGATCTTCTGGCGTACGTCATGGGCTAAGCGACGTGTTTGGCATGCACCGAGGGGCGTTGTTCTCGTCCTGAGAGGCCACGTGGTAGCACGGATATCGCATTTTGAATCTCGGGGCTTTCTGCTTTAATAGCTGCTCCCGGTCCATTTTGCCTATAAAAAGGGGAGGAAGGGGCCGTGTTAGGCCATTCCCAAAATTTCTTCTCTGTGAGCTATGAAAATTTTTATGATGCCTGTGTCTCTGAGGGTGAGAGCAAAGCGACTGAATTTTCTTTTTGCAAGTCGTTTCCCCCAGATAGCTGGGGTGATGAAGGAGTCGCTGAAGAGCGGCTCGTCCTCAAGGAAAGATTTTCGAGATCATATGGAGAGCGCACAGGAGGTCCGTAGAGATCACATGGAGAGCGTACATATGCGCTTCCTGTGTGTCCTTTGTGGTTTGCTACGGGGGTCGCAGGGTAGGAAGTGCACATGCACCCCGTAGTACGCACGGACCTTTCGTTCTCCCTCTGGCTGGATGCTTAGCCCCTCCGTGTGGAGAATCTTCCGCCACATGAAGAGGGAGTTGAGAGCAGTATGAGGTTGATGGTCCCCTAGCTCTCTCAATCGGGCAGCGACCTGCAGCCCAGCATTCCAACCAGGGGAAAGCTTCCTCAGCATCAGCATCCACGGGTCTGTGTCTCTTTTTGGATCTCTTAATTCATCAGAGGACCCGTGGAGTGCTGGATCGGCCTTAGCGGTGGTTCGGGGTGAGCTGTCTGATTTGTCTGATTTCTTGGGTCAGACGCCGAAATGTCATTATTAACCGAAGCTGACTGAAGCAGTTCGGCCGAGCTATTTACTCGTTTTCATTTCCTATGCTTTGACGCACTTGTAACTCCTCTTAGGAGGTTGTAACTTTTCTTCTGATGAGGAAATAAAGAAAATTTTCATTCCTTCTTCCTTTAGTATCTACCTCCTTTGAGCTGAGAGTTGTAACTCCCATATTGCGCTTTTTATATCGTAGCATATTTCAATAGCGCTATTGCTACTTTGTTCTTGCTAAGGCCAATGTCCGGTCCTCAGCAGGGGAAGCGTATATCCATGTTTGAGTCAGAAGGAGACCTGGGCGGTCCTGTGGACTCATGAGGTAAGCATGATCCTGTTTGCAGAACGGGGCGGGTATTTCGGCAGGGAAAGACAGTTCGAGGCATGTCTTCGCTATTGAATAGTGGGAGGTTGTTTGCCTCCATCGAGGTGTAATAGGATGCCTTGGCCATCAGAGCGATGGAGAGATTACTCGACTAAGCCGACTCTTTATGAAGGATATCACTCGGTTGTTGCCGAGGTATGAAGGATATCACTCGGTTGTTGCCGAGGTATGATATTTTGTTTGGCTCTTGCAGCAAATGTAGATTCTGGTGCGGCCTGCCAAAGAGGATGAGGGTTATCCGAACGACGCATAGGGGCGTCCAAAGTTTATGACTCGGTTATCTTTGAGTGAGGCAAGCTAGTGCTGACGCTTTTCGCGTCTTTTCAAGGATGCCCAACTTGAGGGAGTCTGGCAGGTTCTCGAGGACATTTATTTCAGAAGGGTTTGGCAAACCGGAGGGAGCCTGGTCCCTAGAAAAAAGGGGGGAGTTCCCGCGCACCTCGTCGATGCTTATCGATCCTCCTCGGTGAGGGGGCGCGACCCCTTGTCTCCCGCAAGCGCCCGCTGGAGTGGTGACGCGTGGTGAGTTTCCACGGGTTGAGATTAATGACTCGAATGATCAAAATACTCACCAGGAGCGGTTTAAATATGGACGAGGGGGATGCCTGTACCGGTCACCCTTTTAGCTAGCCCCCTAAGAGCTTCTGGGTACTGATATGGCTTCTGACGATGAGAGGCGATCCACTGAGGTGCTAAGTGGCGCGGCAATGGCCGCAGGGACTCCCGGGGGAGTCGCGTTACAGTGACTGTCGATGGAGTGGATCTGGCGTTGGTGTTTGCGGCCATGAACAGCTTCAAAGGGCGGCTGAGGAATATCTGGCTATTTCAACGAGGGAGGTCGAGCTCTTCGCCGTGTTATCAGCCGGCAAGAAGGGGAAATAGCATCCCTCCATCAACAGATCGCCGAGTTGGCTCGGCGTGGGGAGGGTTCGGTGGCTCAGAGCGGATGCCAAGCCTTTGTGAAGGCTATTGTATCTTTTCTTTCTTCCTCATTGTCTTTCTTATAATAAAGAGGGGGAGGATTTTTGCGACTTTCGTTTTTGCTGCTATCTCCCAGATGTTTGTCCTTATCGCTCGGTCTTGGCCGAGGTTTTAATCTTTGGTACCGATCGGGGCTTTGTTAGCTGCCCGAATCTGGATGGATTTTCTTTGCCTTTTGGTCCGGACGGGGCTTGTAAGCTGCCCGAATCCGAATGATATCTTGGAGATCGTTTGGTTCGGCCGGGGCTTGTAAGCTGCCCGAATCCGAACGAAGCTTTGGAGATCGGTTGGTTGGCCGGGGCTTGTAAGCTGCCCGAATCCGAACAAAGCTTTGGAGATCGGTTGGTTCGGCCAAGGCTTGTAAGCTGCCCGAATCCAAACGAAGCTTTGGAGATCGGTTGGTTCGGCCGGGGCTTGTAAGCTGCCCGAATCCGAACGAAGCTTTGGAGATCGGTTGGTTCGGCCGGGGCTTGTAAGCTGCCCGAATCCGAACGAAGCTTTGGAGATCAGTTGGTTCAACCGGGGCTTGTAAGCTGCCCGAATCTGAACGAAGCTTTGGAGATCGGTTGGTTCCAGGTGCACCGGGAGCGCTTGGCCATATCGAGTCTGTATTGAGTAGAACTCTGCCAGCCGAGGCGCGGAGATTTAAAGGCTCGGCACAGCCGAAGTACGGAAGTTTAATTCAAAGCTTGGCGAGATAACTCGATAGTGTCGAGAATGGATGCATAAGTGGCATCTGTTTTCCATTACGACTTTCCAAAAAATGACCGCAGCGGTCGTGCCGCAGGTAATAGAAATAAGATGCCGAAGCTGTAAATGAGGTAAGTCTATAGAGAGCGTACTCTATTGATGATATATACGGAGGTTATCTGAACTCCACGTTCGGGGAATGGATCTTCCGCTCAAGTCCTGGAGCTTGTATGTGCCGGGCCCGACGACTTCCGCCACCTGGTAGGGGCCTTCCCAATTTGGAGATAACTTTCCTTGCTCCAGCGGCTTAAGACGGATGCTTTCGAGGACGAGATCGCAGGGAGAGAAGGATTTACCCTTGACTCTGGAGGCATGGTAGCGGGCCACTCTTTGCTGGTACGCGGCCATTCTAATTTGAGCTTTTTCCCTGATCTCTTCCACCAAGTCGAGATTGGTGCGGAGCTGCTCGCCGTTAGTTTCTTCTGAGTAGCCTTCCACTCATGGAGAGGGGAGGCCTATCTCCACAGGGATGATGGCTTCCATGCCAAAGGCCATCCGGAACGGGGTCTCACTGGTGGGGATTCTCTGGGTGGTACGGTAGGCCCATAGGACATGATGAAGCTCATCCGCCCATCTGCCCCGGGCTCTGGCGAGCCGAGCCTTAATCCCTTGAAGCAGGGTCCGGTTTGTTACCTCGGCTTCTCCGTTGGCTTGCGGATGCCCTACTGAGGTGAGGCGATGACTGATGCCATGATCTTCGCAGAACTCCCAGAACTTGGGATTATCAAATTGCTTGCCATTGTCGGTGATGATGATATGGGAGGCCGAAGCGGCAAATGATGGACCTCCACACGAAGTCCTTGGCCTGTGCTTCGGTTATCTGGGCCACTGCTTCGGCCTCGACCCACTTGGTGAAGTAATCAATGGCGACGAATAAGAACTTCCTCTGTCCAGTGGCGAGAGAAAAAGGGCCAAGAATATCCATCCCCCACTTAGCAAAGGGCCAAGCGGAGGCAATAGGGACCAGACTAGCAGAGGGGAGCCTCTGGATGTTGGAGTGCCTCTGGCACGGGTCACATGCTCGGACAAGATCATCGGCATCCTTTTGCATGGTAGGCCAGTAATACCCCTGGCGCAACACCTTGTGGCATAGAGATCGACTTCCCAAATGATTGCCATAAATTCTTCGTGCACCTCCGAAGAGCATAATCAGCCTCAGACGGGCGGAGGCATCTGAGCAGCGGTATGGAGAAAGACCGCTTATACAGCTTGTCGTCGACCAGCACATAGTGGGTAGCTTGCAGCTTCAGCTTTCTTGCTTCCTTGCGGTCAGCTGGAAGCGACCCTTCTTTAAGGTACCTCAATATGGGTCGAACCAGGATGGTTCGGCCTCAATTTGCATCACTCGGTCCCCTCTGCGATACTAGGCTTTTCAAGGATTTCCAGGTGAAACTTTTGTTCAGAACTCATTGATTCCGCAGTCGCCAGTCGGGATAGTAGATAGTGCGAGCATTTTCAGACCTGGGGATCTGGATAACTTTGAATTCAAAGAAGTGAGAGAGTAAAGTCCGCACCTCTTGGAGATACTGAATTATGTTTGGCTCGGGCCTCAAACTCGTCCTGCACGTGACCAGCTACCAGTTGAGAGTCAGTAAAGGCATTCAGCTTCTTCACTTTCAGGTCATGGGCGATTCGGAGTCCGGCGAGCAGAGCTTCATATTGGCTTCATTGTTGGAGGCTGGGAAGGAGAATCGAACGCCATACTCAAAGGTTGCCCCCTCGGGGCTGGTGAGGATCAAACCAGCATCGGAGCCATTGGCGTTGGAGGATCCGTCGACGTGGAGCAGCCCAGTGTGATTGATCTCGGATGCTCAGAGGAGTCCGGAGCGGAGCCATCTTCCGGGATGGTGCATTCAAGGAGTCAGCTAGAACCTATGCTTTGATGGCCGGGCGCGGTTGATATCGGATATGATGCTCGCTCAATTCAACGGCCCACTTAGCCATCCTTCCGATGCCTCGAGGCGATGGATCACCTTGATGGGTTGGTCGGTGAGGACCGTCACAGAATGCCTGGAAATATGGTCGCAACCTCCGAACCGATGTTATCAGGGCCAACACTAGCTTCTCAATTCGGGTGTACCTTATCTCGCGTCCCGGAGCAATTTGCTGATATAGTAGATCGGCTTTTGGGTCTTCTTCTCTTCTCTGACCAAAATCGAGCTAATTGCGCCTTCTGAAACTGCTAGGTAGAAACATCATCTCTCCTGGATTGGGGCTGCTGAGGAGGGGCGGTGAGCCGAGATACTTCTTGAGGTCCTCGAATGATTTTTGGCATTCAGGAGTCCATTAAAAATTCTTGGCAGATCGAAGAGCTTTGAAGAAAGGAAGGCTCCTCTCAGCCGACATGCCACGAAGCGATTGAGAGCCGCAATCCTCCCGGTCAGGCGCTGGACTTCTTTGATAGATGCTGGGGGCGCCATTTGCTGGAGGGCTTGAATCTTCTACGGGTTAGCCTCGATGCCTCGCTGAGAGACCATGAAGCCTAGAAACCTTCCCGAGGTGACACCGAAGGTGCACTTTATTGGGTTGAGCTTCATCCGATACTTTCGGAGTGTCGCAAAGCTTTCAGAAAGATCCCAATATGCTGGGACGCTTCCTTGCTCTTCACCAGCATGTCGTCAACGTAGACCTCCATGTTCCGATCGATTTGCTCCTTGAAGACTTTGTTCACCAGCCTTTGGTAGGTGGCGCCTGCATTCTTCAGACCGAAAGGCATGACACGGTAACAATAGGTACCTCGGTCGGTTATGAAGGCGGTCTTTTCTTCATCCTCGGGTGCCATCCGAATTTGGTTATAGCCTAAGTATGCGTCCATGAAGGTCAGCATATGATGGCCGGAAGTGGCATCCACGAGCTGGTCGATCCGGGGGAGAGGGAAGCTGTCCTTCGGGCATGCTTTATTAAGGTCGGTGAAGTCGATGCAGATTCAACATTTGCCGTTCGACTTTTTACCATAACAACATTGGACAGCCAGCTTGGATAATTCACCTCCCGAATGAAGTTTGCCTTGATGAGCTTGTCCACCTCCTCTTCAATTCTCTCTACAGGTCGGGGGTGAAGCTTCTTTTCTTCTGCTTCACGGGTCGGACGTCTCGTCCACATTAAGACGGTGGACGATAACGTCCGGGTTGATCCCAGGCATATCTGAGGCTGACCAGGCAAAGACATCAGCATTCCTTGGAGGAAATTGATCAGCTCTAGCCGAGTCTCTCCCTTCAGCAGCGACCCAATCCTTATGGTTCGGTCAGGCCGAGCTTCGTCCAATGGCACCTCCTCCAGCTCTTCGGCTGGTTCTCCTCGCTGCTCGGCGAAATCCTCTCGAGCATCCAGTCCATCAACCTCGGGCAGGTTGGATTGCAGGTTGGTGATGAAACACTGCCGAGCTATAGCTTGGCTTCCCGAACTACACCTACCCCTCGCTCGGTAGGGAACTTCATAACAAGATGTGGGATGGAGACGGCGGCTCTGAGGGACATTAGGCCAAGTCTTCCCAAGATAGCATTGTAGGGCGACCGAAGCTTGGTCACCAGGAAGTCTGCATACATAGTGGCCACGCGGGGCCAGGTTCCTGCACGGACCGTCAAGGTTACGACCCCCTCCGGGGTAATGACATCGCCGGTGAACCCCATTAGGGTGGAGTCCACGGCTCGAGATTCTCCATGAGAAGCTTCATCTTCACAAACACATCAAGGTACAAAATGTTGACGGAGCTTCCACTATCAATGAGAATTCGGCCTACATCATAGTTGTTCAAATTAAGAGATACAACTAGTGCATCATCGTGCGGGAACTGTATCCCCTGGAAGTCTTCATCGGAGAAAGAGAGCTCATCAGGTCGTACTTTCTTCGCACCGAACCTTCTTCATCGTCCCACCCGCCCGCAGGACTGCCGACCGCCTCAATCACATTAATGTGGCCAGCAACCGGAGGATTTGGAGGAGGAGGAGGTTGCTGCTGAGGCTCAGGTCGGCGATCGCCCCCATTTCTTGGCTCGGGGGCTCCTCTGAACCGATCCAGTCTACCCCGCTGGATGAGCCTTTCGATCTCATTCTTCAGTTGCCAACACTCTTCAGTGTCGTGGCCATGGTCGTGGTGGTAGGGGCAATACTTGGCGGGGTCTCTCCGGGCCACATTCCCTCGGAGAGGAGGAGGTCGAGGGAGTTGGCGTTCAATTTCCATGAGGATCTCCGCTCTTAGGGTAGTAAGCGGAGTGAATCGATGGAACCTTCTAGGCGAGCTCCGAGTGTGGTTCCTTGGCGGCGGATGAGGAATCCTCTGGCGGCGAGGCAGACTTGGCTGGCGGGCAGGTCGGTGCTTATCGGAGCCCTTGGGCTCCTTCTTCTTTGTCAGCTCGGCTCAGGCGGCTCTCCGTGATTCCTCGACTCTGGCATACTTGTCTGCCAAAGCCATCATGTCGGAGAGGTTTGGAGGGTAGCTACCTCCATCGCCAGGTAGAAATTGCTCTCCTTCAATACTCCACCCGTCAGGACGGACATGGCCACCTCATGATTAAGGTGGTCCACCTCCAGCATGGCGTGTTGAAACGGCCGAGATACTTCTTCAGGGACTCCCCTCTCTCTGCTTAACCTTGGAGAGGGAGTCGGATCTCCATCGGTGACGTGGCTATTGATGAACTGGCTAATGAAAAGGCGGCTCAGCTCGTCAAATGAATCAATGGAACCTGGTTTCAAAGCATTGAACCAGGTTCGAGCAGATCCCCTGAGGGTGGAAGGGAAAGCGTGGCAGAGGATCGCATCTGATGCCCCATGGAACATCATTATCGATCGGAAGCTGCTGAAATGATCGTCGGGGTCGGAGGAGCCATGATAAGGCTCGATGGCCGCAGCTTGACGTGGAGGGAATCACTTCCTCCATGATCTTCTTAGAGAAGGGGATGCCCTGCTCCGCCTTATTTTGAAGTGGATGGGCCTGCTTGGCGGCATCAAGCTCTTGACGTATTTCCTGGAGTTGGCGACGGATCTCCTCATCAGGAAGAGCAGGAGGTGCAGGACGAGGAGAATACTGAAAGTGTTGAATCATGGCGAGAGAACACCGGAGAGAGAGATCGGCCCGCCAAGATCTAGGGAGATCTTTGCCATGGACTCGCTGGGGAGCTGGCTCAGCTTCCTGGGACAGCAAGGGGGGTCCGCAACCCCATGCGGGCTGGAAGAAGAGATCGCTGGATGAGCAGGGGCTGCATTCTCCTCAGGAGGGTAAGGAGTAGGAGCAGCCGGACGGGGGGCTTCGGAGCGCCCCTGAACCAGGTGGGCCAGAGCCTGGACTTGCTGGACCATAAGGCAAACTGGTCCTGAGTCACCAGAGCCGCCGTGGTGATGGAGTCTCGATTGGCGGTGGCGGCGCAACACTGCTCACCAGATCAGGTCTTGAGAGGCGACCTGATCTCGGGCTTCGGAGGTAGCCTTTCTTCGGTTGGCCATGGGAGGAGTTCTCTTTCATATCGAGATCCTTGTCTCCTGGATCATAAGTTTTTAGGGACTTGAGGGCCCTTCCTCTAGCGCCAATTTGTTGCTGCTGAAATTTATCCTCCGACTCTGGCGTGATCAGGCTTTGAGATGGGCTTCCTCCTGGGCGGACCTGTAAAAAGTCCTCACGCGAGAGGCGTTGGGGGTGGCCCTCTGCGGAAGACCCTCTGATGCTCAAGTTAGTGGAGATCGGCAATCAACAAAAATGAGGAGAAGGCTCTCGCTGAAGAGTCTCTCCAGAGCTCAGAGTAGAGCGTTAATGGCGGAAGCAAAGGCAGAGAAGAGAGAGGGTGCCAGTGAGCAAGTGCATCGAGTGTATAAGAGATGGCCCTTACCTGAGGGGATCTGAGGCTATGGTATTTATAGAGGATCACCTGGTTGCTTGGGAGCATCGTGGGTCCGAAAGCCGTTGAGATCCGAATCCAGTTTGTTATGAAATCGGCAGGATTCGTATCTGGTTAGTTAGAGGATCGACGGCTGGGAAAGCTTTTGATGTCTTGAGATTTGGCAAGGGCATAGGCTCAGGGCCCTAGGCCACTCTCAGATATGATTCCTATTTGGAATTTTACTACTTCAAGGTCTCCCGCGCCGAATTCCACAGAGGTATAGGTATCGCTCGGGCTTGGCCGAGTGATAGGAGAGATCGGCTAGAAAGGCCAGACGATGAGATGGCTTGGCTAGAGGGGCCGAGAGATGAGATAGCTCGGCTGGGCCGAGGGACAAAAGCTCGGCTGGGGCGAGAGATGAGACGGCTCGGCTGGAGCCGAGAGGCAAAATAGCTCGGCAGGGGCCGAGAGATGAGATAGCTCGACAGGGACGAGAGATGATATGGCTCGGCTGGGACCGAGAGATGATAGCTCGGCTGGGGCCGAGAGGCATGACCCGTGCCTTGGGAACCCTTGGCTCGGTGAGGGGCTAGGGCGCCCCAACTTACCGAGGCTGACCTATCTTGGTGGATGCCGCACAGCGAGTAGGAATCAGGGTTAGTCTTAGCCATATGCACGATTATTGATGCACATCGATTTTACCCCTCAACACTTATAAATATTCGAAGTAATGCCAGTGTTTAATTAATCCCATTCAAATTTGCTTTCCATCCTTATCCAGTCTAGACAATCATTCCTTTGCTTCCGTTCTTATCCAAAGAGAAGAAACTCATCGGTTGTTCATTCTCTTCTGACATTGGTGTGTGCACGCATGTTAGAAGATGTTGTTGTTGTTGTATCCTGGAGGGTAGTCGTACTTTAATCTTCTGCACCGAGATATTATCTCCGAGAGGCGCGAATCTACTCTTAAGGACAGTGCCGTGCATGTCACAGCATCTTCTCAAATCGATTTAAATAGATAATATCATCCCGGGTACTATCTTTTCCTCATCCTTATCCAACAATCTTAAGAGTAGATATGGACTTTAATATAGTTGTTGCTACTAAGTCATTTCCCGATACATCAAAGATTGAGTAATTTACTGATTCCCATTATACACGTTGGTAAGAGAAAATATTTTCAATATTAGATGTTCATAATATTGCATCTGTTTTGACTGATCCTAAACATGAGAAAGAGAATGACCTTCTAAGTTGAGAAAAGGCTAACAGAATATGTAGGCATACTATTCTTAGTACTTTATCTAATGAACTATTTTATATTTATTATCCTATTCAATCAGCCTTTAAGATTTGGGAAAGCCTTAAAAGAAAATATATTCTTGAAGATGCTGATTCTCAACAATTTGCAATAGAAAATCTTTTAAACTTTAATATGTCAGAAGATAAAGATGTGTCATCTCAGATCCATGCTTTCCATGTTCTCATAGATGACCTTAAAAATGAAAATATTATTATTTTCGTAATGTTTTTTATTGCTGGATCCCTAATTAAAAAATTACCTAAATCTTGGAAAGATTATAAGAATAATCTAAAGCATAAAAGAAAGTCTATGTCCCTTGAAGATGTCATTATGTATATTAGGATTGAAGAGCAAAACAGAACCCAAGAAAAGATAGAAAAGGCTAAGGAAATGGCTGGTAAGGCTAATCTAATAGAGGATGGATCTAGTAAGGATAGACATAAGTCCTATAAGCCAAATATAGAAACCATTACAAGAAATATGATAAGAAGCCTCATGTTCAAAGAAGTCAAAATTTTAAGAAGAAAATGATCTTGCTATGTTTGTGGGAAACCAGGACACCATGCTGCCCAATGCAGGTTCAGAAAAAATAATGATCCTTCAGCCAAACTAAGGCTAACTTTATGGTTAGAGAAGATATAATTGCTGCGGTTGTTAACGAGGCAAATATTGTTGCACATACAAAGAACTGGGTGATGGATTCTAGAGCCACGTCATATATATGGTGATAGAAATGCATTTGCTTCCTATATCCCACTGCCAGAAGGAGAGAAGCAAGTCTTCATGGGCAACTCAAAGTCTTGTTCTGTTATTGGCAAAGGAAAAATCAATCTAAAATTAACTTCTGAAAAAGTCCTTTCACTTGGAGATGTGCTACATATGTCGAACATCCGTGTGAACCTAATTTTTGTAGCCTTGCTTTGAAAAAATGGTGTAAAAGTCTCATTTGAGTCTGATAAAGTTGTCATGACCAAATCTGAAAATTTTATTGGAAAATGATATTGTAACCAGGGTCTATTTGTATTAAATGTACTCGAAGTTATGAATAGAAATGCATCATCTTCTTTTGCTTACTTGCTTGACTCTGTTAATCTTTGGCATGTAGATTAGGACATGTTAATTACTCTTATATTAAAAGAATGAAACAATTAGGTTTGCTAAATAACATGTCTACTTCTTATGATCATGAAAAATGTCAAATATGTGTAGAATCTAAATTAATCAAAAGGAGTTGCAAATCTATTCATACAAAAGAAATTGAATTGTTAGAATTAATTCATTCTGACTTAGAAGATTTAAAAGGTAATATGACTAGAAGTGGAAAGAAATACTATATTACTTTTATCGATGATTTTTCTTCTTATGCAATGGTTTATCTATTAAAATCAAAAGATGAAGCCTTTGAAATGTTTCTAAAATATAAGGCAGAAGTTGAAAACTAATTAACGAGAAAAATAAAAAGACTTATATCTGATAGAGGAAGAGAATATGATTCTACTCCTTTTAATGATTATTGTGCACAACACGGTATAATTCATGAATTGACTCTTATTCACCTGAATCTAATGGAGTGGCTGAGAGAAAGAATAGAACACTTAAAGAAATGATGAATGCATTGCTCCTTTGTTCTGGTGCACCCATGAACTTATGGAGGGGAGCCCTTCTTTCTTCTTGTTTTATTCAAAATAGAATTCCTTATAAGAAAACCAATAAATCACCCTATGAATTATGGAATGGTCATTTACCAAGTTTTAAATATTTAAAAGTATGGGGTTGTTTAGCTAAGGTCTTGCTTCCTGAACCTAAAACAAGAAAGTTAGGATCTAAAACCTTTGATTGTATGTTCATAGGTTATGTTCAAAATAGTCCTACAAATAAATATAGTGCAACCTATAGGTTCTTAGTGATTAAAAGTGAAAATAATATCATGGAACCAATACTATAGTTGAGATCAAAGATGCAGAATTTTTTGAACATATCTTTCCTATGAGAACCTCCTTAGAAAAACCTTCTAGACCACAAGTGGTTGAACCTAATTTAAAGCCTGATGACATTCAAGGGCTAAGGAGATCCAAGAGAATCAGAAAGGAAACCAATTTAGGAGATGATTTCTATACTTTTCTTGTTAATAATGATCCTCAAACCTTTTCTGAAGCAATTTCATCTTCTGATACTATATTTTGAAGAGAGGCTATAAATAATGAGATAAAATCCATCATGAGCAATCATACATGGGAATTAGTAAGTTTATCCCCTGGAGCTAAAACTATTGGATGTAAATGGATCTTTAAAAAAAAGCTAAAGCCTGATGGTTCTATTGAAAAATTTAAAGCAAGCTTGTTGCAAAAGGTTATTCTCAAAAAAAGATATTGACTACTTGATACTTTTGCACCTGTGACAAGAATAACTTCTATTAGAGTCTTGATTGCTCTTGCATCTATTCATAAATTGATAATTCATCAAATGGATATTAAAACTGCATTTCTTAATGGAGACCTAGAAAAAGAAATATATATGGATCAACCTGAGGGTTGTGTTCTTCCTGGTAATGAGCATAAAGTTTGTAAATTAATTAAATCTTTGTATGACTTGAAATAAGTACCAAAACAATGGCATGATAAGTTTGATAAAGTGCTAGTTTCAAATGGATATCAAATTAATAGTGCTGATAAATGTATTTATTCTAAAGTTGTTAATCATGAATGTGTTATAATTTGTTTGTACGTAGACGATATGCTCATATTTGGCACTAATTTTGATATTGTTACTAGTACCAAAATGTTCTTGACTTTAAATTTTGATATGAAAGATATGGGAGAAGCAGATATGATTTTAGGAATTAGACTTGTAAAGAAGTCGAATAGTATCATACTTTCACAAGAACATTATATTGAGAAAATCTTGAAAAAGTTTTCACATTTTGATTGTAAGCCTATGAGCACTCCTTATAATGCTAATTCATAGCTTAACAAAAATAAAAGCAATGGTGTCTTACAATCTAAATATGCTCAAATTATTGGTAGTCTTATGTATTTGATGAACTGCACTCGATCTGACATTGCTTATGTTGTAGGAAGACTAAATAGATATACCCAATGTCCTAACAAGGATCATTGGATTGCATTACAAAGAGTGCTTAAATATTTGAAAGGAACTATGAACTATGGTTTAATATATTGTGGGACTGCTACAGTATTAGAAGGATATGTGATGTTAACTGGATTTCAGACTCTGATGAGATAAAATCCACTAACGGATATGTGTTTACCCTTGGAGGAGGAGCAGTGTCATGGAAATCATCTAAGCAAACATGTATAGCTCGGTCTACAATGGAATCCGAGTTTATTGCCTTAGAGAAGGCTGGTACTAAGGCCGAATGGCTCTGGAATCTTTTGATAGATCTTTCCATTTGGATGAGACTAGCTCCATCTGTGTCTATACATTGTGATAGTCAGGCTGCCATAGCTAAAGCTAAAAACAAAATTTATAATGGAAAGAGTAGACATACTAAGACATAATATTGTGAGGCAACTTAATGAGCTTATTAATGATGAAGTAATATCTTTGGATTATGTAAGGTCAAAGTTAAATTTGGCCGATCCTCTGACTAAGCCTCTAAGCAGAAAGCTTGTGAGCAATACATCGAGGGAAATAGGATTATACCCAGATCAAAAGTTGAAGTGATGGTGACTCAACCTTCATGAACGAAGATCCCAAGAAGAAGGTTCATATGGGAAAATAATTCACTGGACAACTTGGAGTATGCTATCATATATATTTATATTTGAAATCCCTTTCTATGGTGTGGGATAGTATTGTGTTTAGGTTGAACTAATATATGAAATTCTTAATGGATGTCATAGCCTAATTTGGGTGGTATACAAAACTGGAGTATATACTTGATGACAATCTACCTATATGAGTATGGAGGTGGTGGCCGCTTCTATGAGACTTGGGTGGGATCTCTAGAGCACTCATGAATATCCAGGTAAACGCATGGCGAAATGCGTCAACCCACTTGAACAACCGTAATTTGAGAGATGGAATATGAGTTATAAGTCAATGATTCAATAAAAGAATGATTGGTTCATAGAAACTTAGTTTCACTAACCTTTTATGGATTACACTTGTTTTCTCTATGCCTGTTCATAGTCACATAGACACCATGGCTTATGCATTACATTCTTATAGTTCCTTCAAAATTTGTCTTATCTTTTTTTGTATATTGAAATTATATGGGATTATTGGAAATCTAGTGTATTTCAATATTCAAAAAAATATTTTTGACTTGATAAGTCCGTTTATCTGATACGTCGTTATCAACTGGTAGGAATAAGTCTCTTTGATTCGTTGACTAGTCTTTTCACTTATACGTCTCTACGTACATGATAAGTCTTTCGTTGACCGACCGTTGGACTAATTCAACCAACATGGACTAATTCAACCTGTTGGATTGGACTGATTCGTCGCTCTCAACATGTGTGCTTTCTTATAAATATTTGAAGCAATGCTGGTGTTTAATTAGCCTCATTCAAATTTGCTTTCCATCCTTATCCAGAGATCCATTCCTTCATCCTTATCCAGTCCAGAGAATCATTCCTTTACTTTCGTTCTTATCCAAGAGAAGGAACTCATTCGGTTGTTCATCCTCTTCTGACATTTGTGTGTACAAGCCTGTTAGAAGACTTGCTGCTGTTGTATCCTGGAGGGTAATCGTGCTCTGATCTTCTGCACCAAGATATTATCTTCGAGAGGTGCGAATCTACTCTTAAGAACAGTGCCGTGCATATCACAGCATCTTCTCAAATAGATTCAAATAGATAATATCATCATGAGTGCTATCTTTTTCTCATCCTTATTAATAAAACTTACTCATGGATTCTGCATTGCTGATGCACAAATTTGTATGTGAATAAATTACCGCACCTGGATGACTTGCACCAAAATGATATACCAAAATGAAATAGTGGGCCAGAAGAATTTGCCAACACCGAAGTTTGAATGGCTGACTTGAGGAAAGCAAAGATCCAGATCGACGGCTGATGGCCGCCATTTCAACTTTAGACCTGCACGGCTTCCACAAGGGTCAGCACGGAAATCATGCCGGCCTTGAGCACCAAAGCAATATTCTTACATCTCTTATATCAGAATACGAATTACAAGTCTTTCTCCAATCTACGTCTCTCATTAGATGTCAGTGTTGCAAAATGACAATTCAACACCCTTCTATCTTGTCATCCATCGCCATTTCCATTAGCCCATCATGCTTTCTAAAAGACTTATCTGGATTGCTGGCTTAAGAGGACTTAAATATTTTAGTCTACGATGGGGTCTTATCGTGCATACAGGTACAAGCAGCTGGTTATGACTGACCAATGAGTCGGTCAGCGCTCAAGGATTTATTACACATTATTATCAGGGGCCAAAATGCAGGGCAAAAGAATCTGTAGATGCTTGCTTTGATTTCATTATAGTGCAAGAATTGCTGCATGCTCGCATTTGCAACATTGTATCAGGCGAAGTGTTGATTTCATTAAGCATGCCAGAAAATGCAAAGAGAATATGGAAACACACTGAATAGTCCGCTTTTAAGGTCACTTCAAATCAACAAACGCTACACTTCCTCAAAATGGCATTACCATTAATATCTGGTGATCTACTTTGGACTGACAATGGACAGGCAAAACCTAATGTGCTCAAACGGTGAGGCCTTGGGGTGGTGCAGCAGCAGGAGCCTTAGGCTTGGGCTTCTCCACCACAATGGCCTGTGTTGTTAGGACCATTCCAGCCACCGAGGCAGCATTCTGTAGCGCACATCTAGCCACCTTTGCAGGATCAATGACTCCGGCTTCTACCAAATTCTCAAACTCATCAGTCATTGCATTGTAGCCGACCTCCCACTCGCCATCCTTGATCTTCTCCACCACCACTTCCCCCTCCACCCCTGCATTATGAGCTATCAAAGCTGCAGGTGCAACTAGTGCCTGCTCCAGAAAATTTAGAAGGCAAAAGTGATTCGGTCAGCTACCATTCAGTCTTCAAGGAAAAAGAGACTACGGTGGATTATATCTGTAAGCCCGTCACAAGCCAATAAATAATGGTAAGATGAATCAGAAAACTCACTTTCTGCACAATGTCAGCACCCAGGCGCTCATCTGGGTCTTCCAACTTGTCCTTGATGGCAGGACACTAGTGGACAGGTGAACCAATGCAGCACCACCACCAGGTACAATCCCTTCTTCTATGGCTGCAAAAGTAGCATTCTTGGCATCTTCAATCCGGAGCTTGCGATCCTCAAGCTCCGTCTCTGTTGCAGCACCAACCTTTATGACCGCCACACCACCAGATAGTTTTGCGATTCTTTCAGCCAGCTTCTCAGAATCGTAAACTGAGTCTGTCTCAGCAAGCTCTTTCTTTAACCGGGCAATTCTGGCCTGGATCTCATCTTTTGTTGCTGCATCTGCAATTATGGTTGTAGAATTCTGAGAGATAGTGACCTTTCTTACTGTGCCAAGCTGCTCCACAGATGCATCCTCTATCAACAAGCCAAGATCTTTGGCCTGGAACTCAGCACCTATATGGACAAGATAAAGCGTTTTAAGAATGCACGGATAAGAAAAGCTAATGGAACATATTTATTGATAAATTTGCTTAATATGAACATTCACTAAACCAAGAAAATGGAATACAATTTGAATCATGACGAGCATAGGTAACTTGAAAGTCTATATAATCGAAAAATGGCATTATTCTGTACCAAAAACACAACCATGATTTAAGTGCTATTGGCCTTTAAGACCCTTTATATAACAACATAAGCAAAAGATGAAAAATTCTTTTAAAGTTCAAATCAGGCCATGCGGTGCCAAACTAGCCAATACCCTAAACTATGAGATCACAGTTCTGTGAACGCACATACAGAGAGCAGACATGTATATAGATGGTACATGTTCCACATTCCTGTACATGAGCGCTCAAAAAAGTGGTTGTAGTTTGCGGGTGGGACGACATAGTGCATACATGGTATGTGCAACATACCATGCAGGTGCATGTGCAATTACTATTTTAAACTATTTAAAAATAAATAAAATACATCAAGTACAATAAAAGCAACAATATATGATAAGTAATTTTAGATGGACAGATAATAGAAATATTGAAAATAACTAGAAGCTAACAATTAGTGTATATTACTTAGTGTCTAACACCCTATAGCAATAATCATAACACAATCAAGATGGTAGCATTCACCTAAAACTCATAACACATATGCAGCCACATAATGCTAAGTTGACCATCTTTTTGGTCCATATACCATATGACTGGCAAAATTCAGTGCAATCAAGAGACTACATACAATTTTTTTCAAAAAAAAAGTAGTAAGAATCTTTTTTACACAAGGAGAAGAGCTTCACCAAACCAAAACAATGATTTTAGTGGAGAAACTAAATAAGTACAATGCTAAAAGGATGAAGAGGAAAAGAATTAGAAGGGTGTCACATTGCCAGTATTTAAGCCAATGTCTGATGCTGACCAATATGAATGGGAAAAGCTATAAAGAGAAAGTTATGCCTTACCTGAGTTTAAAAATAACTATGTTTTTGTTTTATGCATTCCTCGCCAACTCCATGGTTGCAGAAAAACAAATCTCAATTTGTCAGTAGTTGAACAAACCAGCGAGTGTCCTGAAACCCTTCCAGCAACACCATCTGGGCATAGAAGATTTATTAAGTGACTTCAAAAATAGTTGGAACTGGACTTGATGGCTATGGTTGTGGCTCAGTCTAGCTGCCTTATTTATTTTGAGCAAAGTGAAACACATTATTTGATTCTTAAGATTCTTTATCACGTCCTTTCAGACCCCTTCCACATGCAACAGCCAACACTCATCCCCAAGCCTGATGTTTAGTTGGACATCAAAAGAGTTGTTCGTGCCATCAAATACCTTGTGGCTCTAAGTACCTCTGATTACCAAGGCATCCTAAAATCTCTGTTGCAAACGCTCATGTTATCAGTTTCTCCATAAGTTACACTTGCATGGCACGACACAAAAGCCTTATCTAAGATAGTCATTTCTCAATTTTCCTTTCTAGCTTTATCATGCATCCATAATGATGATCTTTTTATTTGAATACTCTTTGTCACAAAACATCTTGAATACAAAAATGAAGGCCTCGATAAAATATTATTTGTTCTGTTTTACCATGAATGTCTCACAGCACCCCAAAAGCACCTTTATACCTTAGCCACCCACCTCTAGTATTACTATACTTTTCATAAATAAGGAAAAATAGCCTAAATGGTCCTACTTTAGGATATCAATAAATCTGCTGAACAAACCATGTGAAGACAATAATCATAATCAACAAAACAAATAATAAACTCATGGGTTTGGTCATCCGTACATATACTCCAGCCAAACCAAATTCTAAACCAACTACCAAACAAGCTACCAACATCAGCTGCCCTGCCTAGGTTTCACTAAACAAACATAAAATCCTCTCCAAAAAAACTCACTCCAATCCAATACTGCACTGATATCTTACACCAACCTAGGACCAACATGATGACAAACCACCTGTAGTTCATCACCAAAAACTCATAAAACTCTAAGATTTGGAATGAGTACACGCACATGAAGGAACCTACATACTGGGATATATGCTTTAGAAAGGGCAGATTCATTTAATTCAATAATTCAAAATATACATGAAAAAATCGTCAAATATATAAAAATTTGTGACTTGCAATATCTTTCCCTCTTGATCTGTTGGTTCCGAGATTAAAAATGTTCAAACCATAGAATCTCGTGACCATCAATTTTAACCCACGCCTTATGTTAGTCTCCATTGTCATGTCTCATTGATTTTCATTTTTTAAGAACAACAGAAACAATTCATATGAATAGGGCAAATTACCCATGTCAAACACCTAAAGAAACACCTCCAAGCTTTGAATTTGAATGTAAACTTCCTTGCAGCGAAAGATGGGCAACCAAATCTGGTTTGACTTTACAGGTCAAAAATAATTTGACATAACTGAATCCCCCAGTAAATTCAGAAATGATGGACTGAATTGACCAAAGACAAGTATCTTTTTTTGATGTAATATGGAACACTTTAAACAAAATGAACTCTGCTGACTTTCACAGATTGATGCCAAATACTCATAAGAGCAAATTTAAAAGACATCAAAACTCTGTGACCTGTGCAGTACAGTATAGCTGCTTCATGCATAGAAAAAGAAGCACGACATGATTTCACCATGAACAATGCACAAGTATTTTTTTCTAAAAAACAAAGGCTTCCAAAGATACCTGTTAGAATTGCAATATCTTGAAGCATTGCCTTCCTTCTCTCACCAAAACCAGGTGCCTTGATTGCAGCAACATTGAGAATACCCCGAAGCTTATTTACAACAAGGGTTGCCAAAGCTTCCCCAGTAACATCCTCGGCAATTATGAGCAGAGGAGCTCTCAATTGTGTTGTCTTCTCCAACAAGGGAATAATTTCTTTTATAGTTGAGATCTTTTGATCAGTCACCAGAACTTTGGCATTTTCAAATTCCACAATCAACTTCTCAAGGTTTGTCACAAATTGCGGGGAAACATAACCTCTGTCAATCTGCAACCATGATTACCATTCTACATGAGACACAAAAACACTCATTGTATTAAGAAGAAGAACAATTCAAAATATTTCAAATACGACTCACCTCCATTCCTTCCTGAACCTCAACAGTTGTCTCAAATGATGACGAGGACTCAATAGACAAAACGCCATCAGGGCCAACTTTATCAATAGCATCAGCAATCATTCCACCCACAAACTCATCATTGCCAGCAGAGATAGAAGCAATAGCTGCCATATTAGATCATATAATTTTAGCAAATCTTTCACTTGGGAGTACATATATCTATATCCAACATAAAAGTAATATTAAACATCGTAAAGAATTCCATTCCATTTGTCTAAAGATAATATATTCATCCAACGTTCATACAAGAATCTAACACCACTCAGGTTCAGATCAGACAAGAAAAGAGCTGTGAATACCTTTAATATCACCACGTCCTTTAACAGGCCGAGCTTTCTTTTCAAGCTCCTCGACTAGCCCTTGCACAGTCTTGTCGATTCCCTTCTTAACATTAACAGGATTTGCACCAGAAGTAACATTTAATAAACCCAAGTTGATGATTTCACGAGCAAGAACTGATGCAGTAGTGGTGCCGTCACCAGCTGTGTCATTTGTCTTGCTTGCAACCTTCAGCAAAGGTCATGAAGCAATAAACATGTCTCCACTATACAATTGCACTTCATAATCTATCGTGACTTGTTCTTCAAAGAAGAAAATGAATGAAAGCTCTCTGATCAACCACAAAGGAGAAGAAGGATGTAACGAAACAAATTGTATACCTCCCGTATCAAAGCTGCACCAGCATTCTCCATGGGATTAGCAAGCTCAATAGCACGAGCAATCGTAACCCCATCGTTAACCACCTTAGGATTTCCAAATTCATCCAACACAACATTCCTTCCTGTTTATCACAAGTAAACACCAGCAGACAAGTCCTCAAACATAATCTAGTGAATTCGTTCGCGCACGTGAGGCACAAAACAATGCAACCAGAAGTGAAAGACTGAGTCTTTGAATAAATGCAAATTCCTTTCTAATCCAAGAAGAAAATAATTAACTAGTGCCATGGTCGCAGAAACGCAAAGCACAACGATCGATGTTTTTGCAAATTAAAATGCATATCATGGAATACCTCGGGGGCCAAGGGTGACACCGACGGCATTGGCAAGCTTCTCGACACCAGACTGAAGAGAGGACCTGGAGTTCTGATCGAAAGCGATCTCCTTCGCCTTGGCGCGCACCACCAGCTGCCTCGACCTCTGCCCCTGGTTCAGCCTCCTCCTCAAGCTCTCCTGCTGCATCCCAAAACGCAAATAGTGACATCAATATTTAACCCAAAAAAAAAAAAAAATTCATCAGAAACATAAGCAGGATTTAAAATATAATACCGAATGATCGTCACAAAAGTTTTTAATACAAATCTCACAACCAAAAAAAAAATTAATTAAAATAAACACAAATCCGGAACCCTATCAAATAAAGGACAGAGAGACCTGGCACGGGAAGCGGAAGATGGAAGCCGAGGAGATCGCATTTGACGTCGCCATTTCCGTGGAAAAGGATCGAAAGGGTCTTTGGCAGCTCTTCCCGAGAGGAGAGTGAGACCAGCAGGCGAGGAGTTTGGGAAGGCTTTAAATTGCGGGGGATCGGCAACGGAGAATGGAGGTCGGAGCCTCCAGAAGACTCCGAGTTCTCGACGCCTCGCGAGAAATGAATTAGGGTTTTGCACACGTGTCGCCACCCAGGAGTGTGATGGATTCATGCTGGGAGCGAGCGAGCCGCGCGATTCACTGAACACTGATACGGGCGGAAAATGACGGCCGAACCCCGACAGCTTCGGTCCAGAGAAAGAACCGATCGCAACGCAAACCTCGAAGCCCTGACGAGATCCATCGAAGGTCTTCTACAGCTCTAGCTCAATAGCAATCGCTTTCATAATGATCCAGTATAATAGTTTTATCCATCTGTTAAGGGTAAAATTGTTATTGCATAAATAATATCCACTAGAGATAAGTCAGTTTCAGTGAATCGGGGCGCCTTAGCCCCTCACCAAGCCAAGAAATCCTAAGACGCGGATCACATCTCTCGGCCACAACCGAGCTATATCGTCCCTCGGCCTCAGCCGAGCTATATCATCTCATTACATCTCACTATATCGTCTCTCAGCCTCAGCCGCTATATCACATCTCTCGACTTCAGCCGAGCTATATCGTCTCTCGGCCTCAGCCGAGCTATATCGTCTTTTTCGGCCCCGGTCGAGCTATCCGACTGTGCCTCGTCAGCCGAGTCATTATTATGCCCCGGCTAGACCCGCACTCAAGAACCTCTGCGGAATTCGGCGCGGAAGAGTTCAAATTTATAAGATTCCAAACCATATTTGAGAGTGGCCTAGGACCCGTGAGAGTGGGCCTAGAGCCCTGGAATACTCGCTAAATCTCGAGACATCAACCAGCTCTCCCAGCCGTCGATCCTCTATAAATAGAGTCGTCTATCGACTCCTCAGGTATGCGCACTTGCTCACTGTCACACTCTCCTTCTACCTTAGCATTAGCGCTCTGCTCAGAGCTCTCGAAAGGCTATCCTTAATAGCGAGAGCCTTCTCCTCTTGTTTGTTGATTATCGATCCCCGCTGACTTGAATCCGCGGAGGGCCTCCTCCAATGCCTCTCGCATACTGTTTTACATAGCCCGTCTCAGAGTTTATCATGCTCGAGTTGAAGGACAGATAGCAGCAACAGTATTGATTTGCATGCATTATACTCTTTAAAGTTCTAATTATGCCTTAAGACTCCATATTGTTAGTAAATTGTAGTAATATTAGATGTACGATTGTTCGAAGGTATCCATAGCCAATCCTAAGCCGATAAAACTCTAAGCATACCTGCAGACCTGACCCAATCCTTAGACCAGGAGTGTTTGGATCAAAATATTAGACCAAGACCACCAATAAGCGTAAGCATGGGATAGCAGCTACCGGTCTGCATGCAACTTAAAGATAGCGTAAGCATGGGAGCTCACCGTTTCACCGTTGAGAGAGGAATTCACCAACTGTCATTCGTTAGATTAGGCATCTATCAACCCCTTGATTCATAATATTTGATCTGTCCTTTAGTAGCTCATTACTTTAAATTTTGAATTTGAAAATAGAAGACTCATGCCCTATTGTACTCCAATAAATTTTATTTTTTAATCTCTTGAACTTGACTCGTACCAAAATAGTGTGATCACATTTTTCTTTTGTAGTTATCCTATCAAGCTAGTCAAATGCTGCATGCGAGACAACGTTCATGTGACTGCTTGTTAGAGGTAGGCACGGCACGTGACTAGTAAACCATGTCGTATCGGGCTCGAAAATTTTTTTCGTTAGCCCGGCATAGCACGGCACAGCCCATGTGGGCTGCCTAGGCCATGTTGGCTCAGGTGGGCCGTGCCAGGTACGACCCACTCGATAAAAAAATTTTATAAAAAAAATATTTTTTTGATAAATTAAAAAATTATTAGGAATAAAAAAAATTATTAATATGAAGCCATCTTAATGGTGGGGGGTTTGGCATAGACCCCTACAAGTTTATTAATTTAAAATTAAAATAGTACAGAAGGGAGGGGGGCTAGGCCTGACCAGAACAGAATACAATAAGAAAGGATAAAAAAATAGAAAGAAAAAAATAAAGATGACTCAAGTTTTTAATAATTTTAAAAATAAAAATATACAATTATAAAATAGAAATGACTCATCAGTCATCACTAGGCATGGGCACTGGGCCGTGCCGTGCCAGGCACGGCCCAGGCCCATCGTGCCAGAAAAATTACTGTGCCGTGCCTGGCACGCCCATTAACAAATGGGCCGTGCCTGGCACGGCCCATTAACAAATGGGCCGTGCCTGGCACGGCCCACTAAAAAATTTAAATTCGGCATGGCCCGTGACCCATCAAGAAATGGCCCATGGGCCGTGCCTGGCATGGCCCAGCAGAGTCGTTGCTGGGCCGTGCCAAAACGGCCCTTCTGGGCCATTTTGTGGGCCGTGCCATGGCACGGCCCAGCAACGGCCCTGCTGGGCTGTGCCAAAACGGCCCTGCTGGGCCTTGCCAAACAGCCCTGCTGGGCCATTTTGTGGGCCGTGCCATGGCACAGCTGGTGCTAGGAGCATACTGTGCGCTTAGGCACCACCCAGCTGATCCAAGCCATGATCCTGATCGGCGATGATGGATCCGACGATTGCGATCGATTCAAGCCATGATCCCAATCGGGGATGATCGATCTGACGGTTGCGATCTATCCCATCGGCGATGATCTGACGGTTGCGATCGATCCAAGCTATGATCCCAATCGGCGATGATCGATCGGACCGTTGCGATCAATCCGATCGGAGACGATCCGACGGTTACGATCGATCCAAGCCATGATCCCATTCGGCGATAATTGATCCGACGGTTGCGATCGATCCGATCGGAGACGATCCGACGGTTGCGATCGATCCAAACCATGATCCCGATCGACGATGATCGATCAAATCGTTGTGATCAATCTGATCGGAGACGATCCGATGGTTGTGATCGATCCAAGCCATGATCCCAATCGGGGATGATCGATCCGACGGTTGCGATCTATCCCATCGGTGATGATCCGACGGTTGCGATCGATCCAAGCTATGATCCCGATCAGCGATGATCGATCGGACCATTGCGATCAATCCGATCAAAGACGATCCGATGGTTGCAATCAATCCAAGCCATGATCCCATTCGGCGATAATCGATCCGACGGTTGCGATTGATCCGATCGGAGACGGTCCGACGGTTGCGATCGATCCATGCCATGATCTCGATCGGCGATGATTGATCCGATGGTTGCGATCCATTCGATTGGCGATGATTCGACGGTTGCGATCAATCCAAGCCATGATCCCGATCGGCGATGATCGATCCGACGGTTGCGATCCATCCGATCAGAGACAATCCGATGGTTGCGACCGATCCAAGCCATGATCCCGATCGGCAATGATCGATTGGACTGTTGCGATCAATCCGATCGGAGATGATCCGACGGTTGCGATCGATCCAAGTCATGATCCCGATCGACGATGATCGATCAGATTGTTGCGATCAATCCGATCGAAGACGATCCGACAGTTGCGATCGATCCAAGCCATGATCCCAATCAGGGATGATCGATCCGACGGTTGCGATCGATCCGATCGGAGACGATCCGACGGTTGCGATCGATCCATGCCACGATCCTGATCGGCGATGATCGATCCGACGGTTGCGATCCATTCGATCGGCGACGATCCGACGGTTGCGATCAATCCAAGCCATGATCCCGATTGGCGATGATCGATCCGATCGGAGACGATCCGATGGTTGCGATCGATCCATGCCATGATCCTGATCTGCTATTATCGATCGAACGGTTGCGATCCATCCAATCGGAGATGATCCGACGATTGCGATTGATCCAAGCTATGATCCCGATCGACGATGATCGATCGGACCATTGCGATCAATCCGATCGAAGACGATCCGACGTCTTCGATCGATCCAAGCCATGATCCCGATCGGCGATGATCGATCCGACGGTTGCGATAGATCCAAGCCATGATCCCGATCGGCAATGATTGATCCAACGGTTGCGATCGATCCAAGCCATGATCCTGATCGGTGATGATCGATCCGACGGTTGCGATCGATCAAGCCATGATCCCGATTGGTGATGATCGATCGAACCGTTGCGATTGATCCGATCGGAGACGATCCGACGGTTGCGATCGATCCAAGCCATGATCCCGATCAGAGATGATCGATCCAACGGTTGCGATCTATCCCATCGGAGATGATCTGACAGTTGCGATCGATCCAAGCCATGATCCCGATCGGCGATGATCGATCCGACGATTGCGATCCATCCGATCGGCGATGATCCGACGGTTGCGATCTTTCTATTTTTTTCTTCTTACTTATTGTATTATGTTCTAGAGGTCAGGCCTAGCCCCCTCCCTTTTGTACCATTTTAATTTTAAATTAATAAACTGATAGAGGTCTTTGTCAAACCCTCACCATTATGGTGGCTTTATATTAATAAAATTTCTTTATTCCTAATAATTTTTTAATTTATTAAAAAAATTATTTTTTTTATAATTTTTTTTATTTGAGCTGTGCATGGGCCAGGCCCCAGGTGGGCCGTGCCTGGCATGGCCCAGGCCCCCTTGGGCCGTGCCTGGCACGACCCACCTAGGCCGGCACGGCCCACCTAGGCCGGCACGGCTCAGGCCCACCTGGGCCATGCCTGGCACGGCCCACCTAGGCCGGCATGGCTCAGGCCCACCTGGGCCATGCCAGGCACGGCCCAGGTGGGCCGGCCCAGGCCCGTCATGGGCCGTGCCGTGCTGGGCCAACAGAAAAAATTTTCTGGGCCCGGCACGGTCCGATACTGTAGTAGTGCCGTGCCGTACCTGGCACGGCCCATCAGGGCCTGGGCCGTGCCGTGCCATGGGCGGTACGACCCAGTGCCCACCTCTAGTCATCACTAGTATTTGTGTCATCATCATCTTCGCTGGTTAAGTCATGTCCACCTTTATCTTGAAGCCTTGCCTCACATCCTACCAATCTTTGAAGCAAATAAGCATCTCGACTGTCTCGCCAATCATCATACTTCTCTTTTCGTCAAGAATACGTCGATCTATACTGAAAGCGGATTCCGATGCTACTGTGGACATCGGCACAGCTAAAATATCTCGTGCAATAGCAGACATAACAAATATTGATTTCTAACACTCTTCCACCAAGCTAATACATCTAGACTTTCTATTTGATCTTTATCATATGCAGAATCAAGATCATTTCGTAAATAAAATTCTAATTCATTACTTAAAGATGAAGAAGATGAAGCATGTATGTGTCTTCTAATGAATAAAAAAATAGATGATGAATGAGATCTAAAAGAAGAAGCAGAGCTTTGAGCAGATATTCTAGATCCACAAATTTTATCATTATATAAACCATAAATATCATTAAGAAGTTGTGTTACCTCATCTTTAGCAGGTTCAGGATTTTGATTCATATTTTCATAATATTAATCAATTAAAAAATTACACCATTTAATTTAACTCTAGGATAAAAATAGCAGCTAAGTTAAGCAATGGACATATCCTATTCCAATATTCATTCCATTTAGTTTCCATATTATGTATAATAGGCATTAAAACTTCATGATATCTATATTTTTTAAATTTTTCACTAATTACATATACTTTTTATAAAAATGAACAAGAAGTTGGATAATAAATACCTGAAAGAACATTTGTAGCATCATAAAAAAATAACCAAAAATCTTCTAAATTTTACCTTGATACCAATCTTCAGTCAATGTAAATTCTAATCCATGCTCATTAATATAAGCACTTAATAAGTTTTATTGATATGCATCATGTATCATATATAGGTACTATTCCAATGAGTTATTACATCAATTTAAATTTTTTAAAACGTTTACCATGATCTACACATAATTGTTTAAATTCTTGAAGTCTTGACCTTGAAGCATGAATAAAAGAAATTACATTTCTAATTTTTGAAATAACCTCTTGAATTATGTTCATGCCAGATTGAGCAGAAAGATTTAATATATGGCATACACATCTAATATGAAATAATTGTCCATCGAAAATGGAATGCAAAGAGTCGTTTAATAATGCAACAGCAGAATTATTATTAGATGCATTATCAAAAGTAATTGACATTATTTTATTATTAATATTATATGAGCATGCATTTTGATAAATAATATTTAAAATTTATTGTCCTGCGGAAAATCAAAAGCACGAAAAGCAATAATTCGTTTATTTAATTACCAATCATTATCAATATAATGAGCAGTAATAGCAATAAAATAATTACTACTTACATATGCCGACCAAATATCATAAGTTAAAGAAATTCTAGCATTTAAATTTGAGAGGCTTTCAGTTAAACTTTGTTTCATTGCTAAAAAGTTTGTCATAACCACTCTTCTAAAGGTACTGCTACTAGTTCTTCTATAAGCAGGTTGTAGGCCTAATTGAACATATCTTTCAAAATTATAAGATTTAGATAAACTAAAAGGTAATTCATCTTGAACTATCCATCTTACCAGTAATTTTCTCTGATTTTTGTGGTTATATGCAAATTACCTACAAGTGATCCCTCTTTATATTAAGGATACATTGCTAACGAGAATCATGCATCCTATGAGTCTCTTGATATTTTTTTAAATGCTCTGTTCCCTAGTACTAGAACAACGGTAAAGTTTTGCACATTTTTTATATTTTGCTTTATAGACTCCATCAACCATAATTCTATCGAAATCAATCCAAACATTACTAGTCCTCTTATGAGAAGAGGTTTGACATTCACTGACACTGGCTCTAGAGGGAACTTGGAGTTGGGATTGGGGTTGGGGTCCTTGGGGATTAGTTTCCTCACCATCAGAAAAAGGGTGCATGTTAAAATTACTTTCATTAAAAGATGTCATATCTAAATTTTTAATTAATAAATGCAAAAAAATAAAAGCTAACCCACAAAAAGAATTGAGAAAAGATTAGAGGTGAAGGTATGAAGCCGAGATTTGTGAGCTTCCTCTTACGCTCTCGCCTCTCAACAAGAAGTGACCTTGTAGCACTTGACTACTTGCTTGAACACTTGCCACTTGTAAGAACACTTGCAAACTAAAAATTAAATTGCTAATTACTAGAGCACTTGCTAGAAGAGAGAAATTGTAGTAATAGAGAAAAGTTGGTTTGGTGTGGTAAGAATAAGGAAGAAATGGCTATTTATAAAAGTCCCAAAAATTTTTCCAAAAATACCCTTTGATATAGTTATATGGCTATTGAAGGGGTAAAATTATCTAAACCTCTCCATAAACGGCTATATAGCCATTAAGGCCACGTGGGCCGTGCCGGCCTGAATTTTTTTTTTTACCGTGCCGTGCCTGGCACGATCCATTTGTTAATGGGCCGTGCCAGGCATGGCACGGTAATTCTAAAGGCACGATGGGCCTGGCCATGCCGTGCCGGCCTGGATCGGTCCTGCCCAGTGCCTACCTCTACCACTCGTAATTAAAGTTGCAGCACAGCAGTAGTTTAATTACTGGTTATAACTTATAAATCAAGCTGCACTTAACATGGAAGTCGATTCATAACCAAATTTCCCACTTAACTTGGAAGTTGATCGCATGAGGGATGCAATAGAGCTAGATGATCCTAATCCCTCTTACTCTAATCCCAACCTCCTCCTCTCGGCTTAGCACCCAATTTACAGGGTAACTACATCTTTCGTTGTTACATTTTATTTAAAAAAAAAGTAACAACAACATTTACAGCTATAACCTTTCAAATAATATTAATTTGATTGCAATGCAATTACATTTCACATAACTCAATTATACTGCAACTTGAGTTATACTGCTAAGATCCTCATTAGCCCCTTAGAAGTAAAGAATGCAGCGCGATGATACTGATGTTCCCCGGCCCAATCACTAATCAATGCTGATGTGCAAGAAACTAGTTCAATTTAATATTTCCCTACAGTTTCTTATTTTCATTAATTTGCTGACATTAATTCATAAAAGAACTTCCTTGCATCTGACTGAAAATGGGGCTTTGAAAGTAGGACAAGGTGACATCCCCTCCAGGCCAAGCATCAGAGCTGGACCAACCCACCAATATCCTCATGTAACCGCATTACACAGGCTAACAAATAAACAACCATTTATCTGGAATTATATGGATAAATATAGCAAAGCAACATTAGGCAAGAAAATGAATGTCGAGGTCACAACACACAGGGAATGTACAAGCAAATGCAAATCAAAAGGGTGGATAGCACAGGGATCATGACCTATCTTGCAATGTGCTTCCCCCCCAACATGACTGAAAATAGAAATAGCTTCCCTGGGAAACTCTATCAGGGAAGCAGCAGATGCCAATGACGGCCGCTATAAAGACCAGCACTCTTAATGTCTGTTTCCAAAGTGCCACCACCTTTTCTTCTTCTTGGTTTCTGATGCTGGCAGATCTGCACAGCCAAAGAAGAAAATGAAAAACAAGCTTTAGACAACATGTAATTCCACCCAGATCAAGCATTCCAGTCCAAATGATTCTACTGATATTTCGATCATATTCAGATGTCTGAAGAAATATGGTGACTGGAAATGTGAAAAATCTCAAGGTTGACAGTGCTGTCAAAAGCATTGGGTTACCTGATTGTTAAAGGGGCAATTATAGCAGTTAGAGAGTATCATTTACTTACCCCTTTCAGAATAAATCGAATTGTAGTGCACCTCAGCCCAAAAGCTTAAGAAAATTACTGTCAAAGAGGAGGGAAAAGTAATTAATATGGCAGTAAACAGCAAAGCAGCTGAAGGGAAACGACAGGAAATAAACAATTTTCGCTCCATAATTCCAATAATGAAACTGGCTGAGTTATGTCCATATACATGGATTACATCAAATCAAAGCAATATCCTTGGTTAAGGAAAATTTCAAGACTGACAAATTAAGCTAGTATCGAACAAATAATTGGGCTTCTTAACATAATGTAACGAGCTTATAAAACCAGGACCATACACATACACGGCAAGATGGCAAATAACCATTCTCACCCATCCTTCAACAATGAGTTCATAAAATACTAACACGTTCCAATAACTCTTTTGCATGCACTGCAAAGCATGTACCACAGCACTTATTGGACACATTGTTAAATGTTTTTCCGGTAAAGGAATAAAAATGGCAGCAAACTCACAGCTCCTATGAGCTGCATAGATGACTGATAAAGCCCCCAGATTGCCACCAAGTCACAAGACACAGGTGTTTTGATGGTAAAACAAAAAAAGCATGATATATGGAAATGTCAAATGGACCAAGCCAGACTAGTAACTGCCACCAGGCATGAAAGCCAGGTTCCACTTAATTGTGACCAGATTTGCACAACTTGTTAAAGGTTCCCTATTAGTTTAATCAAAACTACCAAAACAGAATAAATATAAAAAACTGCAAGCAACCATTTGTGCATACCTCGTTTAGATTTCTGCATATTTGGCAGAATCTCAATATAGCATGTATCCTTGAATGATGTTATGACAACAATTTTAACGCCATACTGCATAAGATCAAGAAAAATTGATCATCACAAAATATGCCCTTTTTATTTAAGAAGGTGGTGATCACCTGATTTCATTTCATGAAATATGAAGGGAAACTGCTTATTTATAAACTTATAAGCAAAAAGCATACTCAACTAACATATGAATAATGCACTATGGAAACAATATTAAGAGAAAGCATGAAATAATCAACATAACACAAAACAACTACCTTGATACCAGCCCCTAAGTATAAAGTCTACAAAGAGAGAGAAAATGTTCATACCACAGAACCTTTTGGCTTTTCCCTTCATCAACATTGCATTTCATGTTTCAATACACAACTTTTCTTTGTTTTTATGCCTGAAGCTCAATATCCAGCCATTACAAAAAAACTGATATGAACATGAGGATGACGATGGATCCCATCACAAACGCGAGTCATATATGACAACCAACCAACCAAACAAGAACATTCATAGACTCAAAGAAGTACTCATCTATCTACCTGCACTCTCACAGTGCCTCACACGACATGTAGTTTTTGCTCTATTAATAACCTAATATGAAGTAGCACCACATAATTCCGTTAAACAGTTCCAATATGTGTTTTGCCTTGTTAAACTGGATGTATTATCTAAGATTTGTTGCATACCATCTTGAAATACAGATATCTCCTCCAACAGAGAAGTATCACTGAGATTTATCTTAAGTTCAAGGAGAGGAAGGCAAAAGTAATCAACATAATATGTTTGGAGCCTGGTAAATATATCGGTGGTACATAATGCAAGTGGCCAGGCTTTAAAGCACACACCACAGGAAAGTATAAGCTTGACAAGAAAGAAGTTTTTACAACCTAAGACGATCGCAAAAAAAAAAAAAAAAAAAAAAAAAGCTGAGTCCAAGCGTCCAAATCAAAAAATTCATCCACAACTTTTGATGCCATTTAAATATGGATTTTAAGCAAATAATGCAAATAAATTCAAGGACAAATGGAAATTATATTCATTGAGTTAAATAACTAAAATCCACTCAAAATAGTGTGTTAGAGGTTGATACCTCCTAGACAAAAGCTTGAAGAACAAGCTAGCTAGTACTTGAGACATAAGCATGATGTGCCAACTCGGGAAAAGGGTCTAACACGTACAGAAGATGAAAATTTCCACTCCAAGAAGTCTCAGCCACATCCAGCCAAAATGCAAGGAAAAACACCTCCTGATATATTGAAACACCAAAATCCCAATGCTAGAAGAACTTCATAACAAAAAATGTGGATGGCGATTGAAAATTGCAAAGACCAAAGAATGTCAATACAAGCTATAGATGGAGTTTCAAAGAGAGCTTTGCTAGCCACTTGATAAGATGCCAAAGTTCATGAAAAAAGTCCAAACTATGAATCTTAAAGAGGCCAAGCAACAGTTATGCAAGCTAGGCCAATAATTGTCAGTACAGTTGGTCGGCGCCTCACCCTAAGGGCTTGCCTTCAGGATGTCTAGGATCCAAATCCTGAGGATTGCTTGAAAAATAAAAGGCAAGCCAGAGATTTGGGATGATGACAGAAAGGTAAATATGCTTTTATTCAAAATTTGATGAGGCAAGAAAGGCAGGTTATAAAACATCAAAAGTGCTCATTTGGGGATTTCGGTGTTGATAAAGCAAAATTCAATTAAACAAGCCCGATCAGATTAGCTCAGATTAGATCAATCTAGCAAATAAAATAATGACTAGCAGTTCTTTCATAGTCTTTCTTAAGGAAGAGAACCCTTAGCACATAACCCAACAAAATCCAAACCAGCAATAGATCTTACCTCAAAGCCACATATGAAGTTAAAAAGATTAAACTTGCTTTTGCAATAAGAAATTCCATTAAGGGACTAGCACCCAGTAAAGAGCAACACCAACAAAAATGGTGGACTATGCATCAGTTAGTCTGGCGCATTGCCATCCAGTTATAAACAAGTGCTAGAAAAACCTACTGTTCAACAATATTCATAAAATTTCATTGATTGGTTACCATTTGGTAATAGCTAGAGACCCAAGACTGTCTAAACTTGTAAAGGATGACCAAAACAAACTCATAAGGTTTAATTCAGTCCAGACAGCTAATTCATTAGTCAATGGCACCAGTTCACTTGATCCTATTAATAATTCAGCATAGAGATGTTAATAGCCCAATTTACAGGCTTCCCTTCATAGTCAGACACCAGGTAAATGGATTGAGCCTTTTCAAAATCTTGTAAAACTCTGCCCAAATCCATCTCATTGACATCTCCAGTCCAGCTTCAGGCAACAACAGTGAAAGCATATCAACAAAACAAGTCAATCTAGTGATAGCGATGATACAAGACAGCTCAAAAATGCCCCCGGTGTTGACCATTAATTTGCAAGCATCACGAAGAGTGACTTGATCATAATGTCTCATTCATAACTCGACTAGATATATGATTATAAAAAATAAGACCTCACAGGCAGGTAGTCCCATTAATGGATGAGCTGTCAGAAACCATGTATACCCTTTCAATATCCCATGCCCTGTACAGGCTATTAAATAATCACAAGCATAAGCAAGACCAAACTCTAAATATAGTATTTTAACATTTTATTCTCACTTTTAATGGCTAATTGAATTTAACTCATTTAAGTCTGTCCGTTTAAAGGTAAATTGGCAAAAGGGAAAAGAACTTATCATTTGAGATACAAAATAATCCTTTAAAAGTTTCCAAAACTGATTTATGTAATTGCCAAGTTATTGCACTTCAATCTTATCATTAATAGAATACACAGCTTAAGATCAAATTGTACTCCTGTAGAAGCTTCTCACTCCACAAATCTACACCATCATTATCATAAAAGTTAAGATATCCACAGTATGGTAAGATATCAAATTAAGGAAAATATGTAGTACTGACCAGAAACATCAAAAGAAAAATCCGAATAAAATTTTAGCAGAAAAGAAAAAGAATGAAAAAAATTAAAAAAAATGGAATAAGGAAAGAAAGACATACTGAATCTGCAGCAGCCTGTAAGGTCACATGATCACCCCATTCCCCACTCCTGTTATTCACATTAATATGAAGATATTACACACTTCGGTGTTTCCAAAATAGCATCATGGTTTATAGGATAAAAGGCATACTTTGAAAGCTTTTCCAAATAATCACCATAAGCCATGGGAACATATCCCTCATAGATCTCAGGGTGAGATTTAAGCTGGAAAATGAAAGAAAAGAGACATGTATTCATTGCGGATGAAAAATGCAGATCAACATAAAAACATAACTAGAAGATGCTAAAGAAATGCTAAAAAGATGTAAGATCAACAGAAATTTTAAGAATGATAATATACAAACCTGATTCACAACTTGCTGCCTCACAAATGTGTGGTGTTCAGGGGTGCGGTAAAATTGATCGGACAGAGCTCGAAACTGTGAAAGACATGAAATTCAACTTCATCATCTGATGACACAAAGAAAAGAAGGTATATGCATGTTTGTACAGCTAATTTTAGGCATGTACACATGAATATGGATATAAACTCCGTCAAGGCCGGTCCCAAGCCCGGGTAAAGGAGGAGGGTTGCGTTAGGTAGCTGACAGCCAACGTAAAACTCCGTCAGAACCTTTAAAACATAAATCTAATAAATCAAACTATACGAAGGGGCTAAGATATCCCCGTTAAAAGTTGAGTTGAGACACATGAATATGGATATACTGATAGAATTGACCAATAAGTGAAATCTGACAGTGAATTCTAGAACATATGTATGCACAAGTGCAAATATAAGAACATAGAGAATATACTGCAAACATGCAGGTGTGCATCTCTCTACCAGGCTATATTAAGGGAAGATCCAGCAATCATGGAGTGGACAGATAAGGCCAGCCAATCTAAGCTGGTTAAATCAAATTCAGACCATTCAATGCCTTTTAAAAAGCTTCCCTTGTTTCTATCTTCTCATTCTAACAAATTGAAAAGGAAGAAGATAAAAGAGAAGCATATGAGAAAAATATTCAGCATCACACTCCAATTCTGGTAAGTTAGAAGTGTGTTTTCCCTTTTATGCTCTACTGCATTTAAAAGATGCAAAGTCTCATGTTAAAAGCTTCATTCATTTGAAAAGTTCTGCACTCTTTTTATCATTATTGCTTCATTCAATTCATCATGCATGCATATCATATTTGATATTTGAATTTTATGCTAACTATTTTCTTTACTGTGCATTAAACTTGAAAAAAATGATTTATCAATTAAAAATGTAATACGATTTTTCTATGAGTCAAACTAGAACATGCGTGAATTCTATTGAATATCAAATCAAACCATGTTGAGCTAAATTTCTGAGAAATATAAGGTTGTGTTTTTGAGACATTTTTTTCCAGATTTTCTGATTCTCTTGATTTTAAATTTTGAAAAGTTTCATGTTTGCTTGCTGCATTCATTATGCTCATCCAAATTATGGCATATAAACAGTTGCCAATATTTTACCAGCCATAACTATTTAACAGTTTGGGCATATGCAAATCTTTCCATATATGGCTATATACTGGCCAAATTCAAACTGAATTATGCAAGATCTGAACCCAAAACAATTACAAAATTGGCAAATTCGAAATCAGCCAACCAAAAATGACTTCAACATTTCTTAAGCTGAGTACAGATTTCAATTCTCAGTTATCCAAACATGCAGATAATCAAAATGAATTATGTTATTTTTTACCAAGTGTTGACATTGATTCCCATATGATGCTATTGCTAGAGAAACATATTAGGAGGAAAACCATTGATAGCAGAGCGGGACAAGGAACACTATAGCAGCACCTGTCCTCCCAGAACTTTAGTTAAAACTTTTCAATGAGACTAATCAATTGCCAACCAGAATTTATGTATTAGCTGCAAATCAAGCTTGTGCTAACTAGTTTCTTTAATATGCATCTATGCCATTTAATTTTATAAGGAAGAGGAGAATAAAAAAGAGAGCCATTGCACAACTGACCTGACAGTTACCATCTCCTTGAACCTTGAGTTCAACCAAATCATACAGTTGCAACCTAAAGCATATAGCAATCAGACAATCATACACAGAAAAATTTACAACATCAGATTATCATACAGAAAAATTTACAACCTAAAGCATATAGCAATCAGATTATCATTTAAGATGTGCAGGCACTCTACTAATGAACAATCGTAACCATCAAGCCTTGCACCAAAAATTGGGTTCAGCTTTATGAATCCTCAGCAGCCAGTGATTGTATGAGGGGCAACTAAGGTATTACAGGTGTCAACTGATGTATTTATGCAATCTATTGCATACATTGATAAAAGTACATTACATAGCCTTGATCAAGAAACTAAAAGCTATTCAAGAGAGAGAAATATTCCAGTATGAATCTATGGAAACTTTTATGCATTTCCTAATGCAGCTAGGAATGTTAAGCTCATGACAAAAAATAAAACTTGTCAAAACTGATGCAACTTGGAGACAAGCCACAATGGACCAACAAGTCAGATTTTAACAAGCTGCTCCATGGTGCAAACCTAAAGCTCAACTCAACTCAACTCATCTAAGCCTTTTCCCAACTACATGGGGTCGGCTACATGAATCTGCTTCCTCCACTCTGTTCTATTCAGGACTAAGTCGACATTCAAATTACAAATAATTATATCTTTTTTAATTATTTTTGTCCATGTTAGTTTAGGTCTACCTCTACTTCTATCCTTACCATGGATTGTTAAAAGATCACTCTTTATAACTGAAGCATGTAAAGGTCTTCGTTGTATATGTCTAAACCACCATAATCGATTTTCTCTTATTTTATCTTCAATTAGGACTACTCCTAATATTTCTCTTATATATTTATTTCTAATTCTATCTTTTAAAGTTTTACCACATATCCATCTTAACATACGCATTTCTGTTACACTTAATTTATTCACATGTTGTTTCAGTATTGCCCAACACTCTGTTCCATATAGCATAGCTGGCCTAATAGCAGTTATATAAAATTTTTCTTTCAATTTTAATGGGATGCGCCGATCATATAATACTTCCAAAGCACTCCTCCACTTAACCCATCCTGCTGAAAGTTTTACATATTACAGACAAACATGAAAAATTAATAATAAAATCCATCAATTGGACCCTTGGGAAAGAGCCTTGGAACTCCTACTAGGGGAAGCATCTCATAGTAATAGACCAATCGATCAAAATGAGATTCATCTCACAGGAACAATTTGAAAGCATAGTGCTATGGGCCACACCTGTTTATAAGCCTTTGATGATCTGAAGTAGCTTCGTCAACAGAAGGAATTTCTCCATTGATTCTCGGAACATGCTGCATGAACCAAACAATTTATGATGTCAAAGAGAACAGGCACGCTAACTTCTTATATTTCAAAAAAATGCACATATACAGCATTCGTACATGGAAAAGGTGAGAGATCATGACGATGGCATATATGAAAAGAAATATGCTATTCATAATTTATATTTCAGCAGATGACAACTAAAACGGTTAATGTGGTATTACTAAAGAATTTTAAGTGGTGGAACTTTCAATATGGAGTAAGAGCAAGAACCAAAAAGGCTAGTACTCTAGCAATTTAAAATGGCAAAGGCATATAGTGAGTGCCCAGATAAGCAAGGCACACAGAGGTGTATAAAGTGTATGCATGTCAACTGATGGTGCAAATAAGTCATTGAGTAGAAAATGCATACCAAATAATATTCATGTTGGTCTTCCAGCAAGATGCTGTACAACAGTCATGATAACAGGTAAGTCCAATTCATTTCCTTAATGAATTAGACCGGACATTGTCAAGTCCTTTCTCTCAAAGAAGAAAGATGACAAGTGCAAGAGCATTACTTTAGCATTGTGCAATTAACCAGAACAACCAGCCTAGCAGCTAAAAATAATCAGATGAATTTCCAATGTCAATATTATGCTGAATACAATATTTACTCTGGTTGCACATATGCAACTGCTAGAACCTAAAACAAAGAGGTAAGCTCAACAGCTTATTTTTCATCTAAGCAATAAGAGATTTTTCCTTGCATTCATTTATCAGTCCAAGAATTTTCATATTACAGGAGTACAAGACATTCTCTGATCCCACACAACAATTTTCAAAGAAAATATTTCTTTACTCTACTGGTGTTTAAGTTATATATTTGATATTGTAAGCTTCAAAAGTATGATCAAACTTACAGGAATGGAAACCATTTGGTTCAACCTCTTGCCTACTTCACCATCTGTGTCAGAAAAGTCATCTGTGAGCTCTAATGACTGATCCTCCTCGTATGAGTATTCCCCAGGACTTGAACATGAACTGGAGGGTTGCATCTCATCTGCCTCTTCCTGACCACCTTCGCTCCCTGTATAAAAAATGGCATACAGCAATAAACAAAGGAGCACAAAAAAAGAAAATGAGAGACAAAATGGAAAATCAAACATGGAAATTCTTATCGTCTGCTTGCCTGAACTATAATTCCTCATTGATGGACCAAACCAATCTTGTGCCAAAACAGAAGCTTGCAAATGTGCTTCATCTACATGTGAAGGTCCAGTTGCTTCTGCAACAGCAAGTTGCGAAAATTCTTCTTGAAGAGCATGAGCAATAATCTCATCATTCTCTATAGTAATATGGTCTGTGCCAATATTACCTTCTCTGAAATAACTACTGTCATAAAAGCTGGCATCATGTTGAATGGTTCCTCCACAATACCCAGAGTTTGAAAATGGATCACCTTGAAGAATATCTAGACCCCAGCGGACAACTTCAGAATCTTGTTCATACATAACCATTAGCTATAAGTACTTCCCTAGAAGAATACTGTGCCAGTAAGAAGAATCCTGAATATTACCACTAGCACGGTTATCTTATGGTAGCTTGAGAGGATGTTCTACAGGTAGCATAGATCATCCGAGTCATTCCCTGAACATATATGAAATTAGCTTCACCAGATAGGCAAGTGAAATATAGATAAAATCATCAACCACATGAAAAATTCAAATGATCATTTCGGAAACTGAAGGAAATGGATAGAAATATGACAAAGATGGAATAAAACTAATTCAACAGAATAATCAAAACTTCATTATTCAAAAGAAAAAAAGTTAACTCAGAAAAAAAGTGAACTCCTAGAACACTATTTATCACACTCTTATGGGCTGATATTTTTTACATAATTCAACCATATATGATGGGATCTTTAAAAAAAGTAGAAGAATAATTGATGTTAAAACAGGAAAAAAAATACTCACAAGCATTACAGTTTGAGAGAGTAACTCTTTATTAAAATATATAAACTATTAATGTGACTACATGATGCACAATAACTACCGTTTTGTTGAAAGCTTCATGTAAAATGATGAATTCAAGGCTGGATGAAGAAGATGAACGCTAGATAATATAGGCTTCCAGTTAAGAGTTTAAATGTTAAATCTAGTAGGTGAAAGCCAACACTATGATAAGATGGTCAGCTGAAAGGTTCATTCTACAGAAAACAGATAACTTCATACCATTCACAATAAATAATAATAATAATAATAACAAAACATCATCCATTCAATTTACTGTAATCTGCTTCGATTGCCAAACATGACAATTTAAAAATTCTAAAAGATGGAGGATCGGGGCTGCTGAACACACACACCCCCCCCCCTCCCGAACAGTCTTCTTTCCAGCTTGCACTCAGAAAAGAGTGCAATAGGCATCGGATCCAATCCGAGCCTCCCATCAACCATTCGACCCATATTGCAATCGCAAAATGGACAATGTAAACCATTTCAAATCCAATGGCCTAACTATAATCAAAGATGGAAAGGAGACCTCTATAAACACAAGGGCAAGCTCTACTGCAATTAAAGGATTATAAAGGGATGTCTTATAAACATACGAAGACTCAGAAATAGGTTTCACAATGAAGGAAAGTAGAAATTTTCCTGTCCAATTTGGGTTGACATGAGAAAATCTAGTCTAGAAAGCTCAATTTGATAAAACAGGACTCCAGATCAGGCACTGATAAGCACAATGAACTCTCCATGTGGCTGAAAGCTCTCCCAGCCTAGAGACAACAACAAAATTATCAGAGGCATACTCTACCGCTGAGCTATTAGCCCGTCATGTGGGCCTCATACTTGCAGGCCTGTACCTTTTTGAGGTGCTGAATAGAAAGATAAGGCAACTAAGAGCCTATCAATCGGACTATTTTAGTAATCTGATTCTGTATCTTTCAACATGAGGAAGGACTTGACAAATGACAAAATAGAGAAACTCCCATGAATTTACAAATATACAGCAACAAATGGAAGATGATCCGAGTGTCCATTTCACGTGCGCAATGTTCCTCAGGCCCACATGAATTTAACATTCGACCACCCCTTTGTATGACAACAACTCCCGCAAGTTACACCAATAGTCTCATGACACATAGCAAGAGGAACTTTCATATGCACGACACAGGCACCTCCTAGCACTGCTCCTATTATAAATAGGCATATAAAAAGGAAAAAATCCTTCATGAATGCCATATTAACATGTTATCATCCACACATTTGACTACCATAATATATTATGGATATTTTTTTAAATTGTTTGTTGAAATTCTTCATTGCACTCCTGAAAAGTTCTAGATGATTGATAGAAAGGAATGTCATAGTTAGCAGGATTAATGAAGATTGAATATGGATTTGGGGAACCAAGCCTTCAACATATGGTAGCCTAATGGCTATTGCTCACAGCTTCTGTCTGAATGATTCTTGTAAAAAGTATGGATCATGATCTCTATTATGCTCTTAAAAAGACAGCTAGAGATACAATTAGGTGGGAAATGCTATGAAAGTAAATACTAGACATTATGAAATATAATCTCATCAAAACAAGCCAAAACCTCTCTACTGAAATGGTCTAGCGCCAGAGATGAGCCAAATTCAAGAGACCAGACCATGCTCGCACTTGTTTGTGTTATAATTGAGCCAAATGAACGTTCATTTCAATTAATTTCAAGCTAAATTTGGGCTGTTCAGGAATGGGTATTTTAAGGGATTAACCAGTGAGAAACTAAGGTCCAGGGCTTTCAATTATCTCTAAATTTTTAAGAAATAATAAATAAGAATTCTATTTATAATAATAACTGAAATAATACGAACTTATATTGTTCACTTATTTATTTATACTTTGAGCTTAATTAAGCCAAGCATGAGATAGCTGGGAAAATCTTAAGCTCAATTTGTTAACCAAATTTTGCGCTAAACACAAGTTGCTCATGAATGCTTAATTGTTAGAGACCCTTATATTGGTTTTGCATCAATTTCCTTTTTCTATGGGAAATATGAAAAGATGTAGTTGATGCATCAAGAAACAACGTCAAGATTGGTTTGCCAAAGTGGAAACAGCTAAATCATTTCTTTCAAGGATCACTACTCGACTGTGGAATCTGTGAAAGGACTTCGATAGAGAAAAAGGCCATTATAACAACGCAAGCTCTTGACTTCAAATATCTTCTCGATAGCCTCAAAACTAACAGCCAGGAATTTCAGATCGACACGAACAGAGTTCATCTTAACAAATCTTAAAGATTACAAATTCCATATATACTTGGATAGAAAACTCAAAAAAAAAAAAAAAAAAAAAAAAAAAAAAACCAAAAGATACCAAAAATAGCAAGTAACAGTACACTCCACAAACGAAAGAAAATATCAACGCACTAATAGAAAAGAATCACCGCTATTATCCAAACTGATCGCATCTTGAAGTGAAATAAGACTGCAATTCGATCACAATAACTGCATCGATAATCCAAAACAACAACAAAAATCATATAACCAAAAAAAGACCAGAGACATTATCAAGAATCCAAAAGTTTCAAGCTCAATCCTCCATCAGAGACATCAAGAAAACAGAGATCGAAATCGAAACGATCCATCAAATTTCCACGATGGGATCAAGCCTCAACCATGATGATCCTTTTAAAGAAATCAACAACGCTCCACTCGTGAAGTAACGTCCAAAAATCCTCCAATTTTTCCACAGATCGGAACAAGAACTTACTTCCGATCGAACCGACCCGACGAGACGGAGAGATCTCTCCGACGATCAACCGAGCAAGCGAGAAAGAAATCAAAGAAAACAATAAAAAGCAGCTTCGAGACGCCACGAAGGAATGAAGAGCGAGAGCAATAACCGCGAGGGAGAGGAGGGGAATCTGGCGGACGTCACGGGTTGAACAAGCCCAACAGGAAGCGGCGCGGCCGCGATCTAAATGGCGTTTCGCTATCGAAGTATCGGATCGGGGCGTGCCGGGAAACGGCGGGCGGAGGGTTCGTACGCGAATGCCTGCCGTCGGATGCGAGGGACGGGCGCACGGCTGGTGCAACTGCAAGCAGTGGGAGAGGCTCTGTTTGTTTATATCACGGGGGAATCTCCGCCCTTGGTAACGTTTCTGACCGCTGCCAGTCATGGAACCCACTCCCTACGGCCGTCAGGTGCGATGGGCCCAAGGCTGGCCTCATGAGAAGCCGAAGGGGAGGAGGTTGGATATCTACCGTTTGATCTTGATCGGGCGGTTCTGATGTGAGAATCTCGTATCGTTGTTGCTCTCGCTTTCTCTGCCCGGGCCTTTATTCGCGGGACAAAAACGATGACCAAATTCGGCCCTTGGACTGTGGCGCAAGCGGTGAAATTTGCGGCACCTTTGGAAGTTTTCGAAACGACCATGCGAAGGTTGACTGGTCAAAGACGGCATGACATGGAGGGATAACGACCGATTTTAGGATGGATTGGATAGGACTCGAGCGCCCTGATTGGATGAGATGAACACCTTTAAGTGGATTAGATTGCAAGTTTCAAAAGAAATGTTAGGATAGAACTATATTAAAAAAATATCATTCAAAAAATATGACACGCAACTCACGTGCTGCTACTGCCCACCGATGGCCTATGTCGTCTCAATTATTAATCAATGTGTAAGCGTCACCTAGTACTATAGTACGGTTGGTAAAATTATTAGCCCATGCCATCCAATAACTTCAATTCCAATATAAGATTTAGTTTTGTGGCTATGTTGATAATAAATAATAATAATAATAATTTTTACAGCCATCTTTTTGGCATTGTAAAATTTTTCAGCATTAATTTGGTCGCAAGTGGCTTGGATCCAGTGTGTCCGTGTTTAAAAGGATTAGGTAGGCTTTTATTGTCTATCTCATTCAAAAATTTATGTACGATGTGACATAAAATGACGTATGCGCTCGATCTAACCTAACTCTTTGTAAATCCAAAGTGAGATTGATGCAAGGTTTGAACAAATTGCACTGTTACGTCGCTGTATGTGTTTTAAAAGCCAACGACAATCACGTGTCCCGCTATGGACTTTAGCTGACTGGTTCTTGTCAAATTTCGGTGTGCGAAAAGAACATTAATAATTAGAATTTCTTCATTTGATTAATTTTTTTTATTATTATTTTCACCACTTGATAAAGGTGGGTATGTTCTTACTCACAGCATCTCTGCTCTTTAAATGAGTTAGGTGCACCATATATATATATTTCTGATTAAAAAAAAAGTGCAGTGTTTTTTCTTCTTTAAAATTTTAAACGCATAGGTATGGAGGCGTCAAAATTGGAGGCGCCAATGACTTCCATAACCACGTGTGTTAGATTGAAATTCTGTAAAAAGATTTCTTTGTTTTAAATATTATTTTAATTAATCAATCCTTACAGCTATGTTTGGAAGAGAGAGAGAGAGAGAGAGAGAGAGAGAGAGGTAGGTAGGGGTGAAAAAAAAAAATTAAAGTACAAAATGAAGATTAAGGTGTGGTCGAAACCTGAACCCTTTATTTTGAAGTCTATTTGAAGAAGAAGTTTAAAGAAGAAAGAAGAAAAATAAAGGAAGGGCATTGAAATATTCTTATTTAACAGTTTTCTAAGTAAGAAAAGAAAGAACTTGCAAGAATTTCTAATGCTTTTCCGAATTCCTTGAAAGCAACAAGTATTAAATCCTCAAATCGAAGGATCTGAAAAGGTTTACTCTATTTTCCTCTATTTAATCAGATATAAATTTTTTTTCTTACATATTTCATAAATTTTCAAACAACATAAAGATTCAATCTCACATTTATGTTCCTTTATTTTAAAACACTTTCTTTAAAAACCTTCTCGACTCCTTCCTTTTTTTTTCATTCCCTTTTGTTATCCTCTCATTTCCACTCAAAACCCCTCTCCCAAAAAGGCCCTTAAAGTCATCAATGGATGCAACAACTGTAGAGAGAAATCAGTGCTATGGAGAATATTTGCAGCGCCTAAGCGCACAGATGGTGATTCCGGTTAGTCCAGGGCTTGACTCAAAAGTCAACCTAGTAGGGCTCACTTTGGCCAAATTCATAGCAGAGATCTCAAAGGATCCACCTTAAGATTTTGTTGGCCTCTTGGTGCGACATGACGAAGCATGGTGCAATGTTGGCCAACCATTCTGGCCTCGACTTTCTCCAACCCCTTAAATAATAATAATAATAATAATAATAATAATAACAGCAGCATGCTATTTCCGTACAAAACGTTATAAGCAGTGTTTAAAATCGAATTAAATCGATCGGCTTAATCGGTTCAACCAAAAAATAATTATTTTAATTATTAAAATTAACTTTTATATTATTAAAAAAAGCAGTTCAACCTGATTTTTAATTTTTTTTAATTTTTTTTAAATTATATTTATATTTATTATTTTATATTATTAAATTAAAATTAATTATAAGATTATTCAAACCGATCAAATTAATTTATTTGATTGAATCGATTGATCGATGACCCAAACGTTAAGCTGTTGTTTGATCTAGTCTTCAAAACATTGGTTATCAGAGATTTGTCATCAGATCTGAATGCATGCCATTGGGGTTTGAGATGACATGAGAAGATCGAGGATATATGATCGGAGTGGGAAAGTAAAGGAAAGGTTGGACGCTTTGAGGGGCACATGGAGATTGACATGGTCACATGGACGATTCTTTTTCTTCCCCACGTGGTAGAAACTTTACCTTGATCACTTTCGGTTCCTTGTCCAGAGCTCTCTCTCTCTCTCTCTCCAGCATCTCTTCAAGAATATACAAAAGATGCTGGTAGAAAGGCAGGATATCATCCAGAATATACAAAAGATGCTGGACAAAAAAAAAAACATTGGTCCAAGTTTGAAGTTGTTGCTTTCTGCTCTACCCAAAAGATACCATGCAATAATAGCTTGCTTTCTGCTCTGCCCAAAAGAAACCATTAGCTTGCCATCCCATTAGCCTCATATTCTTTTCCAGATAAGAGATTTGCATCTTTTGAAGTGTTGCAAATTAAGTTGAGTTTAATTAATCTAACCTCTAAGTTTGAAGTTGTTGCTTTCTGCTCTACCCAAAAGAAACCATGCAATGGCACATGCAATCTTGCGCCTGCCCTCCCTTTCGCCTCATACTCTTTTCCAGACAAGATTTGCATCTTATGGAGTGCTGCAAAGTTGAGTTTAGTTAATCTAACATCCAATTGAAATCAGAAGTCTGGCTCCATGCTTTTCATGGACTTTGACTAGGGGAGAGGGCTCGAGCAAAACAACTGGGCACAAATTGATTCATCTCTGGAGTGGCTTGTCTGAACTAATAGAAGGTGACAACTAGTGTACAATTAAAATCTCTCCATGATTGTTTTAGAGACCTTGGATCAGTCTAGCTGTCTTTTTAAGGCATTGTGTATTCATTTTTTCTCATATACATCATCATACATTACCATATCGTTTTGTGATTTTTACTATATTATGACATTCATTCATCTAATGCCAAAATTTCTAGAGCCTATAGCAACGTTCTTCCAAAGCATAATTTCTCAACACATAGATGTCTTTACCCTCACAAATCTAAGGGTAGTTTGCTTTCATTCATGATCAAGTGAACCCAGGAGTAAGAACCTCATCTCCTCATATCCACTAGAATAGAACTCAAGACAAAAAGTAATTCAAGGAACATCACTATGTTCTTGAAGAGTACCCTAAATCTCCAAATCTAAATTACCTGCTAACAGAAATCATATTTTCCACTCTGAAACCTATATGCCACCTCAGTCTTTTCTAGCTTTACTCACATTCATCCCCCAAAAAAAAAAAAAAAAAAAGCAGACAAGATGTCAGGATTTTCAGCATGAATCATATAGCATTCCATGCAGCAAATTCTCACACATGGTCAAAAAAGATAACCTCAGTAGCTTAGATTTTCGGCTCTAATACAGGTCCTTATAACCTGGAAGTAAAATCCAATACCCACCACTGTATCCTTTGGACTGAACCAGGAGATTTATACAACACAAGACGTAATTCATTTTACAAAAAACAACAGATAAGCAACCCTGCATACCAAAGCAAATATCAAACCTCCCAGCTATCTCTATTCAAGCTCGTGGTACTCTGGTCTTCAAAGTAATAAGCAGTGGATGCAAGGTTTTCCTCTTTGTTGTTGTCTAAGCAATGCCAGATCTAAGTCTGCTTGCCAACCCAAAACCAATGGATCATGTAGACGCTGCTAAACTTAAATCAGAAGATAAAGAGACCTCCAATGTTTTCAGTTTGCACAACTTCCAGATCTAAATTGTGGGCTAATCATCGGTTCTCAAATTGATACCAACAGATGGCTCTGACTTGGAGTCTTCGTTTCCTTAATGGAGTGACTGCGTGGGGCTTGTAACTTCCCTTTCCTTTTTCTTTTTTCCATTCTGCTTGAAAGAAAACAAACACAATTTGATAAGAGCAATCTTGAGTCGTTTCAGATGTTTCATGATTTTGTTCTTACTTTACTAAGTACACGGATAAAACAACATCTTGACCTTTTTATAATGCACATGTTTGCAGAACAGCAGAGGAACATATATGAATAGATTCCAGCAAGTCTTCCTTTGTAACGATTTGACACGACTGAAATGATTGCATAATAAACCATTCACTGCAGAGTCCAGTTGTTCTGATCCATAGCCCTCAAATAATATTCAGATTTTTCATCAGAGGCATCTTTAATTCTTTATCGAGCCACTGCCATCTCTCATTGTCTGAGAACCTTGTTATATCTGACCTTAGTTTGTCATCTGAAAGAAATATTTACATGCCCCCATCGTTCTTGGTAAGGAACTTCGCTGCCTTCTAATAATAAATATAATCTACAGTTTTCTTAGGTAGTGTTTGATAGAAAAAATATTATCCATGGATAAGTGTACGGGATAGAGTTTGTCCCCTGGCTATCCCTAGGGATATCCTTTGGCTATCCCTAGGGATATCCTTTGGCTATCCCTAGGGATATCCTTTGGCTATCCCATTGATCATATCAAATGCAAAAAGGTAAATCCATAGGATAACTTTTTTTTTTACTCTTATTTGGAGAGATAACCAGCTATTCCTGCATTTTCTAGAGAATAAATTGAGGGGATATCTCATGGTTAACCATGGATTATCCCTTTGGTTAACTTTATTCCCAGTTATCTCTTAGGTAGTGTTTGATAGCCCAAAAGCTATCCCTGGATAAATGTACGGGATAGCATTTATCTAGGAGATAGCTGAGGGAATAAGCAATTTTTAAAATTACAAATCTGCCATCAAGGAATAACTTTAGTTGTTCTTGGGTTCCCTAAGGAATAAGTTCAGGAGATAACCCATGGTCATGATTAACCATGGGTTATCCCCTCTGGTTAAATTTTTTCAGATCTATCCCTTCTAGTTATAGCATTTGGGAATAGAAGGGATATCTAGGGGATATCCTTCCTTATCCCCCATATCAAACACTACCTTATAGTTATAGCTTTTGGGAATAAGAGAGGATATCCCCTTTTATCCCCTATTTCAAACACTACCTTAGATGTATATAGTTCATTATCATTCAAATTTTCCCTTCGGTTCTATAGTTTTCATTTCTTTTGGCCAATCCATTTATTCCTTCTTGCAACCTGCCAAACCTTCGTTCTGTGCACCTTTGTAGGCTGCCATATATGCTGCTAAATATTATAGACCGTCGAGAACAAAAGAAAACCAGAAGTTCCCTATAATTTTTAATTGAGGGAAAGCTGTTTGACCCTTGGGTTGTCAAATGCAGATTGGATCAAACAGATCAGCCAAGATATGTTACATTGCTACCTGCACCTCTGTGAATCACTCCAAAATAACTAACCAATTTCGAAATCCTTCCTTTTACTCCAACCACAGAAGGACCGGCTGTGGAAGTACCTAGGCATCACTAACAAGGTCTGTAAAACTGTACCATATGGAAAGCTCTCCTATTGCAGTTTTTAAGATAAATGAGTATCTTCATCCTAAGGTATTTCAATTTCTTTTCTGGGGTTATATGGTTCATACTGAATCAAAGCTTACTACAGTATCAATACCTTAATGATATGGTACGATTGATATTGATATGATCGGTATGGCAAACCTTATTCACTAATATATATTAAGATAAACACTCCAATTGCACTTTAACACAAAAGCACACCCAATAACTACCCTTCGAACGAAAGATATCAGGAAGAACAACCATCTCTCAAAAAATTAGCCCAGCAATCAATGCATTTTCCAACAATAGAATACTTGTGCAAAATAACATCGTTCACCACACAAAGATCAACAAGAAGAAGACAGTCCAATCACTGCAAGAGAATTTGCAACCATGTGAAAGCATAGCAAGAATTATTACAACATGAAGGATGAAAGCACACCAATGAGAACAACATTATCATTAGAAAAGAAGAATACAAAATGTATTTGGTTAAGCATGTTATTTGCATGCTACAACCTCTAAAGTTGCCACTGCTAACTGCCTTGTTTCAACCTATTGAATAACCACGACCACTCCCAATAACAGGAACCTGCTAACTACTAAAAATGAGCACATACAAACGCATCATACAAGATATATACTTTTTTCATCATCATTATCACCAGCACCATCAATGTGTCCTGACAAGCTTTGGGGTCCATCCCTGCCACACCAACCGCCTTCCTGCTTCCATTTTCAAATCTCCAATCCTTCTCTTTAGGTTTAGTCCTCTCTTTTTCCTTGTTCCTGAAGTTTCTTCCCCTGAAGCGAAACTTTTCACTGGAGGTTGTGGAGCTCCAGCTTCCATGCTTTCTATAATCTTCTGCACCATCTCCAACACCTCACTCATCTTAGGCCTAGACTTGGGATTTCTCACTAGGCATCTGTTTGCCACAGAGGCAAGTCTGGATGCAGATTTTATAGAATACTGCCCTTCTAGTCTGGGATCTAGGATAATTCGGAACTTCTTGACATCAGATATATAAGGTTTGACCCATTCCAAAAGTTTCTGCTCACTCTTTGGGCGGTTTCTATCAATTGGTCGACGACCTGTAATAAGCTCATAGAGCACGACACCATAGCTCCATATATCACTCTTGGCAGTGAGACGACCAGTTTGCATGTATTCTGGAGCTGCATAGCCAGCAGTTCCTACAACCTGTTTAGATAAAGGCAGTATTAGCAGATGAAGCAACAATATTTACTCTATCACAAATGTTCATTGTTAGTGGCATCACACTAATTTAGCCATAGCAAAATAGGTATTAGTTGGGAGCAAAAGATTTTTTTTTACCTGCTATTCCAAGTCCTATAGTCAGCACTCGAGACTAAAGATTTTTTTTTTATTTGTCAATGATTGTGGTATTAACCCCAGGTTACAATTAGACTCACTAATATTAATGAAACCTATATATATATATATATATATATAAACTCAAGCTGTGTTTCTTCTCTTCTACAGTATATTCCAACCATCTTTAACCAACATAGATGAATTGTAATACTGTCCCCATCCACATTATATCTTGTCAGAGACGTTTGCAGTAGAAAACTAAAACCTGGAAATTACACTTAAAATAAGAAAATTAGCCCAGCTAGGAAATATATTGCGATAGAACCTTGTTGATGTCAATGTATGTTCAAATTTCTAAAATGAAATAGATTTTTAGCTAATAATTGTCTCTGAGATGATGGTCAACTTATTTCCAGAACTTGCTCAATCACTTACCAAAGTTTTTTCTCCTAGTTACCTGTCCATTCAGCCTATTATTCCCCCATCTTGATTGCATAACTTCTCTTTAACCGTTTCCAAACATTTTCTAGATCACCAGTTGCATCTTCTTGCTACTTTGCAGTACAAAGAACTGTTTGCACGATGTGTTGGATGTGATTCTAACTGATAATCTAAAAACAGCATTTGCTAAATATGGTTGTCAAAATCAGCCGTTTTGATACTTGACTTTTTTAATGAGCTATATGCAGGTACTAAACATTAATCTGCTTACTTTTTGTCCTCAATCTAAAGGCTTATATCAGCAATTAATGGTAAAGAATGTTATACAACTGTTTCACAGGCTTATACAATCAACAGGCAGCATAACCATAAAGGCATATAGGAATTCTTGACCATCTAGTCATCTTAACAACAGAGATTTAGATAGAAACTACAATTTCCTCGAACCTTCCAAGCACATTCAGATGCATACACTTTCCTAGAATTAGCCAGAACAATGCCATGGATGCAATGTATACATGGTAATACCAAAAAAATATTGCAAGAGCGCTAGCAAAATGAAAAGATCCACCTAACCATACATACCGCTGTTGAAACATGACTTAATCCTTCTGCTGGTCCATGTCTGGCCAGGCCAAAGTCAGACAGTTTTGCATTCCAGTGCTCATCCAAGAGAATGTTGGATGTTTTGAGATCTCGAAAAATGATCTGTATACGTATTAACATGTCAGCCAGAAAAAAAAAAAAAAAAAAACCATTGCAACCATCAAGGCCTACAGCTAGAAATAAAAGTATGTAAAGATATATCATCAGATAACAAACTTTTGGTTATTCTTTGTTTCAAAATATGCCCTGAAAGCTCTTGAAAAAAGAAAGAACAACACAGATAACTGGTCTGTAAAGATTTGGAAGAAAAATTCAAATAAAGCCTTTGGTTTATTACAAATGGCATTATCAGACAGTTGTACGGAAAAAAACATGGGTGGCCAACAGCTGTACGAGACAGGCCTTTTGCAAAACGTGTGGTAGAATCACCGTGCAAAATGGAAGGAAGCTGCTAATCATGAGATAACATTATCAGACACCACAAAGGAGGCAATTTAGCTGCAAATATACCATTTGCATGTAAAGATAAGGCAAGAAATTTACAAATGGCATGTTTATCTCCCCATGTATGCACTCATGTAAAAAACCATCCTCCCCTGTAAAACTAGTGAAGCTGCCACTGAGACACAGAGGCACCTATTGATCATCATTGACATTGGATCTTGCCTAGATGGAAAAAATTGTCAATTTTCATTGAGTTAGAGACCACTGCAGATTTTATGCAGCCGTTTAACCCTGCACATGATTACATGAGATGAAACTGTGGCTATACATCTTCAGAGGTGTACTGATAATGTGAACTAATATCAAGAACAGGTAATAAACAAAGGAAAAGAACTTTTAAAGATAAAAGGGTGTTGGACTAGCGGTCTTAGACCTCCAAATGTCCAAATCATTCTCTCAAAATACTTCTGTTTCATAATCTTTGGCATGGCAATATCTCAAATGTATGGTGAAGCAAAGCCATCATGTAAGATTCGTGACCTTTCGGCATGCAAGAAGGATAGTGCAGCATATATGGAGGATAGGGCTGCTCTTTGAATAGTTCAGTAGTGTATACATTATAATTTAGATGTACAATTAACATCCTTGTAAATTCAAGCCATGTTTCTCTAACAAATTTTACACAGCTGATACTATACAGTAACATCATATGATAAACACCAAATAAAAAAGAAAAGATATAGTAAATATACTGTTAAGGAAATGTACATTACATGCTGCATGCATGCATTTGCAAATGTAGATACATAATAGTAAAGCAATACATGTCACTTGACTAGATCCCAACTCGTAAAGGGTATAGAAAGGAAAACTAAGTACCTGAAATTCCATTTCTTCATGCAGGTACTTCAAGCCACGAGCAGCATCAACAGCAACTTTTAGTCTCATGGGCCATGTTAGAGTTGTAGTTGATCGAGGTGACAAGTGGTCCTCTACACTCCTGTTAGGCATATATTCATATACAAGAAGTCTTTGTATCCCTCTTTCATCATCATCAGCACAGTAGCCTACTAATTTAACAAGATTTGGATGTTCAACCACCCCCAGAACATTCACTTCTGTCAACCATTCTTTATGCCCCTGAGAGAAAACGTAGGATCGTCAAGGAAAGTAGCAGTTAGTCTGTATCTAATACAATAGAATTTGTAATGCATTCTGAATCTAATAGAAGACATCATTTACTCAATAATATGGCCAAAGAGTTAGAATTTAAGCTAGCACAGAGTCTGCTGATTTTCACTAAATAAATAATAACACCAATTTAGATTTGCAACTCTTACATATGTTTTCTAATTCCAGAGTGCTGACAGGAAAAATATATGGTCTCCGAGCATGCCTGAGGGTGAAGATTTTTTCCCTAGTGTCATTGGCTAGTCTACAAAATATTTAGCACTTGAGAGTCAAGATAGAAGCAAAACAAAATGGCATATGTCTGATGACTAGTTCCATATAACAACAAATTCGAAGAAGATTCCGTAGTTTAAGGATCTGAAACAATGAAGAAAGCAGAAGCTTATTATTCTTTCTCCAATGATAAGGATGGGATAGCTCTTGCTCATATTAAACCAAATAAAAATTATATATGGCGTGCAAATAAAAAATCAGCCGACCCCATGTAGTTGGGAAAAGGCTTAGATGAGTTGAGTTGAGTTGAGTATGCAAATAAAAAATCAAGAGCACCTAGGAGGTATCCACATTATGCTAACATCTCAGCTGATTAAGCTTCATGAAAATGGCTACTTCAATTGAGCTCCCTGGTCAATAAGATGTTATCAGATAGGAGTCACCCATTTCAGCCAACATAATTTCAGCTAAATTTGATTACCAAGACTTCTAATATAATCACGTCATATACCTTGAATAGTGCAAAACACTAAGAGATTTTCCTTTGAGTAGAATCTAAATTTAACCCAAGTTTCTGCAGGTGACCAAAGAAGCAGAATGCAGAACCAGCATTCAAATCTTATGGGAATAAGATTTGGAATTCATGAATTAACTCAGAAACCAAGCAGAAAAAGAATCTTGATTGTCCTCAAGGAACAGCACCGACAACTTGTAAGAAAACACAAATGAATATCAACGATCAGTCCTATCAGACCATCTCATGCAGCCTAAAATGAGTGCAAGTTGAAGAGAAAGAAGAAGAAGCACAAGGACAAGTGAGATAGGAGTGGAGTGGAAGAAACTCTTTTCCACAAAGTTATTATTAAAGCTAAACCAAGCCTGCTCAAAACAAAACCCTTGGCTGCCTTATATAGACAAACCCTACAAAGTCCAACTGGAAATAGGATTTCTGACCTAGAAATAAAAGGAATAATGCTAAAATTACTGGGCTGAAAAATACAAAATTTCAGCGGAAACTAATGATGTCTCCAAGGAAAACTAATCAGAAATTTCCTCAAAAACCTCAAAAGTTGAATAGTTGAGGCCTCCTGATGCCATTCCACTGGCTCCTACAAGATTTGTCTGGTCCAAATTGCCAGTTGTATCCTGCACTGCATCACCATTTGACGGCATTCTGACATCCAAATATCTTCTGAGAACTTTAATTTTTTTTCCTCAACTCAAAAGGTTGGTTCAAAAGGCTTAGATGAGCTGAGTTGAATTCAAAAGGTTGGTTCAAGAAGCTATTCTCGGCTTGATAAGCATAGAGATGAAGTAAAATTTGGCTCACCAACTCATTCTCGTATCAATAGACAAGGCTTGTCTAGTCAAATAGAAATGGCACTTTGTCATGCCCATCAAGGAACACCTTGTCATGCATGGAACAACAAGAGCACAAACTTGATTAGATAATATTAGGCACAAAGGAGGCATCCAATTGATAAAACAAGAAATGACTCAGGAAGGAGCAATGAGTAACAAAAAAAACTTAGCCGCATACCATATTTTGTTGTCTGCACAAGTATCACCACCCTAGAACTCTGGGAACATTGGCATTTCATGATTCCATAACTTATTAACTTCCCCAAACAGCATGAAAATCAAGATGCCCAAATGGCATGAAAATCAGTACCCAAGTCCTCACACACTTTGATGTAAGTAAAGATCATTGATAGAGAGCTTCAAACCTTAAAAGTAGTTTGCAAAATAAAATAAGCAGAACTTGCCATGGTCAAAACCTACCAAGTAAAATTTTTCCACTTGCTTTTATCTTTTCCACTCGATATTATATTGTGCTATTGCCAGTTTGTAACACATTATAAATGGTGACCTTTATGTCGATCATAAATCCAGTCTTGCATAGAATGTATCATGATAAAGTGAGCTAGAAGTGTTATCATGTGGAGCTGACATATCTGGTGCATCAAAGAATCATGTGCGCTTTGATTTAAATATAGGATATAGAACAAAAGTGCGACTCAATTTTGGACAACATAGTGTTGAGCATCTGGCTCATACATCTGTTCCAAATGCTGCAGAAGTTTATGTTTCTGAAATGTCAATGTAACAACTGAGCAAACTCATCCATGTAACGAATTGGATGGATTATAATCATGTAGTTGATGGGTGTGTCTCTAAATTTCATAGTTTATAACCATGCAGTTGAACTTCTTATATCTACAATGACAAACCAATTTTACTTATCATAGAGCTATGATGCACGAGAATACACGCCCAGACAATAGTGTTTAGGGAAGCTCAACCAATTTAATGGTAAAGACATTTAAGTTATACTTGTTTAGATAGAAATAGAACACACATACACATTGCATCACTTGAATGCACATCAATTAAGAGAGTACCTAGCAATCGTTCTTCTTCCTTCTTTTTTTTTTTTATTTTCTCAGTATTCAGCAGAGCAATAACTAATTTAAATGAGCAACAAAGAAAGAGGTCTAAGCAAAAGAAACCTTGCCTGCAGTCCTTTGCGGTTTAGTTGTTTAACAGCAATCTCAAGCCTCATATTTGGATCTTCGGAGCTCTTGATTGTGCCTCTGTAAACACATCCAAATCCACCTTCACCAACCATCAGCGAACGGCTGAAATTCTTTGTAGCAGTCCTTAGCTCTGAAAAGGTGAACACCCTGAGATTGCTTGGCCTCTGGGAGAAGCTAGGGTACTGACACCTCCCAAGGGACTCGGCACTCATGTCAGAAACATTCCAAGAGCTAAACTCAGACCCTGATCTCCTCACATCACGGTCGGTCGATGTAGTACTGTTAGACCGTGCCGATGCAGAGAATGTGGCATGGAGCTCACTCTTCCTCAGTCCATTTGGAAAAGGGAAACACTTCATAGCAGCACTATAAAGGTCCCCCTGATATTTCTTCTGTAGATATCGATTTAATGAAGGGGCTGTGAAAAGGGCCTTAGAGCTAGCCTGTGTAAGTAAGAACCCTAAACAACATGGTAAAAAAATTTAATGAAATAAACACAGAACTCCAAAAAGCGTTGACAAAGAAGCGCTAACTTAACGGGACCAAAATATATGAATACAACGAAGTTCCAAATTGAATCTAAAACTTGCTTCAAAATTCATTCTGATACTGAATACAAACCCCAGTCCCGAGGTTTCTTCAAGGGAAATCGATTCTTTTATACATGTCATCTTCCCAGAATTAGACAACTCGCCATTTTGCAAGGTTATTCCAAATTCTCAGATAAAGAATCATAACCTATTTCTTTATGCCATAGTCCATAGAAAATAAACCAGCTCTCCCAGTTAAATTATCGCAGAAAGTAAGCCAGAAACTATTTGGCTAGAAAACAATTGTCCTTCAACCTATGTTTTAGGTTATATGCCTCTTTGTCCATAATCAACTCGTATAACCCTATAACTGAAGCAGAATTAGACAAAAATCCTACCTTTTTTGCTCCAACCCAACTCAAGGTTGCTATTTTTCTTTTTTACACAAAAGCCATCACTTTTGCACAACAAATTTCTCACACTGAGTACTAGAATGCATGAAGCAGATGCTTAGATTGGAGAATTTTTTTTTTTAAAAAAAGTCAGGTAAACCCAATATAACAATCTTCCTCTTCCTTCCTAGAAGAACCCTAAAATTCATTCCAAGAATAAAAGTTTCTAACAGAACGAAAAGAACCAATTAAAGAAAGCAATCCAAGAACCAATTTTGACATAAAATGGAAGAGGTTCTTACATTTCAAACTTACCTTCTTCGATTATTTTAGCAAAAACTCGCGAATTTCACCTCACTTAGGATCTTCTGAGACAATTCTCAAAAATCGAGGAGCGACGGACATCAACGATGCCATCAACCCGGAGACAGAGTCAAAGCAGGGCAGATGGCTTCAGCTCACCCACTAATGCTAGAGAGAGAGAGAGAGAGAGAGATAGGAACGGGGCAAGAGGTGAGAGGGAACTCTCGCTTGGACTTCCTCAAAAGAGGCGTCAGAAGGGCGCTTTCGACGAAACGGAGGGTGCAAGGAAAAACGATGCCCATAAATATAAGATAAAGAATAAAAGGATTCCCATTTTCCCTAACTTTTTATGTACGCCGCCGGCCATCCATCCGCCATCTGCCACTGCCAAAATAATTCCTATGCGGAGGCAGCCATCTGCCATTCGCTCCCGCCAACGATTCGATCGCACGAATCTTTACGTGACCGATTTCCACCCGCGTGGAAATTTCTACGAGCTTGCTCCGCATTTAAGGACAGAGACATTCGAGGGGGAATTTAAAATGGGAATGAGAGTTAATTATTATTATTATTATGTTAATTATAAATTACTTGACGGTCGTCTGTTTTATGTACGGACTCTAAGAGAATTCCTATGCGGAGGCAGCCATCTGCCATTCGCTCGCGCCGACGATTCACTCGCACGAATCTTTACGTGACCGGTTGTTTACCCGCGTGGAAATTTCAACGAGTTGTGCCGTATTTAAGACGGACGTTCGAAATGAGAGTTAATTATTATTATTATAAAGGACTTGGCGGTGGTCTTAGGTGCGAGACATGAGGTGGGAAGCTGGGTCGGGGTTTCCTTGGCTTAGGCTGCTGCTACCTTCCAAATCTACTTGTCAGGGATAATAAGGGTTGGATAATTTTGGCATTGAACTCCGTTGATTCCTGAGTCCTCCTCATCTGCTATCTTATGTGGTTGTCTCCATTACCATGGAGCAAAAGTGAGAAGAAAAGACTTTGCACATTCGGTGCATTAAATCCTATAGGAGCTATATTTTTTTTTAAATATATATATATATATATATATTTATTAAAAAATATTAAGATAATTTTATAATATTTTAGTAAAAAAATTATGATACTATAATTTTAAAATTACGACGTCATAGTTATAAAATTATGGCATCATAGTTATAAAATTACGAAACACAAAGTTAAAATATAATTACATGCTCCAGTTGTAAATTTACGATATTATATCTATATGACATTCATTCAGAAAATATGTACATAAATTTAAAAAAAAAAGTTGAACGAGTATTAATGCACGTCACGTTAAAATTTAAGATAACACCCCATCGTAGTTATAAAAGTCAAAAAAAATTATGACATCCTAATTGTAAATTTATGACACCATAGTTATAAAATTATGATAGCAAAATATACATAAATTAAAAAAAAAAAGCTGAATGAGTATTAATGTACATTACGTCAAAAATTTAACATGACACTCCATTGTAAACTTACGATACCATAATTATAAAATTAAGACATCTATTCAAAAAGCCAAAAAAAATTATGATATCCAAGTTGTAAATTTACAACATCGTAGTTATAAAATTACGGCATCAATTCAGAAAACATGTACTGCAGCCTGTACATAAATTTTTAAAAAAAAACTGAATAGGTATTAATGTACGTCACGTCAAAATTTAAGATGGTATCTTTGCCTTATCGTATCAAGCCATGTAAAATTTATGTGGACAAATAAGAAGAGCGGTGCAGTCCACGTAGGACTTGCTGTATCGAAGGCGATATACAAAGACTTTTTCAAAGTAGAATGCATTTGGTAATCAAGAATTGTTGTACAAAACTATTGTTTAATTATAATTACTTACCTGCATATATTTTCTTTTCTCAAGGAAATAGTTACTCTTTCATGTAGAGTATGGCAATTACTCTTAATTAATAATGATAAGAAAGTTTTAATTTCACCCACAAAGGCTTGATCAAAGAATTAATTGAGCTTAAGTTGCATTATAAAAATTTAAATATTATTTTAAATTATATCAAGCCAAGAAAAATTAAATTGAGTCTGGATCTAAGCTAGTTTAGATTAGATTGAAGTCACACATAACCACAACCATGTGAAGGTTTTGCTTTCTTTCTCTTTTTATGAGGATGCATTAGAATCATATGAGAGAAAGTATTGCTCCTTTCTTCTTTCCTTTTTGTTGGAGTTCAATTAATACTTTTATAAAGTTGAAAAAAAAGGCACCCAGGATACCATGCTCCTCTATATAATTCTGAGAAGGCATCTTAGGGTGTTGATGAAGGCCAAAGAGAAAATTTAATATTAGAAAAATAGAGAGAGGTTGGTTAGAGAGAGAGAGAGAGAGAGCAAGACATATTTTCTAATTATTGAATAAAGTTTTCTTGCAAAAGTCCTCTTGCCCTTCAATTACTGAAGATTCAAATATTAAGTAAAACCTTTTAAGATAGAGCATATAGATTAAATTAAGTGCGAGCAGTAATTCTTAGATGATTGTTTGCACTCTCAACCTCAATCTCTCCTAAGAGAATGAAATCGACTCTAGAATTATCATTGTGAGAACATTAAGATAATTTGAACTTTGAATACAAGTCTTCTATACTGAAATTTTATGAACAAAGATCCTAATATTCTGCTAAAACCTTTGGAATTTATTTACACATGCACAATGTTACTCCTTACAAATGCTGCTCACGATGGTTCAAGATCATCTTAAATAGTCTTTCTTTATTATCATGTAAAAGTATTTTAAGATGGACTCTAATTGTTTATTTTTTAATGAGAGCTCCTGATAATGTCTTCACAATTGAGGCATCTACAACAAATTGTGATAATGTTGTACTGCTGCAAATACTTATTTATGAGGGTTATTTTTTTTATACTTCCTAAACATCAAATTTTGTATACTAAGGATAGCAATATCTTTTTTATGGGTTTTGAAAATATGATGAGATTATATTGATTGCTTTGAAGACACAATAGTTGGATTTTGTACTAGTTAATCATACATCGGTTTAAGTGCCTAAACAACTAGTTTGCTCAAAATTTAGGTTTGAAAAAGGCTAGGTGCCTAAGCTTTTGGATTATCAGCAATTTAGCCAAAGCTACCTTAAGACCTAAGTAGTCACTCGAAACTACCTTAAGATAATTGAGAAAGCTCTGTCCCTATGATAGAACTTTATGCAGCATGGCATGTATTTTTATGCCTCTCAGCACTTTCATGCTCATCGTCTCGTTATCGAGAGTGATTCGATGACGGTTATTCGATGGCTGAGAAAGAGAATATTTCAACGGCCCCAGTATTCTATTCTCAGGGACACATGGTCTATTTTACAGAGAGTTGGTTCTGTCCGGATTCGATATATCTACCGTGAAGCCAACTCGGCGGCCGATTGGATAGCAGCTTCTGTGGCTCAGCATGCTACTGGTTGGATTTGGCGTCTGGATGACCCCTGCCCCTCTGTCTTACAGCAAATTTTGTATTCTGACCTATCTGGGATAATTCGTACTAGACTAGTATGATTATCCGCTTGTACCAAAAAAAAAAAAAAAAAGGATAATTGAGAAAGAGGAGTTGGGATTGCTAGAGTAGAGAAAGACAGATTTGTTTAGGCAAGGGCTTGTATATACGTTGGACCAGGAAAAGAATTTCAAGAGAGGGGAGTTCACATGCACAGCGTTCATGTCAAGTTTATTCTGCCATTAGAAATTAGACTTACAAAACTTTCTAGGTCAACACTTATAAAAACCTAAACATGAATTAATTTTAAAATAGATGAAATTTGTGAGCGCAATTGGAACCACAAGTATTCAAAAATAAGTAAGGCCACGTTTACTTGCCTTGGATGGTCGAGTCACATCACATATTAGTTTAATCTATTTGCAAACCTCATCATACATAATAATTTATTGATAATAATATTATATATATAGTTTAATCAATTGTTATAAATTTAATAAGACTTTTATTTATCATAATTTATTACCATGAGTCTTTTGTTTACATTAAATTATTTTCTTGCTTTTGCCCAGCATTATAGGGAAGGTGGCCTTCAATATTTTTGTTTCTCTCTTAGATCAGTGGTACGAATAGGTATGATTTAAGTCTATTGTTTAGTTCAAAAATTCTAATAGAAGTTAATGAAAATAAAGTGAATTTAAGTTATAAAAACCCAAGTAAAAATCAACGGGTGAACTTGAATTATAAGCACTTAACATTTTCTTTTCTATTTAATATGAAATTAAATTTGGGGTATCATAAGATGTTTACTACTTGAAACCAACATGTCATACAATATAGATTTTTAGACTTAAAAGAGTTGCTTCCAAATAAATTTTTATGAATTATTAAAATATATGGTGTCCTTTTAATATCAATTTATGAGGCGTGATAGAAGAACCAACATGAACTTTGGACTATGAGATAGAAACTATCTTCGTAGCCAGCCTACACCATCACTACAAGTACTATATAAAACTTATTCCAAATTACCTCTAAATCTTTCAAGCCTAATCCAAACCTGTTTCATCTTGAAGTAAACCAAGTGAACTGAATTAGGTTGGTTTAGATTAGTCAAATTGAGTTAGGTTGTGCCTCTTAATTGGATTAATCAGATTGAAAAGAATTTAAGATAAAAAAATATGTTTGAGAATTTTTATTGAATGAATATGTATTGAATCTAGGCCTCAACCATTTATAAATTCAATATGTAAATTCCAATAAAATACATAATTTGATAAGATTGAAAATAATTATACAAAAACATATAAGTGAGTTATACAAAATATAAATATAATTTATTCATTTATTTATATATCAGGTCAAGCTAAATGGGGTTAAATCGTTCTCACATCTGTCTTAGGAGAAGATTTGGATTGGATTAGATTGGATTGAAAACGAATCCCATGCTATTACTTTGGTTGAATTGGAATTTTTCAGTTCCAACCTAAATTTCAAAATCCTCTGGGTGGTCCTTCTCGGTGGCCTGCCCTTTGACCAATGCCACGATGGCAACAGCAACACGATGTATTCTCCAGCTACATCTTGGACTTCACGAGAGTCTTCCCAAACGACATTAGCTAGAACCAAAACCTGGTTCAAGAAAAATCTAGTAGAAATTTTATGCTTATCATTATCATTCTCTGAAACATAGTAACGAAGGAAAATAATAAGTTAATTAAAAGTCTAGTAGAAATTTTATGCTTATCATTATGAATATATCAAGAATATTTAGAATGAAATTATATAACAAAACATCTTTTTTTAGAAAATAACATAGCATATCTATGAAACTAATTATAAAACTATAAACTAACAAATACCGATATAAACTATATCAAACACGAAGATCTTCAATATATCCATATCCACATATAATCATCCGTGTACTAGTGATACATACTGACAACTTTAGGTTAAAAGTTCGTGTCTAACAATCTAATCTAGTAATACAGACAGCTTAATTCTCATACTAGTACCCAGCATATTAAACTTGATTAATAGTTTATGACTAATTCTATATCAACTCTTAACCTTGGGCTCTCACTCAACCTTAATCCTCTTTCAATGCCATCGATATAGATCAATCTCGTCAGAATTAATATTACAGATTAACAGTAACATCAAACCCGCAATCTCTACCATCCATAGTATTTGATTAAGTCAGTCTTATACATATCAACATATTGAATATATACTGACAAATCTCATACTAATAATCCCTGTCTAACAATCTAACTTGACGAATTACAATATATCAAACTAAAAAATCTTTTCACGAATTTTTTTCTTCTTCTATAAATAATCTTGCGTTGACCACAGTGTCCACAGTGTCAACAAGACTTGCAAGAAGAAGTGCAGTCCCATTGAACAAAATGCTCACAGCTTTTATTTCCATTAATGAAGATTAAGAAACCACTCTGAATGTTTATGCACCTTAAATGAATAGAGGATGTGCTCGCTCTTGTGTGACATGAAAAATGAAGTAGATTGTTAACAGATAGCAATATACAAAATAAGAAAAAAATAATGTAATTTTTTAATTTTTTTTCCTGTAAAATGAGTCTTTTATATTGGGCCTTTTAGAGAAGTGATTTGATTTGTCTCTTTGTCTTCAAGGAGATATTTCTAAATTTGTTTCCTTAGTTTTAACAGTAAGTTAATTGAAGTTTGTAATGAACTTGCAGGGTGCTTTAAGAAGAGTTCTTATAAGCCAAATTCTCTAAGTCCAGATGCTACTATTTTTGGTGCCTTACTGGTGGCAAGCATTCTTTTATTTTCCTTCATTTTATTTTTCAATAAAAATCAAATCACTATCATGATCAGGTAACCATATACAATTAATTTATCAGTAGTCAATGCATCATTGTGACTATTCAGGAACTTTTGTCCATTGATAGTAGTTTGTAAGTATATCATTTGTTTATTTTGGTCCAACACTTGCTCCTTAAGTTTAGTGATTATGAAAAATTTAATTCCAGTCTCTATTAAGTTCTTGCAATGAAGGTACTGGCAATCTTATTAATAATATGACTTGAAACGAATTATTCTTCACATATTCATGAATTCATCATCTTTCTGTGTGGATGGATAACATTTCCTTAGTTTTTTTTTTAGTCTATTTTTTTTATATAAAAAAATAGAATACCCCAGTTCTGGTTGCTATAATAAAGGCTACAAAGGTGGTGGGGGTATATCAACTTATCTACTCCACAACCGCTCTGTTTTCCTTGCTATGAAACTGAAAGGTGCAAAAGAAGCTCACACATAAAACACCCCAGGAGAGGAGAGGCAAGAAATATGTAATTCAAGGTATCCAAAATTCAAAAAACAAAAACAGAAAGAGGAAACACCCAAAATCAAAAGAGAGCACCATGATCAAAGCCCTCAAACTCTCCAGCATGAGCCACCTTACTTGCTTAATGTGCTTGCTTCCTCTGATGCTTGCTCAATAGCTCATATTTCAAAAAAGAAATTTGATTGGGCTGGAATAGAATCATAGACCATCAACATATATGTGTACATACCAATCAAAGGCAGTAAAATATATGATCCTCACATCAGGTTTAGTTACCAATATACCTTTGAAATATACCTTTGAAACTTTTGAGAGTCAGACATTGTTGTCTGATGGCTCTCTCTGTCACAGCTGTAAAATTTTCGCGCGTCTCCCTCTTCTAAAATAAAATTCACATGTTCTTTGAAAGCAAAGTACCTTGGCTTTATTAATATGACATATCTATCATCAGCACATAATTATGCAACTGGTATGATAGCCTACAACATTCTTGCTAAGAGTGCAACATACTTTGAAAATAAGTTTCATTGGATATGCACAATTTGAATCTAAACCAAACGATAACTAGGCTTTTCTTTTTTTAGTTCCTGTAGATGGCGCTGAGTTTAGTTCTGTTAATCATGTACAACTTCTCTGGTCAAGCTCTCACTAATCGTGAAAGAAGACAGCAAGCCAAAGCCAGAGAAGCAGCTGCAAGACATGTAAGAGAAACTGCAGAAGCTCGCGAGAGGTGAAAACAGCTAAAAATGTTGCAAGGAAGCATGCAATTGGACTGCAAACACAGTTATCCCATACGTTCTCTCGCAAAAATCTGTTTCACTATCATGGGCACCAAGGGGTCTTGGTCGTAGATCATATGAGAACACTGTGATACCCTGTTTTGCAAGCAAGTATCATCTAGAAGCTTTTGTCATCAAAAAAAAAACACATTTTCTCCTCATTTTTCTGGATATTCTTGCATCTTTTCGTTCTAAATTGAGAGGATTTGAAGGGGATCATCTATAAAATCCATCAATCAGTCGGCAGAAAGGAGAAATCCTTTTTCTCCCTTCTCCTCGTCCTTCTTCTTCTTCTTCTTCTTCTTCTTTCTTCTTCCCTGTTTCTGAGCATGGAGAAGCTGTTGACGCCGTGGCCTGTGTCGCCCTCCTCTCCGGCGAACTTCACCAGTCACGATTTCTCCTCAGTCTCCCCTGCGTCCACGTCGAGCACCGTCGTCGAACACCGCCAGCATCGCTGTTCTCCCTTCTTCCACTGTCCTCTTCGTCCACAGCCGTTGTCGCAGCCTCCTTCTTTCTCTTTCTCCGCTGGCGCTCTTTCTCTTCCTCCACCAGCGCCGTAACCCCATCTCACCGCCGTCTCCCTCTTCCTCTTCCTCCCTTGCTCTCTCTCTCTCTCTCCTCCCAGCATCGCCATCGACCGACCTCCACCTCTTCCACTTCCTCCTCCGGCGCCAACCACCCTCTTCCGTCCTCCGCTCCGGCAAGGTGTTAGGGCTCCGTCGCCTCTGTGCCTCCTTCCTCACCTCCGCTCCTCCCTCCCCTCCCTCTGCTTACCGTCAGCCTCGCTCTTCCTCTCTTTCCGACCGCGATGACAGAGGGAAGAGGAAGAGAAAAGGTGCCAGTGGAGGAAGAGAAAGAAGGAGGCGACGACAACGGCTCTGGACGAAGACGACAGTGAAAGAAGAGAGAAGCTGTAAGTGATGAACGTCGCCGGAGAAGAGGGCGACGTAGGCCACGGCATAATAGCTTCCTCATGCTTAGAAATAGTGTGTTGGGCCCATGGCCCATTTATTCAGCCCATTAGGGCTGAAAGGGGCGCGCAACCTGGTTTTTCGCTTCTCTTTCGTTCTCTCTATAAATAGAAGCGGAGGGTGCGAGGGCTGCTGAGAAAAAAAGAAAAAAAAACCCGACGGCTGCCGTTGGTGTTCGAGCGGAGGTGATTCTTCTTCCTGGGCGGTGGATTGCATGTGGAAAAGAAAAATGAGAAGGTAACGTAAAAGGTCATATTTTTAATTTTTATATTTTTATTTTTTTTATAATTGTTCAGATAAATGATTTTGAGATTTGAATATTTATTATTTTATAGTAAATCTTTTTTTTTTCCATAGTTTTTTTTCTTTTATCTTGGAGGGATTTTCTAAGTAATCTTGATGTTTCTGTATGATGGTATGGTTTGTGCATTTTATTTATTATTCCGCTACTTATTGCGGCCTACTAGTATTTGTTTGTATACGGATTCTTTTCCATCAACTAGTATCAGAGCCTGGTTCAGTCTTGTTGGAGAAGATCGCTCGTCTCCAAGAAAATCCAGAGCCCATAAATTTTTGTGTGCGAGCATGAAGGCCGGTAATGTTTCCCGCATGATCAGTCTTAACAGAAACAATTGGATGATATGGAAACCAAGGATGGAGGACCCATTGTATTGCAAGGTTCTATATGGACCTTTGGAAGTGGTCAGTGCAAAGCCCGTTACAATGACAGATGATGCTTGGATCATGTTAGATCGAAAAGCGGTTTTATTCGGTAGTGGTTGGATGATAGTGTCTTTCACCATGTTTCTACTGAGACTTCTGCAAACTCTCGTTGAAAAAGTTAGAAAGTCTTTATGAGAGAAAAATAGCTGGCAACAAGGCTTTCTTGATTAGAAAACTTGTGAATCTGAAATACAAAGGGGCGCTTCTATTGCTGATGTTGGGCCTGGTGTGGTGCTATCAAGGCCCAGGTGGGCTAACTTGTATTGGGCTGGGTTTGAGTCCAAGGGTTGAGATTAAATCAAGTCACGGGTGTACACGGGCTTGGGGATTAGTTTAATCTCATTGGTTTAGTCCATGGGAGTTTTTGTTGAGTCTGGGCCTGGCCCACTTCGTGGATGTATTTAAACCCTAGTCTCTAGGGTTTGGATGGAATAGAGAACAGATTCTTTTCTCCCAAAAATTCCCTTCTCTCATCATAGGGCGGCAGCCCTTTCTTTCTCCTCCCCATCTTCCTCCTTTTTCAAGGTCTAAACCTAACAGGATTAGAAATCCTTAGTTCTAGTTCTTGTTGAACGGGGAATCCCATTGCTATTCATCAAGGTCTAAACCTAACAGGATTGGAAATCCTTAGTTCTAGTTCTTGTTCAACGGGGAATCCCATTGCTATTCATCAAGGTCTAAATCTAACAGGATTAGAAATCCTTAGTTCTAGTTCTTGTTCAACAGGAATCCCATTGCTATTCATCAAGGTCTAAACCCTAACAAGTGGTATCAGAGCCTGGTTCAAGGAGTAATCTGGAGGCCTTCAAGGAGTTGAAATAATTTCAACAAAATCTCGTCAAGGTACTTCTCTATTTTATAAAATTTATTTTTGTGCTATTTTGAAATTGGCCATGGGGAGTAGCATAAAATTAGAGGTTGAGAAGTTTGATGGGAAGGGAAGTTTCTCCATGTGGAAAGTCCGGGTAGAGGACCTCCTTGTGCAGCAGGGTTTAGATTTGGCTTTGGAGGAAAGGCCAGATAGGATGACAGACAAGCAGTGGATTTCATTGGAGAAGAAGACATGTTCAATGATCAGGGGCTGTCTGGCGGATTCAGTCCTCTATTCAGTGCTGGAGGAGAAGACCCCGAAGGGACTCTGGACGAAGTTGCACACCCTCTATATGGGAAAGAATATGTGCAACAAGTTGATGTTGAAGAAGCGCCTCTACAGCCTTCGGATGTCAGAAGGTGGAGATGTGCTGGGTCACATCCAGATATTCGACCAGATGAGCAATGAACTTCTGAATGTTGGGGTCAAGATGGAGGAAGAAGATAAAGCACTTCTGCTTTTATGTTCAATGCCCACGTCTTATGACTCATTGGTCACAACACTGCTCTATGGGAAGGAGACATTAATTTATGAAGATATTGTCTCGGTGCTTCGGACGAATGAGCAGAGGGAGAAGATGACCAAGGAAGCTGTTCCCCAGGAGGGTCTATCAGTTGGGGAAAGGACAGGCAGAGGTAGGGGCAGGGACAGAAGTAAGTCTGGAGGACGATCAAAGTCCAGGAAAGGCAAGAGAGAGCTGAAGTGCTATAAGTGTGGAGAGGTAGGACATTTTAAGAAGAATTGTCCTAAGTGAAAAAATCAGAAGGGAGAAAAAGGAGGATCTGAGTCTGTGAGTACAGTTGCAGATCAGGAGGTGGAGGATGATCTCTTGGTTGTATCAGATGATCACAGGCACAGCACAGAGATGTGGACCTTGGATTCAGCCTGTTCTCATCATTACACTCCCAACCGGTCGTGGTTCAGTACTTACACAGAGGTTGAGGAGGGGAATGTGACTCTTGGAGATAATCACCCTTGCAAGGTGGCAGGTATTGGCACAGTGAGGGTGAGGATGTTTGATGGTATGGTGCGCACTCTTACCAGTGTGAAGCATGTTCCAGAACTCAAGAAGAATCTGGTATCACTGGGGTACTTGGAGCGGACTGGATACAGCTTCAGCAGTCGTGCCAGGAGTGGAGTTCTGAACATCTCCAATGGAGCCATGGTGGTGATGAGAGGGAGGAGGCTGGAAAATAATCTATACAAGATGGAGGGCTCTGTGATGACTGTGAAATCTGAGGTGGCAGCTGTGGAGCAAGATCCCCGGGATGTGTACAGGATGTGGCATTACCGCCTGGGCCACATGGGAGACAAGGGGATGAAAGAACTGAGCAAGAGAGGTCTGCTTCCAGACTTGAGTAGCGGAGATATGGAGATCTGTGAGCCTTGTCAGATGGGAAAGCAGAGGAGAGTACAGTTCTCAGTCAGCACAGCTAGGAGTGCTGAACCCCTGGAGTTAGTACACACAGATGTCTGGGGACCAGCCCCAGTTTCTGCAAGGAATGGGGCCAGATACTTTATGACCCTGATAGATGATTTCTCAAGGAAGCTGTGGATCTACTTTATGAAGGAGAAATCAGAGGTCTTCACCAAGTTCAAAATCTGGAAGGCTGAGGTGGAGAAGGAGCAGGGTAAAAGTGTGAAGTGTCTGAGGTCTGATAATGGCGGGGAATACACCAGCAGGGAGTTCCAGATTTTTTGTGAGGAGTGGGGCATCAGAAGGCACTTCTCGGTGATGGGAACTCCTCAACAGAATGGGGTGGCTGAGAGGATGAACAGAACACTATTGGAAAAGGCAAGATGCTTAAGGCTGCAGGCAGGGCTTCCAAAGATGTTCTGGGTTGACGCAGTAGATGCAGCTAGCTACTTGGTCAATCGGTCACCGCACACCAGGTTAGATGGAGACATTCCAGAGGAGATATGGTCTGGAAGGAAGACAAGCCTAAACCATCTAAGGGTGTTTGGATGCACAGCATATGTGCATGTTGGAGCTGGGGAGCGGAGTAAGTTGGATGCCAGGTCTAAGAAGATGGTGTTCCTAGGCTACCCGCGAGGAGTCAAGGGGTATCGGCTATGGGACCCCTTGGAGAAGAAGGTTGTCATCAGCAGAGATGTAACCTTTGATGAGAGCTCAATTCTCCAGAACAGAAGTGGCATGGATGCACAGCAGGGACTACAGGAGGTAGAACACGGTAACACTAGTCAGACAACCTCCTATACAGTTGTGCCATTTGCTAGTGGACCAGGAGGATTTGAGATTCAGGTGGAGAGGACTGACAGAGGGGGTAGAAGCCAGGGAGTTCAGCAGGATGCAGCTGGACAGGGGACTGATACTGGGATCGCACAGCAAAGGCCCAGGAGGAACGTGCGACCACCAGTTCGATACGGCTTTGAGGATTCGTTGTCATATGCCCTGGTGACAGCGAATGGAGACCCTTTCACCTATGAGGAGGCTATGGAAAGTCAGGATAGAGATAGGTGGATCCATGCTATGGCAGAGGAAATGTAGTCTCTTCACAGAAATAATACGTGGCAGGTGGTCCAGCTGCCACAAGGAAAGAAACCCATTGGTTGTAAATGGGTTTATCAGTGCAAGGAAGGAGCTTCAGAACAAGAGGGTATCAGGTATAAGGCAAGACTAGTGGCCAAAGGATACTCTCAGAAAGAAGGCATCGATTATGGTGAGATATTTTCTCCAGTTGTCAGGCACACTTCCATCAGACTATTATTGAGTATTGTAGCAGCTCAGGACTTGGAGCTGGAGCAGATGGATGTGAAGACAGCATTCCTCCATGGTCATTTGGAGGAGAGCATCTACATGGAGCAGCCACCAGGGTTTAGAGAACCAAGATCAGATGGGAAAGTCTGTTTGCTGAAGAAATCTCTGTATGGGCTGAAGCAGTCGCCGAGGCAGTGGTACAAGAGATTTGACACTTATGTTAGGAGCATTGGACTTTCCAGGTGTGAGTATGATTCTTGTGTGTATGTTAAATCTCTGGATGATGGGTCTAGGATGTACTTACTCTTGTATGTAGATGACATGCTGATAGCATGCAAGAGTGAGAAGGCTGTACAGGAACTGAAGATAGCTTTGTCTCGGGAGTTTGAGATGAAGGATCTGGGGCCAGCCAGGAAGATCCTAGGGATGGAAATCATCAGAGATAGATCCAAAGGTGTGCTGCATCTGAGTCAGGGTGGCTACATTAAAAGATTCTGGAGCGATATGGGATGAAGGATGCCAAACCGACAGCACTACCTTTGGCAGCACATTTTTCCTTATCGAAGACCATGTCACCACAGACTGAGGTGGAGGCTCAGGAGATGGAGAAGGTACCATATGCTTCTGGTGTTGGGAGCCTTATGTATGCCATGGTATGTTGTAGGCCAGACATAGCCCATGCAGTGAGCCAGGTGAGCAGGTTCATGGCGCACCCTGGCGGGGAGCACTGGCGAGCACTAAAGGGAATCTTTAGGTACTTGGTAGGTACAGTTGGGGTTGGTATTTGCTATGGACAGCAAGAAGGTGCTGAGAGATCCAACTTATCCAAGGAGGCTCGTGGGCAGTTATATGGGTATGTGGATGCAGACTTTGGTGGAGATGTGGACACTAGGAGATCCACAACAGGCTTTGTGTTCAGCCTGTTTGGTGGTCCAGTATCGTGGAGATCATGTCTGCAGCCCATCACAGCCTTATCTACCACGGAGCAGAATACATAGGTATCACAGAGGCAGCAAAGGAAGCTCTTTGGCTGAAGGGACTTGATGTTGGAGATGGGACTTGATCAGAAGGTTGTCCAGGTGCATAGTGACAGCCAGAGTGCTCTGATGCTTGCGCAGAATGCAGTCTATCATGCCAGGACGAAGCACATTGACCTCAGATACCACAGGATCAGAGAGCTGGTGGAAGATGGTGAGGTGGAGCTGGTGAAGGTACACACCAAAGAAAATCCAGCAGATGCACTGACTAAGGTTCTTCCACGGGACAGTTTTCAAAAGTGTATTTCGTTGTTAAAGCTGATGGACACAGTGGACGTGCTGAGGCCTTGAAAGCACCAAGGTGGAGATTGTTGGCCTGGTGTGGTGCTATCAAGGCCCAGGTGGGCTAACTTGTATTGGGCTGGGTTTGAGTCCAAGGGTTGAGATTAAATCAAGTCACGGGTGTACACGGGCTTGGGGATTAGTTTAATCTCATTGGTTTAGTCCATGGGAGTTTTTTGTTGAGTCTGGGCCTGGCCCACTTCGTGGATGTATTTAAACCCTAGTCTCTAGGGTTTGGATGGAATAGAGAACAGATTCTTTTCTCCCAAAAATTCCCTTCTCTCATCATAGGGCGGCAGCCCTTTCTTTCTCCTCCCCATCTTCCTCCTTTTTTCAAGGTCTAAACCTAACAGGATTAGAAATCCTTAGTTCTAGTTCTTGTTGAACGGGGAATCCCATTGCTATTCATCAAGGTCTAAACCTAACAGGATTGGAAATCCTTAGTTCTAGTTCTTGTTCAACGGGGAATCCCATTGCTATTCATCAAGGTCTAAATCTAACAGGATTAGAAATCCTTAGTTCTAGTTCTTGTTCAACAGGGAATCCCATTGCTATTCATCAAGGTCTAAACCCTAACAGCTGAGCACTTGAATGAAATGCAGAGTATTACTAACCAATTATTCTTTATAAAAATGTCTCTTGATGATAAGTTACAGGCATTGTTACTTCTCAGTTCATTGCTAGAAAGTTGGGAGACATTGGTGGTTTTTCTCAGTAATTTTGCACCATATGGTATTATCACCATAAGTCAAGTAACAGGTTGTTAAATGAGGAGTTGAGGAAAATGAATTCAGCAACTTCTCAGATTGATTTATAGGCACTTGTTTCGTATAATAAAGGACGATCAAAGTCTAGAAATAGAAACAATTCATACAAGAAAAGATATTACTTACTACAATCGTGGTGAGAAAGGGCACTACAAAAATCGGTGTAAGAAGCCTAAGAATAGCAAGGAAAAGAGAAAAGAAGTGGAGGATACAAAGTCAAAGAAGAATATCACAGCTACAGTGATGATTATTTGATTTTGTCTACTTTTGATGGTATCTTCTCATGTGAATGTCAGAATTATGAGTGGGTGATTGACATAGGTGCTTCTTATCATACTACACCATGGAGGAAGTTTTTTTTCTACCTATAGGACTGAAAATTTTGGTGTTGTCAAGATGAAAAATTAAGGCATAGCAGACATCATTGGCATTGGTGACATCTACATGAAGACTAATCTTGGCTGTAAGTTGGTGCTCAAGGATGTAAGGCATGTGGCTGACTTGGGGCTGAATTTAGTCTCAGTTGGAAGACTTGATGAAAGACTTTGATAGCAGATTTCACAAAGGGCAATGGAAGCTCAATAAAGGTTCACTTGTTGTAACCAGTGAGAAGAAATGTCACACTTTGTACAAGTTGCAGGCTAAGCTTATGGTGAACAGTTGAATGCTACAGAGAAAGATTTCAGCATGAAGTTATGGCATAAACGATTGGGATACATGAGTGAGAAGGGGCTGCAAGTTCTTTCCAAAGAAGAAGTTCTATCAGACTTCAAAGGGATACATCAGAACCCATACGTTGATTGTTTGGTTGGCAAGCAACATAGAGTTTCTTTTGCTAATCCTGCTTTGTCTAGAAAAATGCATGTCTTGGGTCGTGTCTATACAGATGTTTGCGGTCCTCTGAGGATAAAAATTCATGGTGGATTTGTTAATGTTCCAGGTATCAATGGTGCACTTTATTTTGTCACTTTTATAGATGATTTTTCAGGAAGTTTGGGCCTATGGTTTGAAGACCAAAGATCATGTTATTAATGTTTTCAAAGAGTTTCATGCCAGAGTTGAAAGAGAGACAGAAAGAAATTGAAATGCATAAGGTAGATAATGGTGGTGAGTACACAGGGTTATTTGATGATTATTGTAGGTCACATGGCATTCAGCATGAGATGACAGTTCCTGATACTCCTTAGTATAATGCTATTGGGAATTGTATCCTAAAGCCAATCATTTGATGAATGTACTAATATAAATTATATATAAATTGATATATTAATAAAAGTTATTTTGCAGTTTATTCATTACAAGAACATCTTCTTAAAACTCCTAATAGTAATGAAGTCCTCAGGATCTTCCTTCACGATAAAGGAGGATTTATCTATGAAGGTCATCAAAAGAGTTCACGACCAAATGATATACTATGAAAGGGCCATAGTACTATCAATTATAGGACGTTGTATATCATATTTGTTGGTTGTCATCTTAACCAAGGAGTGTAGAGACACTGGTATGACATACAGGTGAAAGTGTAGGAGTATATTTCACCGAACGTGACTCATTTTCGGATACTCTGCTGTCAAGAGTTAATCCGAGAAGATATATGTATAAATATCCTTCAGACCTGAAGATCACAACCGGTGACTTGCAAGCAACTCATTGTACTTAGATGCCGGACCACCTGGATTTCTAATCCAGCTACGAAAGGTTACTGGGTGCAGTCAAGTACTTGTGGTAGTCAGTTGTGGATCAAGATGGAATTTGACCTATCCCGTTAAAAGGAGAAATGCTTGTGTTTCAATTTAGCAAAACCTTGACCAAGGCACCTCATGTGAAAGTCACATGATCACTAAAATTGAAATCACTTTATGGATTTGCTGTTTAGAGTTGACAAGCTCTTAAGCCATCCTTAGCATTTGTGGTCAAAAGATGAATTATACGGTAACTGTTTCTTAGGGTTCTTAGAGTTTGCTCGGCAACTCTTCGACCTATCTAGACGTCGGGTTCCATTGCTAGATGGGCACATCGATTAGTATAGAAAGTTATTTCTATGCTACCGGCTTAGGTTCGAACCTAGAGAGTCACACGCATAGAAGTTTCCTAGGATGATCTATTTGCTGATCAACGATTGAGAATCGTATATGATTTAATTAATCAATTTGATTGATTGAATTATCTCAATTGGGTTAAGTACAAGTGAATAAGATTCAATTTGGTTTAAGTCTATTAGAAGGACTAATCAATTTCAAATATTGATTTGAAATTAGATTTGATTTGGATTTAAATAGATTCAGGACTATCCAAATTTGATTTGGGCTAGGACCATGATCTATGTAGGTTCAGTCCAATAAATTTAGATCAGCTTAAACCAAAACCTGAACCCAAACTTCTCGCATAAGTATCTCACATGATGAGATAACTAAAGTCATAGAGATTAAATTTACATATATAATTTAATATGTAACATTAATCTTCTCCAAACGATTTCGTTGGAATTCTAAAGCGTTAGAATTTATATGGAATAAATGTGTCTCTTTGAATCAACTAGGCGATAAAATTCTAAGTGTTAGAATTCACATCTCTTTGATTCTCATCGAACGTCGTCTCTTTGGTTTTCACCGAATGTCGGAAATAACCAAACGCCATGTCTCTTTGGTTCGGCGTCTCTTTGCTTTTTACCGAATGGTGGAATTCTAAATGTTAGAATTCAATGGGCTGGCTAAAATGAGACTATAAATAGAGGATATCTCTCACCAGATAAGAACAACAAAACAACGAGATGTTATGGATTGAATTTCTAAAGAGTTAGAATAAAAATCCTGGTGTAATTCTGGTGTCAGAAAAGGTTTTGTGGATCTTGGAAGAAGATTCTAGTGGGAGGATTCAAGATCAGCAAAATTATTTTTCCGCGAGCTAGCACTCCCGGGAATTTGATCATTCGGGGGCTTCGCGTGGACGATACTAGAGGCTGGACGATTGAACGGCTGCAGAGCACAAAGAATTTACCTACTGTTCTTAAGGTAAGTGATTTGATCCCTAGATCTTAAGGCAGGCTTCAAGATAAGTAGTATGACTTCTCATCTTGAAGATCAAGATATGATCTTGATGTTTTTATTTAAATGCATAATTTAGATCAAACGATCCTATAGTATAAGGCAAAGATATGATCTTGATGCATGTTAGATAGATTAATATGTAATCTTTAAATTTTCCGCACTGATAATTGTTATCAAAATTAAAATATGCACACATCGGGATTATTTCTCCCTACAAATGGTATCAGAGTATGGTTTCGTCATTGATCTAATTTATTGCATGTAAATTAATGCTCCTATTAATTGTATAATCAAAGCTAAAATGGATCATAGGTCTATTCGGTCACAGATGGATTAAAAATCCAAATTACCTATGACATATTATCGTAATGTTATGGTTCTTGATGTTTAGTCAAAAGATAATTTAAATTGATCTTTGGCATCAAACACAGATTACACACACTCTCAAGAGATGTTTTATATTTGATACATATTGATGTTGTATAAAAGCATGATATTTGCATGTTTAGTATAAAAACATAGATATGAGATATGATGGCATGATGTCTATGTTATGAAACATACAAATATTTATGAGAGTCTTATTTGAATGTCAAATATTTATTCATAATTTTTTTAGATACGATCTAAATATAGGAATTATGAGTAGTTAAATAATGCAACTGATGCATGATTCAAAATATATGACATGAAATATATTTAATCTTTTGGGTTAGCTAAATTAGGTCCATAAAGGGTTAGACCCTAAGGTTTAAATCAAATGGACTATAAAAGTATTTGATCAAATCTAAATTGATTAGATTAGGTTAAGGATGCTCTAAATCAAACAATAGTTGTAGTTGATCATGTCCATGTCTTTGATTAAACCAAATGGAAGTAGATTAGGCTCCGTGGTTGAGTATGAATCTTTTAGATGGTCAAATCAAAATTGGTTAACCATATGATGTCAAGGTGAGTTGGCAAGTTGCTCTAGGATCAACGATCGAATGGTTTTTAATTGGGAGCTACTCGTATTGATGCGTCTTTAACGAGTTAATGGTATATCCCTCCCATCGATCTCACTTATCTGGTCAATATGGTGAACCATTTATGATTTAGATCATTTACCTAATTCGGGTTGACCCATGCTTGTAAGGAAATCAGTCTGACTGATTTAGGTGCCACTTAACCTGACTTAATCTTATTTCATTCTACTGACTTCATAGATTCAGTGGGAGAACTTGATTAGTCAATTTATCTTTAGATTATTAAATCCTCTAAAATTATTAGGTCCTTAAAATGAAATAGTTATATGATAACTAGATCATAGCCTCCCATTAAGGTGGGTGATAATGAGTCCAATATCTTGATAATCATTGGAAGCACTCCATGCCTAGTGCTTATCAACCATCGGAATTATCATTCATTATATGATAAGTCAGTGTAACTATTAAATAGACAGTCAGGTGGGCCGAGCTTCACTCGGGCTTGGTTGTCTATTGATAGGTTACACTGATTATATTGTTTAATGGTTGGACCCAACCAGAACTTTCAGTGGAGGCACTCCATGCCTGCTGAAGAGGAACATGGGGCAAAATTGAACACTAAAAATTATTTTGGGAAACAATTAGTTTTGAACCTACTCTTAGATGCATATGGGTTGGCCAAGCTTCATTTGGGCCTGTATGTAGTCTATGTAGATCTTAGTGCCCACTAAAGAATTAAGAATAATTCTTTGAACTAGGGTGTAGAGGCTGCTAATTTAAACAAAATAGTGGAAAAATCTTTAGACTAAAGTCCAAGTCTTTAGACTGAATCAAATTATATATTACTAAACTTCAGTTTTTCCTTATGCAGAAAATGGACACTAATTTATCATTAAGGTCCCTATTAGATAGTGACAAGTTGAATGGTTTGAATTTCAATAGCTGGTTTAGAAAACTTAAGATTGTCCTTGAGCATAAGAGGATTCTATATATCTGAATAATCTTGCACCAAAGATACCTGATGCAAATACCCAAAGTTCTGAGAAAGACACTTATCAGAAGTGGCTCAGTGATAGAACTAGTGTGCATTGCATCATGCTAGCAGCAATGAACGATGAATTCGGTCGCCGGTTCGAGAATGCTCAGCCGGACGAAATCATTCAAGTGTTGAATGAATCTTTTGGCACACCCGACGACGTTGAAAGGCACAAGACTAGTTGTGCTATTTTTAATGCTCGAATAAGGGATGGATCTCCTATCACTGATCATGTATTGTACATGATCGAGAAAATAGAACTCCTAAGCAAGCTCGGCTTTCCCCTACATGAGCAGTTGGGAAAAGATGCGATCATGAATTCCTTGCCTCCATCCTTCCGACCTTTTCTTACTTATTTTCGAATGACAAAGCCTGCAGTCAACTACCACGGTTTGTTGGGGTTGTTACAGAACTTTGAGAAGGACAACCAGCTCTCTAAGGGTTTGGTTAATGTGGTTGAAGGATCTAAGGTAGGGCGTCAACCCTTTGGGAAAGGAAAACAGAAAAAGAATAAGAAAATGTGCAACATGCTAGGACATCTATAAAGGGTTAGATGCAGAAGAAGAAAGTTAATAAAAAGTCAAGCTGAATGCTTTCATTGCAAGATGCAAGGGCACTAGAAGAGGAACTGTCCTCTTTACATTACCACACTTGATCCAAACATGCCAAAAAAGAAAAAGGGGCAAGATGTTGCTTAACAAGGTATTTATATGATAACACCTTATAATTTTTCTGTATATGATAATCAGACCTAGGTATTGGATACCGGGAGTCCTTTTAACATTTGCAATTCATTGCAGGGACTATAGATCACTAGAAGATTTGAAGACAATGAAAGATTCCTCAATGTCGGCGATGGAAGATTAGTTCCAGTTCTGGCATTAGGAGTTCTTGAAATAGTTTTCAATAGAAATGTCATTGTACTAAATGATTATCATTTTACCCAACGTTCTTGTTGAACGTAATTTCTGTAGGCCTTCTGGCCAAAAGTCATTATGAAATTTCAATAAAGGATGTTACTTCGAATATCATTATGAATGGAGTCACTGTAATGACTAGGCATTTATCTAATGGTATTTATATATTATCACAGCCTGTGAATGTAGTGTACAAATCAAGTAAGCACCCTAAAATAAATGAGTCACCGATATTTATCTTTGGCACCATCGGCTAGGTCATATCAACAAGAACAGATTGAACATGTTAACTCAGGAGGGCATCCTTCGAGTTGATGATTGTGAATCATTAACTACCTGTGAATCTTATCTTCTTGGTAAAATGACCAAGTCATCTTTTACTGAAAAAGGTGAAAGAGCCAAAAAGCTATTGGGTCTAGTACATACTGATGTATGTGGACCAATGAGTACTTGTGCTAAAGGTGGATATTACTACTTCATTACTTTTA